>OZ023275.1:6131722-6202272 GCA_964007475.1 Hybos culiciformis | reverse complement strand
ATTGTGCAAAAAGTCGTAATTTTTTTTTCCTATGGTTTTTCTTTCATACAAAATATAATTTTTCTTGAGTAACATGCAAATACCATCTAAGCTTAAGGAGAAAAACGAACTGATATGATTAAACAAAAAAAGTATTCCAAAACCCTACCTTTTTTGTTTAAATCAAAATCAAATTTTCACTGAATGAAGTTTTGATAAAAAAAAGCAAAATTTAAATAATTGATGCATTTTTATGCAATTTTTTACTGAATCGCTAAGAATAACAATAAATTGACACTACAATATGTAATCATATATAACGAGTGTATATGCGTTCAATTTGGGAACATAAATGTCCTATGAAATGAAATTGATTGCATTAAATTTGATATCACTAGAGATATAAAAGAGCACACACAAAATATGCGTTGACATAAAAGCGATTTACTCAATAGCAGTGTTTCCCAACGTAGGGCGCACGCCCCACCGGTGGGGCGGAGGAAGTTTTCAGGGGGCAATTATATGGTCACAAAAAAAAGAAATCTCAAAAAATTCGAAATCTAAGTATTTTTTCATTTCATTGTATATTCAAGTTTTTATTTTATTTTTTTGCAAATACAATTTGACTACTTTAAATATAAAAGGCTCAAAACAAAATCCTTTGTTAAAACATTCTTAAAAATATAAATATGTAAAATTTTCCTGTGGAAAAATGAAGCTCTAGAGAAATTTTTTAGACATTAAAAGCTAAAAGGAACAATTTGAAAAATAAAATATAAAATTTGAACGAATTTTTTGTGATAATGATGTATATAATGTATATATATATATTTATATTTATATATATATATATATATATATATATATATATATATATATATATCAGTGGCGTGCGGTGACTTTTATTTGAAGGTGTGCAGAGTTGTCCCACCCTTGGAGTGACCCAGAACCAATGACGATGACGTAGAGGGACTATGGTTCCATTTTTTTTTTTTTTTTTTTTTATTAATCTAGATTTTAGTAAATTATAATTTATAATGTTTTGAATTAAATTTAATTTCACAATAGTGCTTCTCCTCAAAAAAATTTTAAAATAAAAATATTCTGTGTAAAAAAATTCAACATGCATTTTGTTACTGTAATTTCCTTTTGAGATTTAATTACACCAACCAAACGCAACTAGAATATTTTACGTTCAGAATATTTTTATTCCAAAATTTTCCTGAGACACATTAAACTAAATTTTAACAAAAACATTTCATTAAACAATTTTTTTTAAAGACAACATTATTATCACTTACAACCGTTTACTTTTCAGAATCTTACGATTCTTATGGTCAGAAAACAAAACAACACACCTTCACAGTTTTCCACTAGAGTTCTTATGTTCAGAGAGAGAAAAATTCCCTTGAGCGGCAAAACATCAAAAGCACAAAACAAAACAAAACAAAACACACCTTCACAGTTTTCCACTAGAGTTCCTATGTTGAGAGAGAGAAAAATTCCCTTGAGCGGCAAAACATCAAAAGCACAAAACAATATAAAAAGCTTACACCTTCACAGTTTTCCACTAGAGTTTTTTGTGTAGGATCAGAAATTGTTTATAATGTTCGTTTGTTGATAGAGAGGTGCAGAAATTTTGTAGCACACAAAAGGATTTATTTTTTTGTTATTTTGCTTGTGTAAAATGATTACGCATGCGCAATGCTGGAAATTTTTTATATGAAAAATAAAAAGCTTTATTACTTTTGTTCAAGCGAGTTGTGCAAGAACCTGATTAGCACCAAAAAAATTTTTATAACTATAATTGCTGTGCGATAATGGTAAATTTTTAGTTTTTACTTTTTTCAGATTCTAAAGCGATTTTTGAAAATATTCAGAGTACTTTTGTTTGCCAGTATGTATTGAAAAAAAAACATATATTGATTTAAAAACTCTAGCTAGTTATAATTTTTTTTATAATTTTATTTTGATAAGGTATTTTTCAAGAGAGTGTGCTCTGCACCTGGAGCACCTTAGACCGCTCGCCACTGATATATATATATATATATATATATATATATATATATAATATATATATATATATATATATATATATATATATATATATATATATATATATATATATAATATATATATATTTTCCAAATATGTATTATTTACACTTTTTAAAAGTATAACTTATAAATATGCATAAGATAAAATTTATATTAAATGAGTTTAAATATTCTCCATTGCCTTTGCTTCATCAAGCAAGCCAAACTCATATTAGTATAATTTATGAAAAAAAATTTTTTGTATTTTTTTTTTTTTTTGGTTAATAAAATTCTGGCTTAGAATTTAACTATGCAAATAATTGATGATGATGATGATAACATGAATAAGAGTTTTAATATTTTTTTAATGAAATAAAAAAAATAATATAAAAAATTAAAATGTTTTAAGTTCTTTTACTTAAAAATTATACTTTACATTGGAGAACAATATTCTTCAGTAATATTTTACATCATCTTAAGTAACAGGAAACATAATTTTTTATGTTCATACATAGAGTTTTTATTACTTTTGACTTTTGAGCATAAACAAATAATTTATGGATTGTTGATGCATTAACATTTCCAAGAATACGAAGAAAAATTAAATAAATTTTGTTTTATTTCCATGAAAAGAAAAACAAGTCGAATATAGTAAAAGTTCGGAACAAGTTCTTCTGATACATGGAAAAAAAAGAAATAAATTCATATCTAGTTAGTACAAGTCAATGTTTACATATTGAATATCACATAGTTCCCTTTGAACGTGGTTATTTTTGGTTTTATAATCTTTCTTTTAAGAAAAAAACTTAATTATTTTTAATAAATAAGCAATTAAATTTAATCTAAACCACCTAAATTTTGAAAATTTCTTAATGTTAACTTAGTTATTAAGGAAATATTGTTATTATAATTTCAATAATAAAAATTAATTAAATTTAATTCAATGAATAATTATAATAGTCGTAAACTATATTATATATATGAATATATGTACTTTATTTTTTCCAAACAGGAAATTTAAAATTTTAATAAATCAATAAATTTGAAAAAAAAAACTCAACATCATAAATATACAAAAATCACTTTCACCAACCATCATGAAAATTTATTATTAAAAAATCTAACGCAAAATAGAGATAAGAAAATTTAGCCGCATAATGAATTAAATATTCATAAAATAAATTAAAATATTATACTAGCTATGGACTAGCTATGGGATGCAGCCTCTCAGGTATCTTGGCAGAATTCGTGATGGATGATTTACTTGATGTAGTTATACCGACACTTTCATTTAAGCCGAAATTGACCAAAAAAGACGTAGACGATATCATTATGATAGCACCTAAAGATAAAAATAACGAAATTCTTGAAAAATTTAATGCAACAAGAACGTATTAGATTTACCATCGAAAATGAGAACGAACAAAATAAAGAGATTCCATTTTTGGATATGATGCTCAAGAGAGTTAATAACAGAATCTTAACAAACTGGTACAAAAACACCATGGTTTCTGACAGATTATTAAATTACAATTCCTCACATCCAGATGGAATGAAATATAATGTAGCATTATCCTTTGCCCATCGTGTGATTAACCTAAGTGACCAAATGTACCATGCTGAGAACTATAAAAGAATTCATAATATCCTAACAACTGCTACCCTGACAACAAAATAAAGAAAATTATAAATAAACTTAAATTTAATAAAAATGATAAAAATAAGAAATGTTTAATAGACAAATATAGAAAACTACCCTATATCACAGCATTATCAGACAATATATCTAGATCACTAATAAAGATGGACAACAAATTAGAATTTGGACATCAACCGATAAAAAAACTACAGACTATAATTTTCACTAACACAAAAGCGAAGACCGACCAAAATAGGGGGGTAATTTACAAATTAAAATGTAGCGAACAAAACTGTGATAAAATCGTCTGCTGAGAAATGAGACGATGTATAATGAAAAGTATAGTTTCGAGTAATTGAGTTTAAAGATTTGAAAATTTAAAAAAATGTATGGAAAAATATCAAGTAACGTAAAATTTTCATCTAAAAAACACATTTTAATCAACCTTAAGAATATTGCAAAATAGTTGTACTTATAAAATCAAGTACGAGGAATCGAATGGTGCTATTATCTAATAATGACGTATAAATATCATACGTTGTTTCATTTCTGAACAGACGAAATATACATAGGGGAAACAAAAAGGAACCTAAAAGAAAGAATCAACGAACATAAAAGGGATTATAATAAAGCACTTAAGAATGCAGCACGACAGCCCGTTTAGACCATGCTATAAATGAGGGACATACATTTAATTTTGACGAGCCTAAAGTATTACATAGAGAACAACATTGGCGACGTAGAAAAAATATTGAAGCGATGCACATACAATTTCATAGACCATCAACAATAAACTATAAATCGGACACCGCATACATAAAAAATTCTTATAAAACGATAATTGACCAAATGAGAAAAAATAAAAAATAATAAAAAAGCTTTCAGTATTGATTTGGACGATTTGAAATAATGACAAAAAAGTTTTTTGTTTTTTGTTTTTAATTTTAATTATTTATTTTTGTTTTTTAATGTTAATATATTTAATATTTATTTAAAAAAATGTTTGAATTTGTTAAATGTTTATACATAACTTTTTAATATTTAATTTTATAATTTTATAATGATAGATTTTGAGCTGCAAGTAAAGTTTTTTGTTTTTTATTTTTTGTATTCATATGTGAAAAAGAATAATAATTATAAATTATTTGTAGATAATTTGGCCTGAGGATGGGGATAAATCATGTTCCCCGAAATATTGTAATAAATAAATTAGAATAAAAATAAAGAATTGTTAAAACTTAATTAAATGTTTTAATAATAAAAATTTTTTCTACAGCTGTTATTCCCAAACAAAAATAAGAATCATACATAAGAATCTCAGCTGATAAAGTATATAATAAAAATATTATACAGTTTATTAGATATAAATTTATTATAAAGTTAAACAAATATTTGTCAAAAATATTTCCATTGGTAAGACTTTACTTCGAAAAATTTAATTGTAAAATTTATTTAAGTTATTCTGTCGCTGATTGGTAAGAAGAATTTTATCCTTCTTTGCATTTTATATCCTTTAGTGAATAAAATTATTGTTTTAGATATAAGTACACATGTATGTTGTGTATTAACTAAAGGAAACTATTTTCCAATTAAAGATACTTTTTACAACAAACATTATTTTTCAAAAGTGAATACAGAATATTTTCTTCTGAAATAAAATTATCGTGGCACTTAATTTGATTAAATAATTAAGTTAAATTATATTAAGGTATTTAGATCAAAGGAATTCTTAATCATTATTTAAAAAAAAAAAAAATTTATTTATTTTTGGTTTTACATAATTTATTAATTGGATTATATAATTTATTTTACATAATTTATTTATTATTTTAATTTATTATACAAATATTGAAATAAATTTTAAAATATTTATTTAATTAATGATTTTTAAAAATAATATAAATATTTTATTTATATTCAAATTGAATTCTAACACTTTAAATCAAAATTCAAAAGTAAGAAAACAGAGGCTTCAGTCCAATACAAAAAATACAATTTAAAAAATGAAACAAAAAATCTATAATCACTTTGAATTTTTTGTATGCGGCTGAAACTCCATTGTATACATACTTTTTGGTGTATAAATACTCTTAAGTGTAACACATAACATAAGAAGTCAAATGCACAAAAACGTTGTACTAAAATTGAGATGTCTTCCAAAAGTTTTTGCATTCTATGATAATGTTCCGAAATCATAATGTTCTGAAGTATAAATGCTTTGATTGTCATTATTGCGCTTTGAGACTCTATAAGATTATTTGACGAGTTCAGAATTTTGGTATAAACTTTTTGGTACATTTGTTTGTTTATTTCAAGACTTTCTAAGGTATAGAATTGTTAGTTTTCTTTTTATTTCTTGTTTTTCTTTATATAATATTGTATTTAAATGCTTTCTTGTGCAGCCTATGAAAAATAAAAAAAAATAAAAATATGTCTAGTTTTATTTTTTGCAAAATTGAATAAATTGAAGAATTAAATTTTCATTTAAAAATAAATTTTATTTATTTTTTTAAATTGTGAATTCTAATTCTAATTGCGAAAATTTTCTCATTTGTCCTTTTTTGTAGAAATTTATAATAAATTTGGAAAATTTAATATTTTATTAAAATTTCAAAATCTCTTCTTTTTTCGTGAAAATTATTAATTCATAAAACAAAATTTAAAATTGTGTTACTAAACTGGCCCTAAAAAGTAATCAACGTAAAAATTAAACGAAAAAAAAAAAATAAAAAATTATAAACCTAATTTCTGATTTTTCATTACGATTAACTTTATCTGGAAGAGAGAACATGAAGAGAAAAACCTATAAATTATAATTTCTCCATCTGAAAAAAAAAAAAAAAATTAAATAAGTTATTTCAGAATTATGGAAAAAAAACAATGTTTAAAAAATATCTTTGGTTGATAAGGTTTTTTTTTTATTTTATTTATTTTTTTCAAATAAATGAATCTAATTTATTATTTTTATTTATTATACGTAGAATTTATTTTTGTTGCAATTAGAAATAATGAGAATAATTTCTCAAATGTCAATTTCAGTAACTTTTTTTTAAATTATTTTTTATCTGATTATTATTACTAGTCGAAACCCGTGAGATATTCACGGAAGTTAAATAAAATTTTTGAAATACATTTTTTAATTTTTTCCAACAAATTTACCATAGTTTGCAATGCTTTTTTCGAATTTTACAATGTTTTTTTCATTGATTTTTTTTTTATCTGGCAAATGGTTTATATGTAAATTCCAATAGATGTCTCTATACTTTATATTTTATTTTAACTCCAATAGATGTCTTTACTTACTGATTGATTACATACATAGATACGGTCGAATGCCTATTAATATTATGATTATTTTTGGGTATTTTTTTGCTTCCAATTTATTTATTTTTTCAACCCTAATGAGTTATAGGTTATAGGTAATTTTGTTACTTTATATTCCTTTAACTTAACCCTGAAAAGTTGCAATAATAATTTTATCGTTGTTGAATTAAATTTTGCATTATATATTGTTTGACGTTTTTCTCAGCTAACAAAATGCAGCAGCAGTGTTTATGAAAAAAAAGTATCTAAGTATCTATATACAATTTAATTTAAACTAAAATAATAAAATCGACATATTAAAATTTAATTTTCGAATTTAAATTTAATGCCAAAAATTAAAAATTAAAATTACAACAAAATTTTCTTTATAGCTACTGAATATTTTGTGGAAGCTTAAGTTGTCAGAATGGTATTAAAAATTAAGTGTAAATTTTTCAAATAATTTGCTTTTATTTCAAAAATTTTTGGTTTAAAAATTCTTTCCATATACATACACACAAACAATATATTTTTTTTTATTTGAAAATATTTTTGTTGAATTGGAAAATTTCCATTAACCTTAAAGTGCAAATTTTGAATATATTTGTTTTTTATCATTTTGAACGTAGCATAAAGATATGCACCGAAATAATATTAAAAGAAAAATATTTTTTTTTGTTTACGAACGTACACAAACATAAAATTATGCAAATAATTTATTCAGATTTTTAATTTTTCAAAATTTCCATATGATAGTTTTCTTATAAAAATATTGTTGTTACCCTTTCTGAGTAAATTGAAATTAAGTGAACTGATTTGAAATTAAGTGAACTGATAAGATTTTCACAAACAATGTAATACTAGAAATTTGTTCCTATTTTATATATGTCTTTATTTAAATGAGGATTTAAAATCAATGATCAGGATTCTAAAAAAAAACCAGATGTCAGTAGATGACTTCTTCTATTTTTAGTTAAAGTTACTACTTTCCTCCATTAAATCAACAGGAATTCATTACTATAAAAATTTAACTGTTTAACTGTTCCAACAATTACCTAGTTTAATCTCTTTTTTAGTTTCCGAATGTTTCCTTGATTGAATACAAACAATTTTAATGTAAAAATTTAAAATTTTTTTACCCAAATGATGAACATTGTACATATTATATTCCTCAAATTAGAAATTTTGTTCTAAAGTAAGGTAAGAATTTTAGAAGACAAAATTTCGACTTGCTGCGGTGATGGACTTCTTTTCGCAAAACTTTATTTGAAATTATTTTAAAAACTTTTAAAATCAAATCCTCAAAATTAATCTCTTTTATGTTTTAAAAATTTTTTTAAAATAATAACAATATTTTTATGGCATTAATATTGTGCAGCAAAGTAATACAGAAAGTTTAGAAGTGCCAAAAAAATTAACTTTTCATAATTGTAATTAAAATTTTGATTGGAAATATTTAGAAAAATATGATATATGTATAGTACATGTGTGTACAAGTTCTATATTGTTTATATGTATATACATTCATGTAATTTGTTAGTACATAATATGTATTCATGTATAAAAATGAAATAGTACATAATTACTATCTACCTAGGTAAGCAATGCGTTAATTGAATTATTATACAAATCATTTTCACACATCATGATTTTAATTTTCTTATTTTTTACTATTGAACTATAAAATGAATACTGTTTTCATTATATAAACTTTTTAACCACAAATCCTCTAAAAAGAAACTCTTTAAAGAAAAAGACGTAAATGCTCACATTTAAAAGAAATTAAATTTAATTTTAACACTTCTAACAGAATTACTTAAACAAAACAAATGAAACTAGTTTTTCTTCCGTCATAAATCACAAATTCAGGTAGGGTAGAAGAAGTATTATTCCTGATTTTTTAGAAATCAATAATATTAATGTATATATAAATAATGTAAATGTATTTCGGTCTTAATTTTTCTTCAAAATATTGAGTTACAATTAAACAAAAATCATATCACACTGATCTTTATTTTGTTCATTCTGTTTATATCAGACGAAAGTTAATTTTATTTTACCAATTAGAAAAATTGTTATAAATTCAAAAGATAATTTTTTCTTCATATAAAGAAACATTTTATAACTTAATGATGAAATATAGTTAAAGAAAATTCTTATTATTTAACTTATTATTTAAATGATCTTTAAAATCATGAAATGAAATTATAAATTATCAAATAGAAAAGTGTAGTGATATTGTTATCACTAACGTTAAAATAAAACTAAATTTATAAAAATTTTAATTATTTTTTGAACCCAAAAAATTTATATTTTTAATAAGAATTACTGTAAATTATAATTAATTTGATTGGGCAACCAATCATATTAGGACATAGTAAACTATTTTATATTACATAAGAAAATTAATTATATAAACTAAATTGTATATAGTATTTGTATATAGAATATAAGAATTTTAGTACATAAGATTTTGTATAAATAAGATTGAAATTAGAAAATTAAATCAGATTCTTACCAAATCTCATCTTTCTATAAACGGCTTCCCTGAGCTATACAATACAGGTAAGATAGCTTTCCGAGCAATATAATACGGATAACCGGCTGAATACAGCCAAAACGAAAGCGCGTCCCGCTCTAATAGGACATACGGCTGAATACAGCCTAGACAATAGGATCTCCATAATGACATGCTAGTGGTCATTATGGAATAGGGAATTCAATAGGCCTTAGAAGTCTTGGACAACATAGATGTCCAACCCATGATCCATCATAAGATGAATAACTATAAATAAGAAAGTCAATAAAAACTTTCCATTAAATAAAAACAATAATTTCCTTTACATGGCGATCCTGCAAACCGCAAAATTTATAATATGATACAGAATTCAAGACATGGAACAAAAACCAGAAAAGAATAAAATTACAATTCAAGAATATAAAGAACGACAACAACAAAATCAACAACAACAGCAAGAACAACAGCAACCAAAGAAGAGGCAACGTGCCGGGAAACTTGTTAAATTCCGGAAAGAATTACAAAAACTACAAGAAATTTTACAAACTAAAACAAACAAGACACAACGCAAAACAATACTAGACGAAATAAGAAGAATCAAACAAGACCGACATTTACACAAAACTTCAACAAAAATAACCAAAATGTTTAACAAAAACCTTAAACACATACAAAACGCAAAAAATTTAAAATAAAATTGTCAAAAAAAAAAAAAAAACAAAAATTTTGTTATAAATTAAAAATTTATATTAAATTATAAAATTATAAAATATTTAATTGTAAAACAGAAATAATGAATAAATACAAAAATTTTACTTAATTATTAGTATTATAAATTACCATAAGAAAAAATTTCCAAATGTTAAACCTTATAAAAATTAAGAATATTACTCAAGAATACCCCAAAGAATTCTAAGAATTATTACGAATATAAAACTATATTATGAATACCCCGATATTCAAATAAAATTTATAAAAAAAAAAAAAAAAAAAAAAAAAAGAACACTTGTCTATCAAAATAATTCTACCTAGATATTATACAAAAAAAAAAATATATAAAAGAGATAAAAATTTTTGCATACCGTACCAATACATTTCCAAAAAAAAAAAGAAAAAGATGTTAATATTAAAATTGCATTAAAATTTAGCAAAGACCCTAAAAAATATTTTTCAATACCCTATTAACAAATTAATGAATAACCCAAATATATTTAATGATTTTAAATAATTATCATAGGAAGCAACAAAATTATACCCTATTAAAAAATTAATAAAACCTAAAAAATTTTTTTTCTGTCCCTCTATAATTAAATTATCAATTAAAAATATTTTTCGGTTTAATTCAAATTTTTCACACAAGAATTTTTTCATAGCATGACCCTTGAGAAATTCCAAAAAGAAATTGAACAATTAGAAGAACTCTACAATAATATAATAAAAACAAAGTTTAATATCTCTGCAGCAAAGGCTGAATTAACTAAGGTAATTTACAACAAATCGCTATTTATAAGCTCTGTTAGGGAATCAAATTTGAGAACAGGGAAGACAAGTTTAAGAACAGAGTATTCGAAATACGTGACATTAATTAAATCTTACTTGATAGAAATCATAAATAATAAGATGGATTTTGACATATCAAATGTAAATAAAATAATCCCATTATTCGAAGGTTCCTATGCTAAATTGCAAGAATTCATAAGCATAACGGAATACATTCACGATAATATTAAAGTAGCAGATAGAGAAAAATTAATAAAATTCATTTATAATATAAAATTATCACAAAAGGTGAAAAATCGAATTATAAATGAGACAGAACCTACAACACTTGAAAATTTAAAAAAAATTTTAAATAATAATTTCATGAGCACTAGAACCTATACTAAAATACACAACGAAATCGACCAATTAGGAAAGAATAGGTCAATATCAGCCACAAAATATGCTGAAAAATTAGAAATGCTAATAAATGAATTAAATATGATACAGTCTAAAAATGAGACAGCTGACGCAAAAGCTGTAATAATAAAAGTTAATGATAAATTTGCTCTGCAATGCCTTAAGACAAACTTAGTAGAACCCATACAATCAGTCATTTTAGCGGCACAACCAAAAACTTTTACAGAAGCAATAAAACTTATTTTGGAAATAGATAGTAATAATAATAATAATGATAGTAATAATATAAATACCTACTCAAATCGAAGTAATAGTAGGAATAATAACAACAATAATAATAGAAATAATGGTAGAAGAAATTATAATAATAATAGAAATACTAGCAATAATTTTAATAATAACAATAGACCAAGGAATGGTCATAATAATCATAATAATCATAGTAATCAAAATAATCATAATAATCATAATAATCGTACTAGTAATAATAATATGAACAATAGTAATCATAGATCAAATACTAATCATAACTATAATAGAAATCAGCAACATACGAATTCCACTGACTATTATAGAAATAGAGACTACAATAATTCTCAACCAATTAATAATAACAGGAATAATAATTCCTATAATAACAGATATAGTAACAATCGTAGAAACGATGACCAAAATTTTAATAATAGGAACGTTAACGCATTAGAATCGGGAAACGGACGTACCCCCGATTCGGGTCAAACGGTAATCGGGGAAATGAATGCTTTAAATATACAATAAATAATTTTAAAAACAATTCACCAACATTTTTTATCCTAATGCAAAGACCCAATTATTATAATCCAATTAAATTCATGATTGATACTGGTGCAGACATATCTGTCATCAAAGAACAATTCACAAATTCAATTGACATTAATAATAATAGTACTTGCAAAATTACAGGAATAGGCAATAACGTACATGAATCTTTAGGCACACTACAAACACATTTTATTATTGAAAACAAAAAATGTTTTATAAATCTACACTGTGTAGAAGATAAATTTCCAATCAAAACGGATGGAATCTTAGGCCGAGATTTCTTAATGAAATACTCCGCATTAATTAATTTTGAAATAAATGAATTATCACTTACGATAAGTGATGAGGTAATAAATATACCCATTAATTCTAATTGTATCAGTCAACTGGTGATACCAGCCAGAACTGAAATTATATGTCCTTTACATGTTCAGAGAACAGAAGAGACACTTGTCCTGAGTGAAGAAATAACACCAGGAATATTCATAGCCAACACGATTATAGCCAAAAATGGCATATCAAATGTAAAAATTTTAAATACTAATGATAAAACAATGATCATAAAAAATTATAAGCCTAAAACAGTACCTTTAAACAATTATAACATAGTGAATATTGAAAATAACGATAATTAATTTTAGATATTTAGCAATTAACTGACATTTTCCATTTACATTAATAGTTATATGATTCTAACAAGCAAAAACAGTGTTATAAAAGGTTAATTAAACTCTACTCGATTTTACTCAGAAAACTGAATCAGTAACATAAAGTTACAATTTTGAGATTCATATCTATATATAAACTTTAAGTGCTAGTTACTGAAATTCATTAAGCTGTCACTTTGAATCATTTCTACAAAGGTTTTTTTAATTTCTTAATTTCGTTTGGAAGATAGTAATTATTTTAAAAAAAAAAATTAATTTATAAAATTCTTAAGGAAAAATAAAAAATTGCTTTTAACAAATTCCTCCTAAGGTTAAATATGTATAACCTAAATTTTAAGCAAATTATACTATACTAAAATTTCAAAAATATGTGCCATTTGTTATTAAATTATGAAATAATTATAGAAAACCCAGTGGCGTAACTACAAATATTTATTTAAAAAAAGAAACTAATAATTTTTGTTTTATTTATTTTTTAATTTTTTATAAAAAAATAACTCTTCAGTTTTCGCCTATTATTCTAATTATCATATAACTGGCGACTCGTTAACACCGTTTTGCATGAACATTAAACTTCTTTTTTAAGGAAACGACTCACCATCTTTATAGGGTGTCAAGTTTCAGCTGTCATCAACCAGATAGCAGATATTGATATCCCTGCATGCGTAAACTCATTTTCGAAGTAATATTCTTAGTGTAATTTTGAATTAAAATAAATAAAAACTTTTTTTGTGAAAAATCATGAATTTTGTTGGTAAAATGCTGACAAACGGTGCGCCCTTTAACTTCGTGCGCCCGCAGCATTTGCTGCGTTGCGTTGGCCTACCGGTAGTTACGGCACTGAGAAAACCTGAAACAATTATTATATCATTTAACCCTTAAAATTATTATTTACAAACCCTTTTTGATTTTAAATTAATGTTTTGCCATATTAGAATTTATATATTATTATATGTTTGTGAATAGTCTGTGTTACTTTTTTAACATAGTTTTTATTAAATAATTATATGGTGAAAAAATTTATTAAATATTTATAATTTTAATACAAAGCGTACATATTTTTCCACTCACGGTAACTTCGTTATTTTCCTGCTTAATGTTAAAAAAAAAAGAACTTGGATAATTATTGAATATTTATCAATAATATTAAATTTTTTTTTTGTATATAATACAAAAATGTTATTAAGTTATTATTAATTGTAGGCGATTTATTTAAAATTTATGTGAGAAATAAAAATAATGTTTGCCATATTAATAGGGAACGTTTAAAAAATCAATTATAGATTATTTGAATTATGTTCATCTGGATTCTTCATTTTTTAATAAAAAAAAAAAATATATAAAGATTATTTGAATTATGTTCATCTGGATTCTTCATTTTTTAATAAAAAAAAAAAATATATAAAGAATATTAAAAAAAACTTAATTTAATTTATTCGAAAACTATATAAGTACATATATACCTATAATATATATAGAATAATACTGAATAAAACTGCAGAAAATTGCATTAACATTTAACAATATAAATTTTCATAAATACTTATGTGGCTTTCTTAACTCTATGGTGGGATTATAAAGACTTTTCAATTCATTAAAATTTCATAAACAGCTTTAAAAGTTTATATTTCAAAAGTACACATGAAATTATTGAAAATTGGTTTAAAAAGTGGTTTACTTACTTTTTTCCTGATCTGTACAACGTTATAAAGAATAAAGAATAATTGAATTTAATTTTTCAACTAAGAAAAAAAATAAAGAAGATTATTATGTCATTCAAATTTGTGTTTAAGTTAAATTTTTTTTTGCAAGATAACATATTTATTGCTAAAATAGCTCGTACTTTAACTTTTATTATATCTGTTCATGGTTATATTATTTTACACTAAAAAACAATAAAAATTTTAATTTTGGTTTTTCAAATTGAATTTGAAAAGTCCCGACAAAAACCGAAATTTCTAAAATCAGAATTGACGAAAGCCGCAATTAGAATTTGTTTTAAATATGTAAACTGTCTTAATTGTCATTTTCATTTATCTTTATTTTCAATCATAATTTATTTAAAAAAATACATTTATGTACATTAAAAATTCTTATAGAAATTTTTTATTCTTTACTTAGATGCTGTTGTTTTATGGGGTTTGTATGTTGGCCGCGAATCGTTAAAAATGCGGCTCATAACTTGTTAGTGCCGTACGAATAAGCTCAGTTAAATGTACATTTGTTATCTGGGAACGGTGTTTCGATTTAATAAATTTCATTGTTGAATTCACAGCAGTATGTTGTAGGGGAGAGGGCTGGGTTGTGGGTCGGGCTGTGTTGTGGGTCAGCTAATTTTTTCTGTCATGCTAAGTAAATAGGCAAATCTTACTACTGTCAAATTTTTGTTTTGACCCAAGGTAGTTTTTAAGCGAACACCGAAGTGAATGAACGTATTGCTTATACAAGCTGCATACACCATGTGTCAAAATCGATAAAAAAAAGTGATTTTAAGATTTTTTCAAAGTGCCATTTTGTTGAGTAAATGAATTGTAAACGGTGAGTTGAATGCATCAACGTTTAGTTGAAATCTTATATTTTTCGAATTAGTATGACATTAAGATGATATACGAGTGGAAAACAATTTTTTCCTCGACTTTAAAAATGGCGTCATGGTTAGGTTGTGGGTCAGCGATTGGCTGGGTTGTGGGTCACCATTTTTTTTCCACTTTATGGCATACACACCATATATGAGTGTTAATTATCATTAGTTTTGTCAGTATAAAGTGTTTTTTATGATTTGACCAGTATTTTAATGCATGTTTTTCTATTGTGAGTTATATTTTTACCGAAAAAGACAACTGAACCTCAAAAAATCAACTTTTTGCAATTGATGATGATTATTGAAAACTGTCACTTTCTGAAATTATTTTTGCCATTGACGGCTTCTAAAATTAATAAAAATTAATATTTTTGATATTTATCGAGGTTTTACTTCAATTTTTTCCATTTTAATAAGGTTTTTCTAGGTGACCTACAACCCAGCCACTTTTTTTTTCGAAATTTTTTCACGTAGTCACAAAAATGGTCATAAAATTTTTTGAGTTTTTTGAATCACTATACTTTCTTCGGAGAAAAGTTGCGTAAGAACATAACCTTTCCAACAATGTATAACACTACATACTTTATTTAGCTAATTTCTGAATTATAGGTCCAAAACAAAACTTGACCCATAACCTAGCCTAACCAAATATCGAAATCAATTCACAAAAAATAAACGTGAGGACTTTTTTTTACGCTGTTAAAATAAATCGTAAAATATTGCAATGCTCATGCATGTTTATTTATAAAGAAAAATTATATGACAACGAATACATTACATAAGAAAACGGTTTTTTTTTTAAATTGTATTTTTTAAAATAAATTGTTTACAATATTTTTTCCAACGTGGCTAGGGCGGCAGTGAAGAAGAAGGAGAGCCTCATGTATGTATTATACTAACTAACGGAAAGCCATCATGATTTATTCTCATGTGGTTCGCATACACAGGCACAGAAAGTACTAAAAAGTGTAAAAAATGAAACATAGATTTCTTAACCAGTTGAAACCCTAATTTTTTTTATTGCTATAAAAAAAAAAAGTTTATATATTTTAATGTGCATGTCTTCGGTAAGTTGTATTTAAATTCGCAAATTTAGCTCGGTAAATGGTCCATTACATGCATCAATACACATGCAATTATAGGGAAATGTAAATTCTATTTACATTTCCCTGAGAGGTAAATTGTATTTACATTTCCCTATATTGTATTTACTTACTTCATTTTGAACTGCGTAATACTATAAACAAAAATAATATCTCTCACACTCACAATATTTCCCTTTTTTCCTTTTATCTCTAAAAGAAAGAGAAATTAAAGGACTACTATTCCATCTACTATTCCATCACTGTATTTTCCCATGTTGCGGTCTCTCATATCCGAAATCGGTGTTAGATTAAAAGATTATATGCACCAATGTAAACAAAAAAGCGATGAATATTTTATATAGCATTTTTTACAGTAGAAAAGTTTTAATATTATTATCACATGCACATTAAAGTAATTTTAAAGCTATAATATTTTATTAATCGCATTTTCAGCACAAAGACACATTGAAAATTTGCGATTAATTTTTATTAAATATTATTAAATTAATTTCCATGTCTAAGTATTGCTATTAATTAAATCTAAAGTAGCACACATTGACATATAAATTTCAATAATAATAATAATAAGAATTGTTTTCTTTATGATTGAAAAGGAGCAATAATTCTCATGATTTTTAACATTTATTTTTCTAATATAGATAACTAAAATTTTGTGCTATAAGAAAAACTATATTTTTTGAACTCCTATTTTTAAGTAAGATTAAATGGTGCCTCAGAAGAGATGTTGAAAAAGAACATAAGTTTACAGATAATAATATTGAATGCAATTGCTATCAGCAGCCATAGTGAGTGAAGAATTGTTAAAACTTTAAAAACTGCGAATAAAACTATGAAATCGTGTATATACTCTATAACTAAAAACGTATTTAATAATTCCAATTTTTAAATTCAAGAAAGTGTTCGCACAAAAACTTAATAGTAGATTACAATATATGTTAACTAAATTTGTTATTAAGTACGAGTTGTCTATACACAAAAACACATGGACACGCGTCAATACTTATATCACGAGACCGGCTGGTCGCGTGCTTTAAAATTGACAAGTGTCCATATGTTTTTGTGTAAATACACAACGAGTTGTTATAACAAATTTTGTTAACATATCTTATATACTGGTTTAATGTGCATGTGAGAGGTAGTTCCAATCTATACATTTGCAATGCAAAAATTAAACGAAAGTTAATAAACAAATTTTATTTCATTTTTTTTTTTGTATTTGTCTGTATTGAAATATTGTGAGTGATATTATTTTGTTCAGATATTACGCATTATTCAATATGAAGCATCTAAATGATTTCGTTATTCACTATGAAGCATCTAAATGATTTCATTATTCACTATGAAGCATCTAAATGATTGCATGTGTATTGACGCATATAATATTCCATTTAGTGATCTAAATTCTATGGTACTAAATAAAACATACCGATCACATGCGCATTAAAATTATTTAATCCGTGCAGATAACGGAGTTTTCATTTAAAAGTAACATTAATGCAACATGATTTTCTCAGTTGAACTCCAACAAGTGAACTTTTTTGTCGAATCTATTAATGTATTAAATTAGGTATCCGGAATATTCGTTTAAATAATTCGTCTATAAATAATTAGTCTAAAAACTATTTATCTAATAATATTTCGTCTAAAAATGCAATTCGTCTAAAAACAATTAGTCTAAAAATTAATCATCCAATAAAATTTCTTCTAAAAGGGCAATGCGTCTAAAAACAATTAGTTTAAAAAACAATTAGTTTCATCTGATAACAGTTCTTCTAAAGGAGTTCGTTTCAGAATAATTAATTATTAAAACTATTTTGTATGAAATTCAACTACATTATTCAATTTAAATTCAAAAAGAAAAGAAATTTCATTTATTATATTTTTAACATTTAATTTAATATTAAATTTGAGTAAAACGGAATAAGAGGACAAAAATTGCGAGCACACGCAATTTACATGCTAAATTTTGTTAAATAGGGTTGTAATCCCTGATTGTGGACGAATTTTGTGACTACTTATTTTGGACGAATTGTTTTAGAGAAATTGATTTTAAACTAATTGTTTTTAGACGAATTGTTTTAGACGAATTGTTTTAGACAAATTATTGTAGACAAATTGTTTTAGACTAATTGTTTTTAGACGAATTGTTTTAGATGAATTGTTTTAGATGAATTGTTTTAGACAAATTGTTTTCGACGAATTGAGCTTAGACGAACTGTTTTAGACGAATTGCCCGCGAACTATTAAGTTAAGGGTAGTTCAATTTGTTATAAACTAGTTGAATTTACAAATATCAAAAGTATAAAAATAATATTAAAACTCTTGCATTATTGCCGTAATATTTTCCAGTATAGTGATTCAATATGATAACTTCTTTCGAAATCATAAAACATAAAACATCATAAAACACGTATCAAGCATTTATTTAAATGAATTCTTTATATTAGGTTTGAAATTTGAATAGTACAAAAGTTCTACAAAAATTTTATAGTTAATTTGATATTCTATACGTAATAAGAACAGAAATAATTATTTCTGAAACGGAAAAAGAGCTAAATATGTGTTCATAATTAAATAAGATTATATAAAGGATTTTTCTACATATTAACGTATAAATACAAAACTAAAAGCTGGATTTTTTTTATGTTTTTAAAATACAGCAAACAAAAGGCTATAGCATAAATGTTAAAAAACTTTCGCATTATGTTTTCACAAAAAAAAAGAAATTTTCTTTAATGCATTTTGTGTTGTTTCATTTTTGTTTACAACCTGCTTTTATTTTTCGATTATTTTTATTGTTGTTCTATTTTATATGCTTCTAAGTGAAAATTAAAAATGTTTTCATGACATTTGCATGATTTTATCTGGCCTATCGCAATTTTTTTAAAATGTGGTAGCAGTATAGAATAAAAAAAAATATTTTATTTAAGAAGATTTTGGGTTTTATGCTTCTTACATATAAATTCAACCCATCTGGACAACAACAACAACTGAAGATAGATTAAAGGATAGGTTCAGCCGTTATCATCCGATAGAATTGTATTTCCCCACATAGGGGTGCTGCTTCTAACTTCTAACCCATAACAACCTCTGTAAACGAAGAAAATATTTTTTTTTTGGATCTTAGTTGTATTTTAATCATTAACTATTATACTTCGTTTTTTAGTTTTGGAACTTCATCAGTGCTATAAAAATTGGCATAAAATATTCAAACATAAAAATAATTTTTTACTTTATTTATTAAACAAGTTTTATACCTACAATCTACATTATACACAACATTTATAATACACACTTTGGCGCTGTTGTTGCTTTTTAAATTTAAATTTTAAAATTATAAATTTCAAAATAATATTTTTTGTTTTAATTGATTTATGTATGTAGAGCTTAAAATAATGTATTTAAATTTTACTGATTTTGCAAAAATAATCATAAGAAAACAATCCATAAAAAACAATTTTTGCTATCTTAAAGTGATATTAAAATAAAATGATTGTTATAATATTAATAATTTATAAATAGTTTTAACAATTATTATATCATAAATAATCATAGATATTATAGAAATAAATTTAACTGTAGAGGACCAAGATTTATTCAAGCCAACTTACGTATATTGTTTTGATAACAATTTTAAAAATTATTTATGAAAGCAGTTCATAGTGTGAATGGTTTCACAAATTGTTATAATTTTTAAACATATATGAATTTTATATCACTATGGCACAATATTACCCTTTTTTGTATGAATTATTAAAAAAAAAAATTTATTCATTTTAAAGTGTCTAAATAGTAGATTACAACACATGTTAAGAAAATTTGTTATTACAACGAGTTGTGTATAAACAAAAATACATAGACACGAGTCAATACTTATATCATGAGATCGTATATACACAACGACCTGTATAACAAATTTTATTAACATGTTTTGTATACTTTTTTAATGTGCATGTGAGAGGAAGTTGCAATCAATACATTTGCAATGCAAAAAATAAACAAAAGTTCAAAATGAAGAAAGTAAATCAAATTTACTTAATACGGAGAACGTAAATAAAATTTACTTAATTAAATAATTACATGTGTATTGAGGCATGTAATATACCATTTACCGAGCTAAATTTACGATTGTAAATACAACTTACCGATCACATGCACAATAAAATATACAATTATATATGTGTGTATGGTCTGTCGAACTAATGAAAGTTTCTTAACATTCGAAAGAGCAAACAGTTTTTTCTGTTTTTAAATTAAAAAAAGCCAATCATTTGATACGGGAAGACACCTTGATTGGTTGTTTATATTATATTATATATAAAAAAATATTAAAATATAGTTGTGAAGATAATAATGTTCGAGTTTAAAAAGTTTTGAAACATATATCAGAGTAAACATATTTCTATAGTAGAGTAACAAGGAACAACGAAAATTTTTATGAAAAAAAAAAAAAAAAACTCACCTACCTCTTACAAGGTGTCTTTCTGATTCCTTTTACTTACGTTTTTTTCGCAGGTTTTTTTAAAATCGAAAATTAAGCACTTTTTTTGGAACATAGTGAGTTGATTTCGTTTAATTTAGTCTTAAAACTGTTCTCTTATTTTTAAAAATTTCGTGAACCGTAAAATTACTTATATTTTACAATTTTTTTTATCTTTTTGTCAAGACAAAAAATATCATAGTCACCTGGTTCTTTTATAAAATAAATGCATTGTTTACATTTATTTGACCTTAAGCGCGTCATAGTTTCCCTTAAATACTCAATACTAATAAATAAAAATCATATGATTTTTGTTTTGCTTTAATTTTTCGATTTTAAGGATGTGACAATTTTTTTTAAAGCTTAAATCTAATTTGAATTTCAACCGCTAGTGATTTAAATGTGAGAAATTATATTAACTTTAACCAATTTTTTGTGAAAAAAAACATGAAAAAAAACTAAAAAAATTAAAAAGTGAAAAATGGGGAAAAAAATAAATGCTATTTTCATCATTTTTAAACAGTTTGAAAAATGTAAATTAACAGTTCCTCCTCAAAGCTTTCTTAATATATTAAAAAATTGCAGGATAAGTTTTCTGAAAATTTCGATTTACATGTAACAGAAAATAATTTAGTAAGTAAATTAGCTTCCCTTCTTACAAACGTTGAATGTAATTTCAAATGTTGTAAAAATTTCAATACAATTTATTTGATTCATTTTTTCATATGTGTGCGCATATAGGTACTTTATTTTAAAATTTTTTAATAAAAATGTCAAAATTAGAAACAATAGAAATAAAATGTTGTCTGTGATGAGTTTATAAAATCAAGACTCTTGTTTTACTTCGTATATTTTAAAAAAGCATCCCATCCCTGATCATTTTTATTCAACACAATGATAAATTTTGAGCAAAAAAAAACATTGTTTTTTTGGCGCCAAGAAATATATTTTATGTGGCAGATACTTTACTTTATAAAATAGGTGTACAATGCATATATAGAGAATGGGTTTATATCAGAATAAAAAATAAACATATAAAAAATGTTCGAAAAATAATAAGAATGACTTTAATGCTGATTTTAGTAACTAGGATATAGATTCTTCTCTTAATAAATCCGGTAAAGGTCTATTAGGCAAAAAAATCGACCCATGAAATGCTTAAAAAATTTAATTTATTTCCATATATAGCAAATGAAAGCGTATTAAAACATATATACTTTGATATTTATAGATATAATTTCTTATTAAGTATATAATGTCAATAGGACATTTATCGATTAACTTTATAAATTTTTTACACTTTGTATTTTAATACAAAACTTTATGGAGACGTGTAAAAAACTTTTAAAATATTTTTTTCTTTTTTTTTTGTATAAATTTCAAAAAATGTTTTACCATTAATTTTCGTTTATACATATCCTTAAAATCATAAGTGTAATCTATATGTGCTGGAAATAACAATTCAATAAATCAATAAAGAGAAATACGTGATATCATTAAATTCAAATTAAAATTAAAAATATAGGAGGACAATATTAAAGGGTATGAAAATCAAAAATGTTTTCAAAATTTATGAATAATTATTATACTCTCTTAAATATTGTATAAAATTCACATCTTGATAAGTTTTATATACATGTACTTAGGTTTCACGCTAATTGTTTTCAAAACGTCAATCGGACATAACGTCTATTCATTTTAGTTTCAAAAATTAGGCCAGAAATTCAATTGAAATTTATTATGGCTTACGTTAAGATTCTGTATTTTCAAAATTCTTTTCTCTCTAAACTCTATAGAACGAATTTCGGTACAGAATTTTGGCATCCAAAACAAAAATTAAGCGATTTCTATGTTGGCATTCTGTAATTTGGTTAAAAAATATACAGATCTTCGTCATGTTTGAAAAATAGAATTTTGATCATAATATATATACAATTAAATACACCTTCGAAAAATTTCAATTTACCAACAAGAAAAAAAAAATTAAATATTCTTTTACTTAATAAAATCTTGTGCAATAAAATTTTAACATTTTTAATGTATAAACATCATCTGAGAATTATTATTTTATACTCTTCTCTAATTTTCTTTCAGAAACCCAAATACTTGTTTTTCCTCACAATAATACAAAAGATAATAATAAATTTGAAGTAGAAGAAGAAGAAAAATAAAAATAAAATAACAAGAACAAAATAAAAATGAAAAGAGTGTTATTTTTCTTAAACGTGAAATGTTAAAGTACTTAACTTTTTAATAGGCCTAAATAATGTCGTGTAAAAATAAATAAAATGACAAAATCGTTTTTTTTTTTTTTTTACGCTGAACAAGAAAAACCTTTTCACTTAAATCTCTTCTTTTAAATATAATTTTATATTCTATTCTTTATTCTTCTTCATAATGTGTATAATATACAAAATTTATTTTATCTCTTCGTGTTAAATTGGAATTTAATATTAGAAATAATATGATGTTAAATTAAAATTTTAGCACCTATACAGAAAATTTGTCTAAACTATATAAATAAGTTCACTTTAGAAGTTGGGTCCAAATGCAGATTTTCAGTTTTTTTTTGTACAATTTAAACTTAAACCTAAAAGAAAATGAATAGACATAGATCAAAAATTAAAAACTTTTTATTTATTATTATGTATATTATTTATTATTTTATATTCTGTATTATGCATTTTTTAAATTTTTTCAGCTGATTCCATTACTAAAAGAATAGTATTTAGTATGTGTAAGTTCTTAAAATTTTTTCATAACCAAAATATGTAATTTTTTTTTCAGGGTTATCGATTATTATTTATTATTATTATACTTATAGTATTCTAGAATAACCATAAAAGAAAAGTGCACTCTTAGTAAAAAGAATATTCTTAAAATATTATTCTCTGAAGTAACATATATATATATATATATATATATATATATATATATATATATATATATATATATTTATTTGAAATTATATGCATCTTAAGAAAAAATAATTTCATTATACATAAGTGTATTTGTATACGTAATATTTTTTCAAGAAAGTTATATTATAATTTTAACAAAATTTTCTTTCATACATCATCATTGTACATGATTTTTTATCATATATATCCATACTTTAATGAATTCTATGTTTTATGTATACAAATGAATTATATATATTTATATAAGTATATAAAATATAAATAACTGATTATTATGCAAGAGTAACCTTCTTCTTGATAAAATATTATTTAAAAAATTATTCAATTGAGTATATATATACCATTGAGAATATTTTTAAGTAGTTATTTTGAGAAATAAATTATTTTAAGTGGACTTGTTTCAATATTAATTTTTATTTCAGTTTTTGCAATGTTTCTTTCATTTTTAAATTTAATTTATAATGTATATATATAGATTTTTATATATAAGTTTTATTTACATTATTGAATGGCTTAGAAAAAACGTAGCGACATAAATTTACTTTTAAGTTACTATTATTTGTGGTAATTACCATATTGACCGGCCTTTTATCAGATTATAAATTGGTGAAATTCTTGATAAGCGAAGATTCATGAAATCTAATTCTTTAGAATATCGAATCCTTAAAATAATCAAAGTACGTTTTAAATTAAAAAAGTAAATATTTATTTCATAAAAAAATATATTGAAAAGCTGATTTGGTTATCAATTGACCGGTTTTAAAAATTTATTTATTAGAATTAGAAAAGTTATATATTAAAGGCCAAATTTTGATAATATTTTTAAAAGCGGACATAAAATTGTGTTTTGATAAATTTTCTTTTTTAATATAGACAAAGAAGAAACAAATTAACATAAGGACTTTTTTTTGTTATTTATATTTACATTTGTGTATTATGTGTATTTCAAAACTATATGAATATTTTAAATTAAATTTAATGTTCAGCGAACAAACAATTTCAAAAGTTTCTGTTTATTTGAATATTTTTAATAAATTTAATTAAAATGAAAAAAAAAAAAAACATTATGATCTTAACTTGAAACCACCTTGAAACATTATAAAATTTATAAACTTTACTCATTTACTAATAATGAGTAAATGAGTAAAGTTTATAAATTTTCAAAGTCTAATTTTATATAGAATAATTTTAGAATAAAAATTTTTAAATGCATTAACAAAATTTCCAAAGTTTGGAACTTATTTCTAGTCTCGGTCCTCAATGTGTTGAAATTCGCCTCTTTACTGGGAAAGATTAAATGCATTCTAAAAGATATTCAATCAATGATAAGTTTTTGAATATAATTAATAACAGTTTAGTTATATTTAAACTGTATTATTATTTTATCGACTCATTAACAGAATGTTTTAGTTAGTTAGTTCTTATGTAAACTAAATATTTAGAATTAAAGACACTTAATCTAGCTCTATATGAAAAAATGTGCATAAATTTAAACATAATTATGAACTATGAAGTGGAGATAATCCCCACCAGTTATTTCGTACTTAAAAAAGTTGTGTGAAATTATTCCACTGTGTATACTATATTTCTCAAAATTCGTAATTTTTGATAAGAAACTTCTATTTTCAATGATATGAATCCTAATTTTTAAATTAATATAATACCCATAGTAGATGGTTCGTTGATTTTTTAGAAAAAATATAAATTTTTTGTATAATTTCTCAAAATTTTGGTCTATTTCTCAAATTTTTCAACATTATATTACATAAATTTTATATTAAATTATAATTTTCTTGTTAAAATCCGCCTCTGTAAAAAAAATCCGCCTCTGTAAAAATCCGCCTCTGTAAAAAAAAATATATAAAAATTTATCTGTTTTTCTATCATACATGATGAAAATTTCTTTAGTTTTTTTTTTAACAAGATCTTTTATTCAATTCCAATAAAAGTTATATTTTCTACAGATTTAGTATAGATTGATTCGTTTTATTTAAATAATTTATTTTATTTTAAGCTCTTTCACAATTTTGTAAAAAAAAAAAACAAATCACTTTCAAGAGATTTTATATTATTTAAAATATAAATCAAGAATAATAATTTAAAACTTTTAAGGAAAAACAATCTACATACATTAGATTTGCATATAATAACTTATTATTGTTTGAAAAAAAAAAAATATAAGTATATACTCCTATTATGTACTACATACACTAAAACTGAAATAATACTTACGTATAGGCATAGTTTATACAATTATAGGATTTTTTAAACGTATTGTATAAGGTACAATGTACAATTAAAAGGACTTCTCAGAAAGGTAAAACATTATTGAGCTCAATGTGAAGCTCAACTATATAAATTTTTACTATATAAATTTTTACATTATTAGTAAATTTTTACATTATTAGTAATAGCTTTATAAACCATATTATACAAAAAGTGACTTCGACAATATTGATATTATTTGAGATCAAAGAGTTTTTATATAATAGAAGTTTCAGTACCAAACAAAAAATACATTTTAAATCACAACTCCATGAGCTTATATTTATTTTTTTGGGAATTTCACTCTCACAAAAGTTTTTGAAATTTTAAAACCAAGAGCAGATCTACATCAATTTGAAGGTTTAAAAGCTTTGGTTGTTTTTTAAGATTTTTTGTTTAATTTTTTTTGTTTTGTATTTTTTGTATGGGACTGAAACCTACATTATATAAAAACTCTTTGGTATGATGTAACCATAGCAATGAACCTAAAATTTGTAAATTATACTATCGATATATAACTTAAGATCGAAGTAATATGTTGATAACTAGGTCCACTTTTAACTTACACTAAATTGAAATTGATTAAGTCCTTTTATATTATAGCATTTTTAATCCTTTTTTAAATATTTTAAACTTAAATTCATTGTTAAAACATTAATATTATAGTTATTTACACAATTTAAAATAAAATGAATAAATTAAAATCTTCTTATAAAGTTTGGGCGCCATTTAAGATTCAAATATTAAATGGGCTGTATTGTAAAAAGCCTTTTATATATTTAAAAAAAAATTCTATTCAAATAACAATTTGAATTTGACATAAAATGTATAGACGGCATTTAAAAGCATTAAAAATTAAAATAATGTATTTGTACAAAATTTTATTATTTTTATTTAATAAATTTTAAATTTACAATCTTAAACATAAGTAAAAAACATACTCGTATTTATATTTTGATCCAATTAAGTTCTCTATAATGTGAGTAAACTTTAACTCAACAGATAAATTAAAAATTTTTTTTAAATTAAGAAATTAATGAAATTTTATTAAAAAATAAAATTCAACAGACTGTGAATAACGCACATTATATATTTTTTGAAATTGAATTAAATTTTATTACATCATGTTGTTTAAGTAAAAAGATATTTTCATGGAAATTCCATTAATAGTTTCAGTACATAATGATAGTGCTGACAAGCATTAAGATAAATATTAATTACTGCTTTTTTAAATATGTAGTTCTTTTTTGTCATTTTACGTATACTGATGAATCAGAATTGATATGCAAAATTTTACAATTATTACAAAAGATAAAATTACATATGCACATACTACATACATGATTTTTATAGTAAAGATAACGATTTTTTTTTAGAGTTAGTGAACATTTTTGTTTTTCAATAAAAAAATAAAATAAATAATCATAAAAATTTGAAGAGAAAACGTCATTCGAAGCAAAATGTTTAGATAATATGGGTTATTTTATATAACTATGGGTTATTTTATATTTAAATATTGTTTGCCTTATTTTCTTAAGTATTGCAAGGACTATATTAGGACGAAGGTTTAATAAATCATTTTTGTTGTTTTTTATTTATCTGTATAGTTTTAAGGCAAAAAAAAAATAAACATAAATAAGAAAAAGGGTTATTTTTTCAGATATTGTCTTGTGTATCCAGGATTACAATGATAGCCTTTTACAAAAAAAACATCACTTATCTCAAAAATACCCTGCGTCGAAAATAAATAAAAAAAAAAGAAGTATTTTTAACTTACATAAATATATGTATTTGTATATTTTCTATAAATATTTATTTATGTATTGTTTGTTTAGATTTATTTTAACAAAAAAATTTAAATTCTCTTGATTTTCGACTACAGAAATAAAAAAATATTATTTATACATTATTAATATCTATTACTGAAAAAAGTTGGACGACAATAAAATAATAGCTTAGATATAGATTGATTAATAGAAGTTTTAAATGAAAATCAAAATTTAAATTTAAGTTATTTCGATTTTAGTCATTTGTTTTAATTTAGAAGGATGCTTAAAAAAGAAATGCATGTCCGGAATGAAATTTCATATTAAGTAGATCAAGTTTAACGTACTAATTTTTATTATACGATAACGTATTAAAAATTCCTGTATGTGGTTTATACGAATGTATATTCATACTATAAATATATTATGTAGTAGGTATAATTATTAACCAATTTCATGAATATTTTTTTTTAAATACATAATAATTTAATTTTATTATAGCAATAAAATAATAATATTCACTTATGAGAACAATTTATGATACTAAATATTAGTATAAAATGTCTAGTGCATCAATTACGAAGAATATGTATATCTATGTACATATATAATTATAATGCCTACATATATGAATAATAATAAATTATTCCAATAATAAAATATTTAATTTTGTAATAAATCTCAGCGTTACATATTTTTGTCACGTAAAATATATAGTGTTATACATGGGCGCCGCCAGGTTTTTTTATAAGGTGGTGCATGTGAAAATTATTATTTTGATTTTACCAAATCTTTGACATATTGCGGGTTCATCACTAAGTTACAATTTCCAACAACCTTAATTTAAATTAAATTATCATTTTAGGAAAAATTAGTTGCAAAACAATATTTTGAATTCACGACAAAATTCATCTCAGTATGCTGATACGATGCTCAGAACTTTTTTCGATTATCTCTCACCAGGGCTGCCAGATGGAATAAATGAAATTTCCTCCAATTTTTAAGAAATTTCCCCAAAATAGACACTTTTTTAAAAAAATTCCTCAAATTATTTTTTATATTTTTTTGTACTAAATTTTTTTTTTTGCCCTAAATTAGAAAAAAAAAAAAATGTTTAACGGTTTTACTCACTGCAGTTTTTCCACAAAAACAGCTTATTTTTGCAAGATTTCCTCAAATTTTTAATGTGTTCAGATTTTATGCGGTACTTATATGTTGTAAATCAAAAAGTTTAGTTTCAACAATGGATTTTGAGTTCAACGTACGTAGAAGAATATCGTAATGATATCAATTTCTTAAAATCATTAGGGTGAAAAAAAATTTACGAGTCTGAAATTTTAAATATTGTTGACTGCCAACGTTAGCACAATATTTAAAATTTTCCCCAGAAAAAAATATTTTTCTTAAACTTTTCTCCACGTTTTTTTTAACTTTTTTTTTCAAATTTTATCAAAATTTTAATAACACTTTTATCAAACAAAGGTGGTGCAGTTGCACCACCTTGCACCATACTGCCGGCGCCCATGGTGTTATATATATTATTATTATTTTTTTGGTTGAAAAATTCTTATAAAGCTCTTTTAAGTTTTATGATACAAAAACTGTAATATAAAATTATTCATATTCTGATTTTACTTAAAGAAATTGTAGAAATTAATTTTTTTTTTGCACTTATTGGAATTTTAAGTTAATAACGTAAGTTATGCGGTGATAATAACCAACATGTTAGATTATCAATTTAAGAGTTTGGCAAAGTGCAATTATAGTAAAAACTCCTTCTGCTCACTTAAATTTTTTTTAAGGTATTATGCCTTGAGCACATCTACTTTGGAAGGAATATTTCGGAAATATATTCACAGCCTTTGAAGAAGAAGAAGATCATAGTTACATCATAGAGCGATCATAGGAAGTCGTAGAAACGTTTTATAATTCTTTTTTACAAAATTAAGATGGTAAGTGTGACATTAAAAAATAATTATTGTGACTTGCTTGAATATTCTCTGCATTAAGACATGAAAATTAAAATCTATCACAAAAATAATTCTATCACAAATTTATCCTGCGTCAATATTATGATTTTTTTTAAAATAGAAAATAGAACATTATATGCAAACATGCTTGAAATTTTAATCATAAAAAATATTTTATAAATTCTCTTCTGTTATTTTTACATTTTGCCAACGATAAACGAATATTTCCATAAATAGTATTCAAAATATGTATTATAATTATAGTATATATAAAAAAATTTAAAATATTGAAATAAATAAATATTTGCTGAAAAAAAATGAACAATGTTGGAAAAAAGGATAAAAAATGAATGCATTTGATGTAAGTACGTATAATCATAAAAGTAGAACAAGAGCAGAACAAGAGAATCTAATTTAATTGATCTGATTTCGAATATAGAAGTTCTCATTTATGTGGTGACGGTCAGTATTAAGGAAAATATAAGTTTTAACCAGACAATGAATTCTAAAAAAAAAATGTTTTTGATAAAATAATCCAATTTTCAGTGAAATTAATTATTCTTACTATAATGAAAATTATTTGAAGGAAATTTATTAATATTCAAGTAAATATATAAATTAAGTTCTAGTTCTAAATTTTCTGACCGTCGGATTAATGTCTCCGAATTATTTTTAATAATATCTATTATTTTTTCTTCCAATTTAATGTGAAATTTATTTATATAAGAAGATTAAGATTATATATAGTTTGTATTTTATTTCCAATAAAACATTATATATTATATATATTATTTTATATGTGTATTATATCTTATAATTATTCAATTTTAATAAGCTTTTTATGCGTGTTAGATATTCATATGTGTCTGAATTATAACAAAAAAAATTAAAGTAATATCAAATATAGGTTTTGTGTCCCTTGTGTAAGTAATATTATAGTCTCTAAATTCTGGATTATATTAATTTAATATATTTTCTACATAATTATGCAGATAAAATGAAAATTGTGAAACATTATTTCGAAAAAAAAAAAAAATTTAAACAGAATTTTGTGTACACTTTTGTTTTACATAAATAGTTTCTCAATCCTTTGGTTGCAAACTTTTATATTTTAGATTTAAGAAGACAAGATTTTAAAAAGATGAATTTAATATTTTCGTGTTTCTATTATTTGGGAATTTATTTCCAGTTATTGATTGTCATGAATTTAATTTTTTTTTAGTAGTCAAGACTGGCAATATATATTGTTATTGGTTAGTTACTGCATATTGACCAACTAAAGAACAATCCAAATTTTTGTAGAAAAAAAATTTGTTTTTCAAAAATTATTACTAAAAAAAAATAAATAAAAAAAAAATTATTTAAAACACACTTTTATTAAGAGTGCGGAAAATGGGTCTTGGTTTTGCTTTGATTCTAGAGTTAATACAATATGGACTGAAGTGATTTTTTTTATAGGTTAGAGAGTATATAACTATCTCCAGGGTAGGTCAGGCGGATCTTTAAAATTTTGTGTTTTTGGGCCCAAATGAGCCTTACAAAAACTTGAACATATTTGCTTGTATTCTGAAGTAAAGGAAAAAGATAATAAAAAATCTCAAACGCAGAAATAAAGCTAAAATACCACTCTCCAGGGCTGGTGACTTGGAATTTTGAATTTCTTTAATTTCCTAAACAATTTTTAATTAATTTCATTTATTTCTAAAAAATTTTTAATTTTTTTTGATAAATTGCAGTTTCTGCACATAAATAAAATTCAAATATAGTTTTGTGATTTTCTGGTAGAGGTGTTTTTCGTACAATTTTTGTCGCATTTTCCATGGCCGTTTATTTTCTGTAAAATAAAACAAAAAAAAAAACTGCAAAAATAGAAAACAGAAATAGAAAACAGAATTTCACGTGGAGAGCGCTAATGAGTAAGAAATGCACTAAAAATAAAAAAATAATTTTTGCTTTCTACTTAAATATGATCCATGATCTTTATAACTAAAAATAAAAGCGACGGGCTCTCATCATAATTCATTTCTCAGCCATATATGCCTCAATTATGGTGAGTCAAGATGAATAATGATGAGCGCCCCACTCTTTTATTTTTAGTTATAAAGATCATCAATTAAGTGGAAAGAAAAAATATTTTTTTTATTTTTAGAGCATTTTCTACTCATTAATAAAAATGTGTTTTAAAAAGTTTTATTTTTTATTTTCTACTTTTTAGTCTTACATATTTAAGTCAATTTATGGCACATATTATTTTAAATATTAAAATTGTGAACGTCTTTTCCGTTGTGTAGCAGTTTCGGTTTTCATCGTTTTTCCGGTCGGTTTAAGTATTAAAATATTGTATTATCACCTAAAATATACTCACTTGCAAAGTTTCAGGATGATTGGATTACTGGAAGTGGTATGAAATTTGATTACAAGATTTGATGCATGAATACAAACATCCCAAGTATTATAAAAGTGTGTAAAAAATCGTATAACTTTTACAATTAATTTTAATTTTTTAATAAAAATCGGTTTATATTTATTGTAATTTTAATTTTTAAAATATATATGTACATTCACGTCAGAAGCATTTAGGATTATTGGTAATAATGATGGTTTTACATTAATTTCAATTGGTTATTGACATTAATGTAGGTAAACAATGTATAAATTTGCATTATACATACACCCCAATTTTAAATACAGAGCTTACCATAACTACAAAAAAAAAATCTTTTATTTTGGACTGAAATTTTAATTAATGATTTGATTACATAATTCGAATTTCCCTTATGTTATTTGTAAGAGAAACTTAATTTTGCTATACTTATATTAGATTGTTTTGTAGGACTTTAGAAATATTATTATTTATTCACCTACATAAAATGTAAGAAATAAATTTACTGGATCTCAATAATTTTAAGTTTTCTGCTCATTTTTAAGTCAATTGTTTAAAACTTATGAGAGGCAGATTTACATAAGTACAGATAAAAAATATGCTTAAAGTTTCATATAAATAATCACATAAATAATCAAGATGAGTTAAGTTTTTTTCAAAAATAATGCACCTTAAATGTATAATCTGTAACTTAAAATTACGTATATTTGTTTTTTATAGTTTAGTTGTTTAGTAGATGAAAAATTCTCATGAATTAAGATTTTAAATTAAGCACCTCTCTTTAACATTTCGTTTTACATTAAAATTAAAGTCTTATTATTTTGTTTTATTTGCTATTTCCAGTGAATGTTAATATTGAGAGAAGTATAAAAGCACAAACAATTTCACTTTCATTTGTTTTTTTGTAATTTTTAAATAAAAACAATTTTAATTTTCAAACGTACATTGTGTATAAACATTAGAACTTCCATTTGTTTACATTATTATCTTTTAAAAATATTAAAAAAAAATAACATAGAATTTTATAAAATAGAACCTTTATCTGAAATATAAATAGGAAAAATATTCAAAAATAAAACATTTTGTTATTTTTAATACGTGATTTTAATTCTAAAAAAATAATATATATACATAGAATATAATATAATGTTAGTATATAAAAAATGCACATACATATATATCAAAGAAACACAATTTTAAGCGAAACAGAAACATACGCAGATTATATGTAAAAAAAAATTATTCAAGCAATGAGCATTAATAAAATAAAATAGATAGTGCTTAGAAAATTTTTTTTTATGTAATTTTCACTGAACTTAAACTTTGATTTTTCAACTGTAAATAATTTAAGCCTTAAAGACGAAATATTAAAGAACTTTTTCCTAGAAATCATTGGCTAATTTAGTAAATATTTGACACAAAAACATCTATAGGTTTATATGTATAATAACATAATTCAGTGATAGTAATTTGAAAAAATTAAATTAAAAAATATCTTTTCAGACTTTTAAACAACATTGTTATATAATTTATTATATATAATTTATAAATAAAATCTACTTAATGTTTTGTTCGAATATTAGGAAGTTTCTCAGAAGCATAATTTCTTCGTCGTTTGAAAATCTGAAAAGTTTTGATGCAGGTGGGAATATTTTTTCACTTCTTACATCTTCTATTAAAATATTTTGTTATAACAAAATGATAAGTTTTTATTTATATGTACATTTATTATGTATACTTGAAATGAATGAAAAAAATTTAACCATGAACCTTAGATTAATAAAAAATTGTAATTTGTAGGTTTACAAAGTTAAAAAAATAATGATTTTAAAACTTTATTAGGTGTACCTTTTATAATAAATAAATTCAGCTAATAAAAAAGTTCAGATCACTTAAACTTTTATTCATTTTATGAATCTTCTTGAAGTCTTTTTTTTTTTATTTTACTTTATGACAAAGATAATTTATTGAAAGTTTTACAGCGAAAAAATATGTTAAGAAAGAGAATTTATTATTTTTAAACCAACAACGTAGTATCTGTGTAACTATAATTTTTTTTTATATTTTTTTATTATAAAGCATGAATAATACCTTACCTACCATACTCTTGTTATCATACTTAAAAAGTAAGAAACTAAAAATTATCATATAATAAAGATTAGAACATCTTATGTGTGCAAATTAATAGATACTATGATGCGAAATTAAGTGCAATTTTATGTTTTTAAAAAAAAATGTATTCCATAATGTAAGCAATACAAGGTGATGAAAATATATGCAGGCATTAAAGTAGTATGTTTGATTTAAAAACAAACTACATTTTATGTATGAAAAAGAAGGGAGTAAAATAAGAAATCAGAAGAATAAAATTTAAGAATATGAAGGCAACTAAAAATTATAATCAATAATGAAAAGTTGCACCAGTTTTCTACATTTAGTATACCTAGTTTAATAATAATAAAACCGATACTTTTTAATTTTTATTTTAAAAGTAAGAATTACTACAAAAAAAATTACTACAAAATGAAAAATGACTGCGATGTTAACTCAGTTGCCAACAGATGTTTTCCAATTTTCCATACTACGTACAGGCAGAATAATATCTTTCCGCAATTTTTGACCAAAATACTGTGAAACACATAAAATACAAACTTTAAATCCAATACATAATATAGATATATGCTTTTTTTTTAAGTACTTGACAATGTTGTCAAATATATACCTATACACATCAATTCCCTTTAGTGGAAATACAAATGAAATAAATTTCATAAGATTGCGTGAAAGCAACGGATAACTGGTATTATCAGGACAATTTGGTTGGAAAGTGTAGCAAAGTGCAAAAAAAAAGGACAATTTAAAAGATTTATTATTTTCATAAATATATAAAAAATATGCAGGTTCTAGTTTTTTAAGTTAATGGTTCTCTTACAACATATGATATTTTAAATTAAAAATTAAGTATTCCAAAAAATTGGTGTGCAACATTTGAATTGTTTTAAAATGCTTTTAAAACCCTTTTCCAATTTCTCAGAAGAAGTACTCTTTTTAAAGTATATATATTTTTAGTATATGAACATCAATATTTATCTTATTAGAGGAAAGTGAGTCCCTCTTAAAAACCAGGGCCATACAAATTACAAATATAAAATTAGTTTTCATTTATGAAAGATCGAATATATTTAAGATCGAATATACGTATCATATAAAGTATACATATTACATAATATATGAACAACATAATATGTACCTAAACTAAAAAAAAAATCAAGTGGTATTTTTCAAAGTATTTTGTTTCAAAAAATAAATAAATAAATAAATAAAGGAAGGAAATAGCTAAGATTTTTCTTAAAAAGTTTTTTTTTCTACAACCCAATTATTGTATATCGCTTATCCCGTATAGTTTCAAAGAGTATAAACTTAACAAATCATTAAATTTATTAAAAATAAGATTTTGTAAAAATTGTAAGAAAAAATATTTTATTATCTTCTTTTGCTATATAAAAAAAATGCTTTTAGGAGGAATCTGGTATAGTTGCACTAGTGTTATTATTATTATAAAAAATAATAGGTTTATTAGAAAATAGACTTTTCATTTTTGTCAAATTTTTTTTTACATAAGGCGAAAACTAGTAAAAAAAATCCAACACAATTCAAAATTTCAAACAATAAATTTTAGCATTTTCAGAAATAGATTTACAATCATAAATCACCTTAATACATAGATAAGTACGGAAAGCTTTAATTCTACTTGGATTTAGTATAAGATATTTATATCACAACAATGTATTGTCATTGTCCACACTTCAAAATTTAATATTGTTTCCTCAATCTCATAAATATTATGTTAAAAGGGGATTGGTACTTTCTATAGCTATTCAACTGAAATGACGATTCCTATAAATATTTTTGGCATAACTAAGTTATTTCGTAAAAGAAAATGTTCAAAATCAAATATTTTTGACAAACATTTTTTATTAACACTTTATAACAACATTAACTTTTCCAAATTTAATGAAAATTATAAATTTGCAATCATTATTAAATTTATACATGTTCTATAAAATAATTATCTAAAAAGTATTATTCTGCTTCCATTCTCAAAATCCTTTATTCTATTATTATATGGATTTTTTCTTTAACTTTGTTCGTTAGCTGTGAAATTAGGCTTATTGCGCGTCGATCCTTTACAAAATTTTCACGAATACTAAAAAAACTTGATAAACAATAATGGCAAAATTTTCATTTGTGAGAAAAGCTTATAGCTACTCTCATATATACCGATTTTTTTCTATAAATGTTAACAAATATGTCAAAATTGAGCTTTTTTGTGCTATGTTTTCTTTTTTTGCTCAGAAAGCTAAATCAATGTTAAGGAATTTTTTATCAATTTGGGAAATTTTTTTTTTGGAAAAGATACATACAGTACCTTTGAAGGTACCTAAGTTATAAAATATAATCAAATGAAAAATAATTTAATATTTTTTTTTCTAATTTCATTAAATTAAAATTTTTGAGATGATTATAAGTGACGTTTTAAAACCCTCTAATAAGTTGGTTGAGCCAACTGATATTACATTAATCTATCCAGGAAAATGCGAATTAAAATTTGCATTTGAATTTTTTTTTAATAATGTTTCTTTCAAATTTTCATACATAAATATAAATGTAGGAAAAGTATGCGTCACTAGTCATTATATACATAAAAAGTGTGCCCATCAAAGATATAATTATAATAGTTTTTTTTAATTTATATCGCCATTAACTCTAAAAAAAGTTGTTGAATAAATAAGTTATTCAAAGTTGTCCACAATCACAATTAAATTTTGAAGATTTTTAGGAAAAAACTTAAAATATCTTAATAATGCAAACATTAAAAATTCTTATTAAGAATTTCTCGAACAAATTATACTATTCTGTGTGTTTTCAGTATTTAAGGTTATATTTAAATGAAGCGACTTGTCTAATAAATATTCCTATATTTATACATTGCATAAAGGCAATAATAAAGCCTAATTAGAATCAAATTAACTATATTAGTGTAAAATAGTTCCAAAATATATTTCAATGTAATTTTTTTTAAGATGCAACTTTTAACTTTATTACATAAAAAACAAAGTAATTAAATATATATATACATGTACATAATTTAAATTTACAAACTGTTTCCAAAAAACTTGTAATGCGAAAGAAATCGTTGATGTTTTGAAACACTCTACCATAGTTTCATAAGCACTTATAATTTGAAAAATATGTTTGTCGTAAACTTTGCTACATCTCTAGAAATCTTTTAACCAAATTTTAACTTAATTCAAAATGATAATAAAAATAAAAATGTAAATATTAAAATTCCTAAAATTAATGTTTTTTTATTAAATTTATCAAAAATAAAGATAAAATTTTTTTTAAATAAAATTTAAATTTAATACGATGTATATAATTATATATAGCATGTGACATTCTAATCGACACAACATATGTACATCATAAAAATGTGTATCTTTCAGTTTTCAGAATTTATATCCTTTTGGATATAAAAATTAAAATGTAAATTTTTTAAATTTATGCAAACTTTCACTGAAATAATAATAAAAATTGATAAATGCTTTTTTATGTGAAAATTTATATTTTTTGCATAAAATTTTCATTTTATATGCATTTCCATTATACAAATAATTGAATTATTTTCGAAACAAAAATATGTATAAAAAAGTGAAAAACATAAATGTTATTCTGAAGCCCAGAAAGCTGAAGTGAGAATTATTTTTAATGTTACTCTTAGAATTAATTGCAAATATTTTAAATGAATTCCCAGTATAAAACAATACCTAACAGCAGTAGAAAAAAAAAGTTAAGTTGTTTTTGATTGTTGTACACATAATTCCATTATTGTTGAATTATCTTTTGACAGAAAATATATAATATGTAATATTAAACTGGGTTGACAAAATTCAAATCGTTAATCATAATTCATAAGTAGATACAAAAAAAAATTTAAACTCTTTACATTGTAAAACAAAAAAAATAAAAGGGAATTTAACAACTATGTTTGACATTTCTTTCAAATTTATACAATATAAATGTTTTTTGAAACACATTTTTTGAAATTTAGACTACTCATATATTTTGTTGAATATTGTTTTCGTTTGAAAAACATTTATCTTAATCAGTACAAACTGGTGCAAACTATCTTAATGTAAAATACACAATATGTCTATGTAATTTAGGACACAATATTTGTTGTATTACTTCCAAAGTAGACGTTGGGACTAGAAAGTGTTAAGTGGCATTTTCGTAAATCTGAATATTTTGTATAAAAAGATTCTGGACCATAATTACTGTCAACGAGTATAATAATTTAAATTAAAAGACTTCACAACTTTGACTTTAAGTATTTGATTGAAGAACTATAACACTGAAGCATAAGCATAAGCTGAATTATTAAAACAACTCTTACAGTGCAAAAAGATACCGGCGGCAGATTTAATTTCTGTATATTTCTTTATGTATGTAACTAGGTCGAAATAAAGAAGTGGATGGCTCTTATTTTCCTTAATTTTTTTTTCCCATTTATACTATTAAAGTATATAATCTGTAAATTAATTCAGTTGCTAATAATAAATATGAGCATTTTGTGCTCTCTAAATTTCTTGCTTGGTTTTTAAAATATTTATATTCAAGTGATGAAAGTTTTTCAAACAAGTATTGCTATAACTGTAAATGACGGTTATATATCTTGCAAGTCGAAAATAATTTATAATTTATATATTTAAAAAAAAAAAAAATATATTAAATTTAAATGTCAATAAATTACTTTCAATCCAAAATTTTAATAATAATATAAAGATATTTTATTGCTATTGTTATTTTGTATTAATTCAAATTCAAAAGAAGTTTCAATACACTTACGTAGTATGTTTAATATTTGTTTGCAATAATTTTTGTAAGCAGTTAAAAATTTAAATCCACAGAGTTGCCACTTTAACTAAATTTTATTCTTCATTGTTTTTTTTTTGATTTTTTATGTAAAACTAAGCATATATTACATATTTTTTCAACCTCATCAATAATTCATTACGAAAACTTAACACTACAAAGATTATATCGAAGAAGAAATTAACTATTTGGCAATGCAAAAGGAAGTAATACTTAAAATTCTCGTAGAATACGACCTAATTATGAATTCGATTCTAATACTCATTCAAATATATTGTTGTATGAAAATACATTTTTAGTAAGTCAATTGGTCCCAACAAATCACTTATTTAAAGAAAGTAAAATTAAATTAAAACTCAGCCTGCGATTTAAAATGGGATTAGAAATAAATAAAAATAATAAACAAAATATTTTCAACAAAAACAGTTTTTATTATGATAAGCTTTCTTTTATATCTTTTTCGCAGTTTTATGAATTTTAAATTTATGACTGGATTTATTTCGCTTTAGCAATAAATCAAAATAAATGTTATCCAAATATAAATAAAACTGAGAAATAATTTTTTTTTTGTCTCGAGACCACAAAAATAAAAACATAAAAAGAAAATATCGTTGCCATCAATCTTTTGGAAATAATTATTAAGAAACATAATATTATTATTTTCCAAGGTCAAGAACATGCGTAAGCTTAGAAAAAATATAAAATAAGAGACATATTATTTTTTACATCTTTTTTAAATATAATTATAAATTTCAATAATAAATATTTATGAATTAATTTCATAAATTTGTACAATATTCAATTTTCCAAATCTATGCCGATATGGGTGAAAAATTATTCTGTATTTCAATATAGATTTGGAAATTAAATAGAGATTAAATAGGGTTTATTTTCCGACTTTATTTTTTTTTATTGACTTATGCAATTCGAATTCAAGCTTGAGTGAAATATTTTTTCCATAGTATGTCCATAGTACGTATGTCATAGCAATAGCAGGATAAAATAAAATAAATCATGGAAGTTTGACTGTATATTTATATATACACACTTAGCTTGGCACAAAATTTATTCTCATGCTCAACAAAAGTTCGACATACATTTAGTTTCTGAAATTATTTTAAAATTTAACTAGCGACGAAATATTTCAACTTAATTTTAAATCCTAATTTGTTGTAAAAGTTATTAAAACATAAAAATAAAATAAAATTAACATACTTTGCATGAATTAATAAATTTAATGTAAAATGTGTGTGGAATGTAAACATAATTTTATGTATATTTATATATTTGCTTGAATTTCTATTTGCTTGAATTCGTGTTTGACGGTATATTTATTCATTTGAATCCTTATACACAACATACATCAAATATAATTACAGTCAAATGTGTTTATGTTACAAATATTTTTCTAATTACGTTAGCATCAACAAAACCTAGTTTAATGTGTTTCTCATTCATTTGACTTAAACTTTTACTTCTGAATCTGTGTTTTGTTTTCATAAAAAAAAAAAATTACTCAAACAAAATGAACAAAAAGAAAATATTCTTAATAATTTTATAATATTGTGAAGATTAATGAATAAATTAAATTAAAATATAAACCTGAAGAAAAAAAAACAATCTTCATCAAGTTATAAAATTAAAAACAAAAAAAAAATATTCAAACGAACATAACGATAAAAGTTTCAACATAATTCTTTATATATTTGCAAGCTAAAAGCAGATTTCTTTTTTCTTTTTTTTTTTCTTAAAAGGAAAAACATGAAAAAACTTTACCTACATTATTTTTGCAAAAAACTTTGAAATTAATGACTTTTTAAGTTAATGTCAGCATTTTTTGAAAAAAAAAGTAAACAAAATTAACAAAACTCATACAATTCATTGTTAGACATACTTATTTTCATGGCAAACAACAAATTGTTTTTAAATTTTCTTTTTTATTTTCCTTTTAGGCAAAATTACAAAATGACACTTTTATTAATTAAATTATTTAAATGAATTAATTTTTTTCTCATTCATGTTATAACAAATGAAGAAAATTTATTTATGTTCTGAGCCTAACTGTCATAATTATTTTATTTTATAAATTATTATTATTATTATTAGTTAGAAGATAAGAGATACAGATAGAATAAAAAACATACGTTCTAAAAATAAATTTGTATTGAAGAGAAATATATCTATATATAGTATTTTTATTTATATTATGAAGTTTTATGTATAAGTAAATGAGTTTTATGTAAGTAAATCAGTTTTCGAGCTCAATTTATTTAATGTATTCGTATATACCTACGAGATTTTTGTTCCACACAGAGTTTTTTTTATATTGCTGGGATGGTTTCAATGATTTTTTTACATGACTTCATTTTCATCATAAACATTAATGTTTTCAGTTGAACATACCATTGAATAATTTGTATGTTGCTAAGATGTCAAAGAATAAAAATTTTTATTCCTTTATGCGGCATTATAATTTTTAAACTGTTATAAAAATTATAATTGAATTTAAATTTTTTATTTTTTTTTACGAACTTTTCAAAGAAATATTTTATAAATTTTTATGAAATGAAAACATATTGAAAGAAAACTTTTTAACTTTTCCAGTCCATTTGCATGCAATATGCGAGTGTGTTTTATTTATATTTATACATTAACATATATTTACATTTTTGGAAGAAGATTTTTGCAAAAAAATAAAATATTGTAAAAAAACTAATATCAGATAAATATTTATGCATAATGTATGTGCATTTAATGTACATAATATACATACACTTTATGCTTGAGTTAAAGAATAGGTGAATTTATTTAATTTATTTGCCTCTAATAGTCTATATCCATAACATATCAGGAAACTTTTTAGACTAAATTAATCATTGCACCTTGCTCATGGTCATGTTACATATCTTTTCTTAGTTTTAAGAATATTATTAATTAAATTAATTATTAATTTTTTTGCAATAATTTTTTTTTTAAAAATGTCAATCATACATCGTCAGTTAAAATAAGAAATAAAATTATTTTTCTGGCCTGTTCATCTGGGCGTTTTTGTTTTTATCAAGCAATATTATTAGCTTTTAGAATTATCAAGATTTTATTGGTTTCTTTAAAAAATATAAATGACGTACCGGAAAAATATTCAAAGTCAAAAACTGAGTTACTGGATTTTATCACATACACCAGAAACATGAACAGTAACGCTTTAGGCCTTGTTATTCGGCTTTTTTACAGCAAAAAAAATTAAAACTATCAAAAATTCCATTCAGAACCTCATATTCATATAATTCAGCTTTAAAAAAATTCTATAACTATAACTTTTCGCATTATTCAATAAATGTTGCATTAAAAATATTGTTTTCTGCTAAATATTGATCGCCAAATTTTCTGAAGGGCTGCTATTGTTGTAGCATTACGAATTGTACATTAAGTAAATGAAAGAATTAATCCCACAAAAAAATTGAAAAATCTGCATCTGGCCCAGTTGATGAAAGTCTTGCCGACGCTTGCTTTAGTTGATAAAATTTATTTTAAAACTAACTAACGAATTGAGATAATTATGATCAAAAAACAGAAAAGATTATTATCAATCCAGACATTTAAGCAGTTTCAATTTTCAAATTTCTTTACCAGATAAAAACATTAAAAATTCGCGAATCCACCCATTTCTATTAAAAGTATGTTTTATGCTCTCCAAATAACAATAATATAAGAACATTCTTGAAATAAAGCTTTATTATCAAATTATATATAAAAAATTTAATATAGAAATAATAAGATTATTCCACTTATTTTAAAAAAATGAAAGTGGCTGGAAACTATTTCACTTTAATCGAAGAAATAAAAAGTTCAAATTGTGTTATTAATAATTCTTGGGCAACAGTTTGAAACACAAATAATTGTATTGTTCTATAGTTTTTAATTCTTTTAGCATTTTAGATAACATAATAGAATAATACATTAAATAGTTGAGGAATTTTACTCAAAGTATTCCTTTTACAATAGTCATTTTCACTTAATATTTCAAAAGGAGATAGTATAATTGACAAGAATTTTTCATTAACTAAAATTAAGACTAATAAATTTACCAAATTGCAGCGAATTAATAAAAAATAAAGTTACTTGGTGGTTTGAAACAAAATTATAATCTGAGAATCAAATCTGAGAATGATTAATATATATACAAGACACAATGATTTTGTTTCCCATCGTAAAATCTTAGTTCTTAGATAAGAAGGGCTTTGAAACAATATTATGTCAAATATAAAACATTAAATATGAAATTCAGCTTTTTTCAACAAGTTTATAATATAAATTATTTTAAAATTCCAACTGGTTGTTAGTTGAAATAAAAATTTTAATTCCACTTGAAAACAAAAATTATTTTAAAACTGACTGCAGAAGAACACTATCTTTACAGGAAATTTATTGAAGCAATTTCATTGAATTGTTTAAAATAAAATTTTATTACCCTGTATACACAAATTGAAAATAATAAAAGTTATATTATCAATTAAAAAAAAAACAATAAGGATATAGTTCCTCTTGATTTTTTATTATTTTTTTAAACTTATAGGGCTAATACACGATCATATAATTGGCGCAACAAATGGTACAAACTGTTTGACTATATATGTATGTGTTTGAATTTATTTATACTAACAGGCAATTTATGTAAAAATTTGAATCGTGAATGGCAATGTTTGAAGTTTATTGTTTTTTACATTTTCAATTTGAAATAAGGATCATTAGGACTAAACAGAATGTATAGAACAAATTTTAAATGGATTTAAAAAATCTGTTATGACATTTAAAGATAGTCTTTTAAATTTTAACTATGCCGTATAAAAGAAGTTTATATAACTTCCGACCCCAACGAAATAATTACTCACAAACAATTAAATCACATAATAATGCCTTTTTAAAACAATTAAAATTTAAAATTCATCATTGAACAATTATTTCACGATGTCGAGAATTTAAAAAGATACACATATAATAAATTCATAATATATATTTTACTAATACCATAAATTAAGTAAAATATGATTAGTGCTGCAGAACAAATTTTTGTGCCGACTTTAAAAAAGCTAAGTTTTTTATTTTCTCAACTCAAAAAGTAAATTAACTTTTTTCTATGTAAAGTCGGCACAAAAATTTTTTTTACAATATAAATCTTATTATGTTTAATTTATGCTAATACATATATTTTTTAATTACATGGAATATGAAGTGGAATATGAAAGAAAATTTAATAGACAATGAAATAATATGATTTTTAATTTAATTAAATTGAATTAAATTGTTTCAAATATAAATTTAGAAAATTTCTTTTCAAGAAGTCATATAATGATGTATATGTATAGTATAAATTTATTTGACTATTATGTTTATCTATAGTAATGAAAAAAAGAAAATTTAACATTTTTGGAATAGAAAGAAAATTAAACAAATTAGTTTTATTTTAATTGCTGCATTCACATAAATTATATTATCAATAAATATATTTATGCCGCGCTAGTAAGTTTCATGTTCATTAGTTCAATTTGGTTCAACAACATTTTAAACAATTCAGTCGATTTTGGATTCACGAAATCAAAAAATCTCAAATCTTTTGCATTGGACTATGAGTTCTTACTGAATCATTTAAATCTAGACATTCTGTATCCGAATGGTATAGAATTATTTAAATCAGAAGTTAATTATTATCGTATATTAGTGCAATAGTTAGGAATACAAAACAAAAATTATTTTACAAAGATTTTAAATTGGCCCAATATAATTCGCTACAAGATGGCTTCTTATTTAGGATTTGTAAAATAACTTTGGCTTTGAAATTTTTTTTAATTTAATGAGAAACTTGATAAATTTTTATTTGAAGACCTAAAATTAAAAGAAAATTAAGGATACTAATATTGATTTGCTTGGTTCATCATCAACATTTTTTGCTTGACTACGATGACAACGATATAATTTACTCTGCAAAAGTATAATTGGAAGAATACTTCAAGCGATGCAAAATTTTCTTTATTCGCCTGAATCAAAAATTTCACTTATTCTTTTTTTCTTTTATAAATTTGCAACTATTTCCACATACACATGTAAGAGCATGAAATATTTTCCTTCCTCATAACTCAAATATGCTTAATAATTTTCAGAAAATATCGTGAAAATATTAAATTCCTTTACGCGATAAACTACAGGGGAAATTAATTATAAATTTGAAAAACCAATTAACATTCTTTATGACAAATAAAATTTTAGTGCTTTTTTTCTATTTAATTTTTAGAAATGTTGTTTAAATTAAATGTGTAGGAAATTCTTTTACCCTTTACCTATTTATAATTATAAACATTAAATAAAACTCAAAAACTAAATTTTATTCAAAATATGCACTTTTAAAAATGCAATTTCAATATCATATATTTCATACTTATGGGAAATAATTTCTAATATTTTTTTTTTACAACCAACATAAATAAACATTTTAAACAATTTTCATTTAAATTTTAATAGTTAGAAACCTTTCATAAATAACATCAAATATTGCAAAGAAAGTACCATATCAAAAAATATAGTGTTTATTTGAATTAAATAAATAATATGTGTTACAGAAACAGAATGAAAGCATAACTCAATATACCCACATAGTGTGCACAAAAATATTTTTTATTTCAATTTTCTAAAGGGAAACCTAATTCCAAGAAAAATTATATTATTAAATAAATATTGGAAAAAATTTCGAACGAAAAAAGGAAGGAAACTTATAAATATTTATTCACGAAAATATTGATATGATATTATACCGTTGACATAAGATTTTTTAACCCTTAAATGTGTCAAATATTTATTTAATACATATATAGGGCGATATAATTTTAGAGGGCGACATCAGAGGAACTTTATAGTAAAATTATTGTCTGGGCATTATAAAATTAGTTAAAGACTGTAAAAGCCGTTTTTTTTAACATTTTGTAACTTAAAATTTACTAAATCTGTTAGTTTCAGGAATAAATAGATGTTGGAAAAATAATATTTAAAACATTTTTATCATTAACATAAATTATAAATCCTGTCAACTGCATTTACCGAAATATTTCTTTTTCCATTTAAAATTAAAATTATATATTGTATGAATGAGCATCCTTTTTTGAATACCTTTATAATATCTAGTTTTATTCGTATACTTGGTATTTTCAAAGTAATACTTCTTCTGATAATAAGTTTATTCTGTTCTTATTGTTTCCGTATACTTTATTGCCTCATCCAGAAAGGCAATAAAAATTTTATTATTATACATTTAAATATTGTACAAAATTTTAAAATCCTTATAAAAATTAAGGAAATAAAAATTTCTTGAATAAAATTAAACTAAATGAAAATAAAATTTTCTCTTCCTTAAAAGTTTTATTTCTTTTATATTTGACGTAAATTTTGCACATTTGAAAACAAAGTGTAAAGCGAAGTTTATTTTTATTATATTTTATTTTTCTTAATTAAATAGAAATAAGGAGACATTAACAATAAAAAAGGGTGCTGAAAATTTTTACATATTGGAAATTCGTTAATATGTTTTCATGTGGATGAGAATTCTATGTCAATTCTTATGAAAATATTTTACTTCGAATTTTTTTTTATTCATTTGTTGTGTAAATGTTGTTTTTCTGACATATTCTTTTATTCAAATAATTATATTTTTTTTAAAAATATTTTCATGGAATTTTACAGATTTCACAATGAAAAAGTGTCGAATTTTGTCGTAAGATATACGCTGTCCTATTATCCGGAAAATCCCAGAATAATATCATATATTAAGCATTTACTTAGAAAAGTTTGTTATCATCTAACTTCAATTTATTACTAGTAAGTCGAAATCTATTAAAAATATTTTCATTTCGGAAAGTTTTTTTAAAACATTTAAAGCAAACTATATGTTATACCTGGACAAGTTCATCATCGTAAATCGAAATTCTTGTTAATTTGATCTAAATAAATTTAATTCCTATTTTCAAATAAGTATGTGTATATTTAACAACATATTCATTCATACTATACTTATATAAGAGCAGTGTTTGTACACAAATATAAAGTTAACATGAATAATTTTGTTCTAAACTTCATTATCATAATAAATTTTTTAAACATATGGCCCTAAGCTTTCTCAATGTGAAATAAAAATAATTACGTTGAAGGTAATATTTGGAAAATGTCCGCATTAACATGTTTTCTCATTTCTTCGTAAAAGTACTGTAAGTATTAAACTTAACAAAAATTTTATTTTATATCTTCAGAAGAGAAATTTTAATTAGATTCAAAGAAAATATTATTTAATAAAAAAAAAGCTTGAAGAAAATGCTTTGCGGAAATATGTTTATTTATCTCAAAAAAAAAAAAATAATTTTTTTTTTAGAAAACGTAAGAAAGTGTAGAAACATCTTCAGCAACATTTTCCAAGTAAAATTTTTATTTGCTATATATGTATAATTAAGGCACTGCAGATAATTAATTATGTAATCTATCTATCTGCAAGACTATCTATCAACTTCCTTAATTACAATTTCGGTTTTTTAACTACAAAAATTTAGATTTGACTGAAAATTTAAAGTAAAAAAACTCCTATTTATAATTGAATTATTATATAAAAAAATCATGAAACCAGCTGTCAAAATTAACTGTGTTGAGTGCATTAAATTAGAAAAATCTAAATATTTTTCCAGTTTTCTGAAAACTTATAGAATTATTTCCATAGAAATCCCAAGATAATAGAGATTTCAATAAAACTTATACGTAAAATACAAATATAAAATACTTTTGTTGAAATTCATTAAAAATGTACTTAATTATTCTTATTCTTTCGTTATAGCAAAAAAAAGTCTTGTATGGTACTTTCTTTATGAAACATAATTTATTTTAAAAAAAACAGTTTCCAATTGTGAAATTTATATAAAAATAAACATTGCACGTAGGACGTAGTATTACTCAATATATTGATTGGCTCTTTTTAATGCTTTGTTAGATTTAAGATATTATTTAAGTATCTATTGTGAATCAAAAATAAGCATAAAAGCGTCAATCAATAATTTACATAAACAAAAATTAAAAAGAGAACACTAAATACTTATTTCTTCATTTAAGAAAAATTATAATTAATTACTATTATGTTCTCATTTATTTATTTATTCATTTATATCTTTATTGCTAGGTCAAACTTTTAACTTCAAATATCTTAAATTTTGGTCTTTTCCATTTTAAAATCTAGAGTAGGTTACCTGAATTCCAAATGTAAAACAAAGTTACCTTTAAAAAGGAACAAAATATTTTAATTAAAGAAATTATATAAAAAATAATTATTTCACAATTAAAATGCAATACATAAACAGAAATTGTGATTATAAAAATGTTAGAGATTAGGCCGCTTCTGGAACTAACGCCTTAAGTACACTGAATTGAACTAAACTAATCTCTTATTTTTTTTTTATTAATTTTTTTTTTTTGTTAATTTTAATTTTATTTATTCTCTGTTTTTTGGAAATCAATTTTTTAATAATTATTTTTATAAGTTTTTTTTTAATTGAAGTTGACAGATTTCAAGTATTATTGGCAGTATAAATCAAAATATATCTTAAAAAATATATGATCAATTAAATTATGTATTAAAATGTATTTAAAAAAAATTTTTTTTGTCCTTTTTAAAAAATATAAAAGTATACTCTTGAAAATGATTTAATGAAAATAATAAAAAACAAAAAAAAAATCAGAAAAATAATTTCTAGGATTATGAAACATCTATGTCTCTTAGGAAATCAAAGCACACATAAACGGCACTGTGTCTTTATACATATATGTTTTTATGTTTTGTTTTGTTTTATTTTTTCTAAAACTTATTTAAACTTATTCAAGCACAACTTTATTCTATATGGATACACAATATTCTCTATAAAATATTTTCGTCAACATCAAAATTAAAAGGAATTCTATTATTATTTATCAAGAAATAAATGGTCTGGAAATTTAAAAAAAAATTTATTTTCAAAAATGATTTTTCGTTTCAAGATTTATTTATGAAATAAAATTGTTGTTAATGTATTAAAAAAAAGAAAATGAATTCATTAAGTGAGACGTTAATTTAATTTTATGACTTTATTTTTAGGAAAATTTATAAATCAAGGCTGCAAAGTATAAGGATAATTATAAGTAATTTTCCATTTGCAGTATATAAATAATAATTTTTTTATTAAATAAATGTAAAGTATTTTTTAAGATAGGTACATAATTTTATTAAATTTAAACATTTCTGGTTTGTTGTTTGATCAGGGTTGGAGTCTAGATTTTGGTGTTTGATGTTTTGGAACCACGTTATATGTTTCCCGTTGAAAAATTTGTTTTTTTTTAATTGAATTTTCTAAGTAGAAAACACTGTGTTGCAAGAAAAAAGTTTTTAGTATGAAGTAGAAAAATTATTAATTTATTTGTTAACAATTTTTTTTTAAAATGTACGATGAATATATATTATCTCGTAGAGTCGTAGGAATCATATTTTTTCTAGTTGATGGTGCTACAATTTTGAAAATCGCTTTGTAGACAATGAAGGGAATGTAAAAGCATTTGCACAATTTACCGCACAAGCTAAAACTTTTAATATGAAAATTCAGTCGCATCAGAAGAACTCAATTTTTCCCCAATTTGTTCAAACTGACCTCAATTGAAGATAATGAAAAGAAAATTAAATTAATAGATAATTTTACAAAAACTTTTACTTCTTAAATTTTTACCAAATGTCACTTAATAAAGAAACCAAAATTGTTTTCAATGTGTTGTGTTTTACTTAAAACAAAAAATTTTCTTTTATATAAAATTCAAATTAGTTCTTATGCTATTTTAATGAAATTCACAGAACATAGAATAAAATTATAATGAAGTTTTATAAAAGTTTTGAGATTAACAATATTTTCTGCATTTTTGATTCACTCAATTTGAATTTTATGTTTATGTAAAATTGGAGTCCCCACAAACATGTTTTACCAAAATTAAATTTTTTTTTTTTATAACAAATATATTTCAAATTTAAATATTTTTAATTTAAATTTTTTTTTATGTGAAATGAGTGAGCGCCTTTTTAAACAGGCGCCTATGGCCGGGGCCATGTTCGCCATACCCTAGTTACGGCTCTGCAGCCAATCGCTGACCCACAACCTAACCATATGACGTCATTTTGACAGACGACGAAAAAAAAAATGTTCAACTCGTATATCATCACAATGCCATACCTATTTGAAAAATATAAGGTTTAAACTAAATGTTAATGCATTCAATTCAGCTTTAACGATTCATTTACACAACAAAATGGAACTTTGAAAAAATCTTGAAATTACTTTTTTTAATCGATTTTTACACATGGATTACGCAGCTTGTATAAGCAATACGTTCATTCACTTCGGTGTTTGCTTAAAAACTACCTTGGGTCGAAACAAAAATTTGACAGTAGTTAGATCCGCCATTTTTACTTTGCATAAAAGAAAAAATTAATTAGCTGATCCCCAACACAGCCCGACTCACAACCCAGCCCTCTCCCCTATATGTATATTGTTTTGGAAAAATTTAAAAATTGTGAAAATTAAAACCTAAAATTGTATTTTGTAAACGATTTAATTAGGGATTGCAAATTTTGACGAAAATAAAAAAATCGGAATTCGGAATTCGAAATTAAATATGTTCGGAATTCGGTCGAATTCCGAAATATTTTTATTTTATTTTTTTTTCTATACAAATAATAAAAATAACTTATTTGAGATAATTCATTGTAATTTATTGCATAAAAAATACTTTTTTTAAAAATAAAAATGGAACATACTGTAAAATTATACCAAATACAATTATTACATAACAATAATAGTTAAAACTATAGTATTTAAAATGAAATATAAACATAAAATTATTGTACACAAATTCAATTAGTACAGAAACATTCTAATTTGGCATATCATTTAATTATAAAAAATATACAATATTGTTTTATTTGCCTAAAAGATGCTTTAAGGAAGCAGAGATCATTTAAAGCTGCGTCTCCGAGTCTCGAACGAACTTTTGTACAAAAGTTACCCGCAATTGAGAAGGATCGCTCAGACTCAACGCTCGATGGCGGAATCAAAATCAAAAATGAGTAGACGGACTCTAATATTTTGCCACAAACGCCGTTCTCTTCAAAGAATTTCATTTCAAATTTAATTTTTATAGAATTAGAATGTAGAATATTAATATGTACAGAAACGAAAACACTATTTAAAAGTTGGAGAGAATACGAAAAAATAAATTTTAATTTCGGAATTCGCTGTGATATTTTCGGAATTCGAAACTATATTTATGAAAACGAATTCCGGAATTCTCGAATTTCGAATTTCGAATATGCAATCCCTAGATTTAATGGTTTCATATTCATTTTAATTCGTGAAATCCTGTCTTGCAAAAATAGAATGAAATAATAACTGTAACAAAATATAAACAATAATAAATAATACGAAAAATATTATCTACGAACGTTGAGAATTAACAATATTTGAGAATAAGAAATCGCAACCAAGATTTTGGGATATCACTTTATAAAATTTTGGTGTGTTGAAATTTTGGTGTGATATTCATACAAGAAACTTATCCATTGCTTGTTTATAATATTTGAGATAACTTTACTTGAAATTATTTAAAGATTACTGAATTGTGAAATGTGTATTTTCTATGACACATTATAAACCGCGATGGTGTTGAATTTCAAAATGTTTATATAATTCTTTGAGAAAAGTATTATTTTCTTTTGTTTTTTAAGATATAGAAAAAAAGAATGTCAAGAACATTTTAATAAAAAGATATTTGATATTTTGTGATTGCATGATAGTGATGTTAAAGAAAGTTATTATTATGTGGAAACTTTGTTACAGATAAAGAAGAAAATTATTATTATTTATTTTTTAATTTGAATTTAATTTAATTTGAAACTGAAATTCAGTTTTATAAAAGAAAAGGAAATACTTTGAAAATAAAAAAGAAAAATGTTAAAAACATGAAGAAGTTTGTACAGGATTAAGAGTAGAATTATATTGTAACAATTCAAACATTACTAGTTATTAGACGATGCCATATTGTGTATTTCGTTTAGTATAGTGAATACCAAAATAATAGAGCAGTTATGATCATTACAATTGCATTAAAAAAATTGCGTTTTAACCTTGGCAAAAGAAATTTAAACAGTATAGGATAATAAATAACAGTCTCCACAGCCAAATTAATTCTGTCATAATTAATTGATTTTGTCATAATTAATTGATCAATAGAGAGTTAATTATGACAGTTTTAATAACTCTTACAGATATTGCAATAATTTTATAAAATCAATAGAAACATAACTTGAAAAACCTTAATTAGTCATTTTTTTTTAATGTAATATTCTCGAATTGTAATTATATAGGTAGTTTTTATGCAGTAAATTAAATACTTTAGTGAAATTTGTAAATGTAGGTGTACGATAAATCTGAAAAAATTAATTTGCCTTATTACATAAAATCATTATATGGAACATTGAACATAAATATATATAATATTATTAGGATGATGGAAAACCCTAGAGAAAAAAAATAAGCATATTATTTCAATACATGCAATTAAGTTTTTCTTCAGAGAATATCAATTCAATTTTTAATTAAAAAAATGTATTTATTGAAAGTTTTTTTCTTTGATCTCGTAAGAATCGATAAATGTTCTTATAATAAGTCTATATTATAATTTTTATTATTAGGTTGCTGTGAATAATAAGTTCATAACCCTAGACAACAAAAATGATTAAAAGAAACTTTAATGAGGTCATGGAATAAAAATTTCAATTATTCATTTTTTTTTCTTCTTTTGGTTGTTCATATGTCTATTATAGAAAATTTTGATTAAAACTATCCTTATTTGAATTTGCATTTTATAAGAAAAAAATAAAAATAATAAAAACATTTAATCAAGAACAATGATTAAATTCTTGAACTCTTTGTGATTTGTGTGTCAATTCAAACATTCATAATCGGGATTTTCATTATTATAAATCTTATATGTACGTTTATGTAATCTACTATAACATGATGTAAGTGTCTGACGTGGGTTTCTTGTATAGAAAAAAAAGTTAAATTGAATGAAATATATTATGGTTTCATAACCTACGAAGTTAAAATAAAATATACAACATATTTAGTAATATGTAATATAATAAAATTATAAAGGTCCATTGTCGCCGAAGGAAAATTTTCACAGTACTTAGGAGCATGAAATAGAAGTTAAAAGTCAAAATTATATCTAGTTTCTGACCTTTATGTGTAAATTTTTCTCTTCGAAAAATAGAAGAAATTACAATATTAAGTAATTTTGGTTAATAAAATTTATTATTTAATTGCAAATCAATTTTCTTCTTTTTTTCTTACACAAAATATTTAGTTAAGTTTCCTTTGCTTCTGTTTGAATCTTAAGGGTATAAGTTTTGTCCATTAAACTATTAAGATTTTTTTTGTCCCATAAGTCAATCTCAATAATCAGTCTTAATGTTTCATTATGGAAATTAAATGATAATACATTATACTTCCAATAATAATAGAGAAATTCAACAATAGAATGATTTATTGCAAACTAAAAAAAAAAAAAATTGGTCATCGTTAAATGACTTTTCTCGTCATACAAAAAAAATAGTGTAATGAAGTTTATCGTTAAGTTTATGATCAAAAGAATGGGCAACAATATAGGATAAAAAATATTTTGTTATAAGTTTTTTTTTTGGCAACTAACTTACAACTACTTTTTTTTTTCTGGTATTACAAAATATTATTAATATTTTTTTTAGTTGGCAAGAAAGTATACATTTTTTCGGCGAAGTGCAATAACTCATCGGTCGATTTTGGATAAGTTATATCCATTTTAACTCATCCGAAAATTGGCCGATGAGTTATATGCTTTGGAATGACATAACTCATCCACCTCAATGCTTATTTGTGACAAACACTACGGTACTTATTCCTTGGCCGATGATTGGCCCCATTTTTGTGTTAGCAGTAGAGGGAGTGTCCCAGAACGAGAAAAGTGGGCGGAGGGTGAGGGCTGCGGCCGGGCGGACTGGTGGTTGGTCAGTGGGATTTGTGGCTGGCGCCACAAATTCCACTGACCAACCAACAGTCCGCCTGGCCGGAGCCCGGAGCCCGCAGCCCTTACCCTCCGCCCCTTTCTCGCGTTCTGGGACACTCCCAATACTCATTGGCCGATAAGATAAATACATTACCGAACTGATTGGCCCCATTTTTGTGTTAGCAGTATTGGGAGTGTCCCAGAACGCGAGAAAGGGGCGGAGGGTGAGGAATGCGGGTTGGGGCGGGCGGACTGTTGGTTGGTCAGTGGGATTTGTGGCGCCAGCCGCAAATCCCACTGACCAACCACCAGTCCGCCCGGCCGCAGCCCTCACCCTCCGCCCACTTTTCTCGTTCTGGGACACTCCCTCTACTGCTAACACAAAAATGGGGCCAATCATCGGCCAAGGAATAAGTACCGTAGTGTTTGTCACAAATAAGCATTGAGGTGGATGAGTTATGTCATTCCAAAGGATATAACTCATCGTCCAATTTTCGGATGAGTTAAAATGGATATAACTTATCCAAAATCGACCGATGAGTTAAGTACCGATGAGTTATTGCGCAGACCCATTTTTTCTTGCCATTATTATGATTATTTGCACAATAAAAAAGTAATCATTATTGATATTAAACTTCATTCATATGTTATAAGGTTATTGATGGATAAACTAAACAAGAAGGTTAAAAATATCAAATTTAAAAAAAATTAATTATGAAATATATTTTTGAGAATATTATAAATAAAATTTCATAATCGTTTCAGTTAAATTAAATTAAAATGAAATAGTTTCTGGTACCTTTTTTATATGGTCGAAGTTTTTATACTCGAAAGTCTAAAATTGTTAAAGAATTTTTTAATTTTTTAACCTAAGAACTAAGACTTTACTGCATTATAATTATATTTTTTGCTCAACTAATGATGGTTCATAAAGATATTTATTTGAAAATTAGTGAAAATTATTTTTGGTTTAGGCGTACAAAGAATTACGGTCAAATAATTTTTACATCCATTAATGTAGATAAAATGAATTTGACTTATCGAATTCGTATTTAATTGTTATAAATGTTTTCCCATAAAATTCATTTTCTAACTAAGCTTACATTTTAATCTGATTTCCAGAAAAAAAAACGGTTTTTCGTTAATAGAAGGTATCATTATATTATTATTAAAGAATTTTTTTTTGTTGGAAAAAGTCAAATAATAAGGTTAATTTCTTAATACCTGTTGGTAAACGGATATAGTGAAAAATAAGAGTATATAAATTAAAAAAAAGTATTATATTTTTTTAAAATAATTTTTCCTTAACATAATATTTCTAAAAAAAAAAAAAAAATTTTTAATATAGATATATTTTTAACCATTTTTATTTAGAAAAAGTTTAATTAAAAATAAAAAAAAGGTAATCCTGACTATATCTACTAATGTTAAAAGAAATTACCAATTGTGTATAAACTTTAATACATAGACTATATAAATATTATCTGTATTATAGAAAGTACAAGAAAGAATAGTATATTACTTGCATATCTATAACTTTATATGCGAATTCTATTTTTATTTTATTATTATAAGCTTCATAACATAGAAAATCATAAAATACGAAATTAATTTCTTTTTGTTTTGAAATTTTTAAAATATCTGAAACAGCGGGTGTTAAAATTCTTTGTTTTATAAAAACATATTTATTGTTTTGTATTATCCGATAAACTTTTTAAAAGACAAAGAAAATCATAAAGATTATTCTTAATTTACAACAACAGTATGAATATTAAAAGCTTTTTTCTTTTTCTTTTTAAATATCCTTCAGAATTTTCTAGGAATAAACGCAGACAAAAATAAAAATACGAAATGTGCTAAGGACTCTTTTGTTTTTAGTTATTTGTTAGATTGCAATATTGCACTAACATGACGTTTCGTTATGACAAAGAAAAAAAAATGAAATTAAAAATAAATTCTATATTTTATTAAAATAAGCATTTTTGAAGTAACTCGAATATATATGTAGTAATTTTTAATAAAGTTCTAATTTTTTTCAATAGCCATTTGCTGTTGTTTAAAGTAAAATTTTTAAATTGCAACATCAGATATAGGAAGTACAAAGGAACATGATTTGCTTTATATAATTTTTTAAGAAATTATACCCAATCAATTTCGGCTCAGGCTGGCAAACTAAATATCGTGTTCAAAAAGAAAATAACACTCAATTAAATACACATACAATAGAGAGATAATATAATAATATAGTAACATGGTAATTTAATAATATGATAATAATTATCGAATAATATAATAATATAAAAATATAGAATTTAATATAATAACATAAAATTTAATAATATAAAAATAAAATAATAATTTAACATATTAATTTCGTAGAATAATATATTAATGTAATAATATGATATTATAATATATTAATAGAATAATATAATAATATAATAACTATAATTTATAATAATTTAATTATAGTTATTTGTTATAAACACTTAATATTATAATTTGGGTTAAACTCAGTAAAGGGTAGTAGAGGCGGTCCCAAAATGCTCAGATCCAAGACGATTTGGAACTAAGCCTACATTTGAATGGTACGACCCGCAAAAGTTTTCTTATGTTAGATAGGTAGTTTTAAAACAGATAGTTATGTTTTACAGGATTTGGGCCCTTCTTTTTGGTTATTTTTTTTAACATAAAAAACAAATTTATAAGTGTTTATAAAATTATATATATTTAAATATTTCTATATAAATTGAGTCGCATTTTTATCACTTTTGTTGCACGTATTAAAGTTTAATCAAAATAATGCATGTACATATCTTTAAACGACTACTAAATTTTAATTAAGAACCAACCTTAAAATACAATGTTAAATACACGAAACCATGGCATTTTTTTAATTTTCACTGATTATCCTTAATAAACTGTTTTTTTTTTTCACAATCAGTATACGAAACAAATATATAAGCTTAGAGCACATTTATGAATTAGTGATTTTGCTAATTTTTGGGTTCTAACATTCCATAATAATTATCTTTTTTTTAAATACTTGAATATTTTTTAGGATCCATTTTATTTATCAATAATAAAATTTATATTTTTAAATAAAGTTAAGTTTTTTTCCGTATAAATTAAAAAGGGTCTTATATAGGGAAAATAAGGAAAAAAAAAATTATAGAAAATTCACAATGCAATTTAAAAATTAAAAAAATAAATGTATTTATATATTCATAAAAATATCAACGTTAAATTAATAGAATATTATTTTGGGTAAAAAACAATGTAAAAGTTCTAAAAATTAATTTATAACCAATTTTATTTCATTTTAATAGCTTTTCAGAATTTTGTTAATTCAAATTCAAACATATTTTTATTTTCCCTAAAATATTTGACAAGAAATAGAAAAAAAAAATCCATTTATTTTCTGAAATCCTAGTATACGCAATAATTTTAAAATTTCGTTAATCGTTTATATAATATTATAATAGGTATACTATACCTATATAATAACTTCTTGAAGTATTTAAAAGAAAAACTTTTTTTTAATGAATTTTTAAAAGAGGATTCCGTGTCTCTGACTTAGACACGAAATTTATGATGATTATGATTAAAAATTCTTTGGTTTCAGTAAGTGATAAGTACTTTAATTAATCAAGCTATTTTTGAAATAATTATAGTAAATTGAAAGAAAATAAATTCTCTTATGAAAATGGCTTTTTTTTGGTAAACATGAGTTTCCATATTAATTTATACCGTAAATTGGAATTCTCTATTTTACGCAATGAGCTTATATTTTTTTTATAACTTTTTTCAAAATTTTTTTTATAAATATTTTTGCCTCTAAGTTTTTGAATATGTATGTTTAATATAAGTTAGTTAAAATTAAAATGAATAAATTTTTCGGAATCAAGGGAATGAATACAATTTATTTCTTTAGTAGTTATATATAGCAATGGGGCATATACATTTTTTATTAGAGGCTTAAATCAAATTTTTTGTGTTTTAATTGTAAAGAACTCTTCAGGAAATGAATCAATAAAGAATTAACATATTTTGAACAGAAAAATGTATTTGAATAAATTTAGATTAGTTTTCAATTTTTCATGTAAATATAATATCAATACTGTATTAATATAATATTATATTTTATTGTTTTCAGGTTTGCATCACAGAAGTAAAATTTAACATTGTGTTATTGTGTAAATGCATATTCTTTTTGTTGAAGCAAAGAATATTACAATTTATTTCTATATAAACATTTTTTTTTTATTTATTTATTATGGAAGCAATTTTATAGTTTTCACAATATATATTTATTATGTTGACACAGTATAATAATAATAATATGTATACTGTAACTATATAAAATAATGTTTACAAAAGATTATAAAAATGAAAATGGAAAAAAAAAACAATTTACTGCTACATTTATGAAAATTTTAACAAAATCATTATTGTATATTTTATTTCAAATACAGTGTTGTCATAAATTATAGGCTCAATGAAAAGAATTCAAATAACTTAAAATTCAAAGAAAGTTTCAAAAATGTTGTTTTCAAGTCAAGTTGAATGCCGCGTCGCAGAAATTACAATTTCAATTTAATATTGGGAATTTAAACAATAGAGATATGCTTGTGGAATTTAACTTTTCTATCGAAAATATTCCAAGATATTTTATTTCGTCTGCCCTTTCTATGTCAATGTCAAGGACATTTAAATTTGATTTGACGCTTTTTGAGTGTAAAATATTGCGTTAGTGTTCGAGATGTTAATATCTATTTTCCATTTGTAATAATGTACAGAAAGGACATTTAAATCATTTTGCAAGTTATTTACTCCTAAAGGAAATAAAAAAGTTGAACGAAAGGAGCTTAAATAAAGAATTGTGAATTGATTTGCTCCATAAATGGAAAAAATATAAAACTAAATAAGACTGGATTCAGATTATTGATTATTCGTTTTTTTCGTTGAGCCCAATCAATTTGACACCACTGTATTTCATTTTAACATAATAAAATAAAATTTTAAATAAAATCTATTTCCTGTTGTAGGTATTTTTGATTTATATTTTCATTTAACAATAATAAAATGTAAAACAAAAGTAATAATGCAACTTCTGTGTACTATGAAATAGAAACGAGGAAATAAGGAGGAAAATTGATATAATAATAAGTGATAAGTAAAATTAAAATTAAAAGTTATCATTATCACTAATAAAAAATTGTGAATTAAAAAATTAAATAATAAAAATTCAGGAAAAATATAACATTTCAGCTCTGTTTTCACATTATGGACCTACTTATTAATGAAAATTTGATCTTGCAGTAATCTGCTATTGTCGAGAGAGTGTCAAAGTTTGACTTGCGAAGTTTTAATTGATGAGATGTTAAATTAAAATAATTGTTTTAAAAATAAGAAATATTTGAAAATATTTTAGGAAAACTCTTTATTTTTATTATGCAACTGTTTTTTTTAATGAAAGTCTAGAAGTTTGAATTTAAGCAGTTTTTTATATAACTCTAATGTTTAAAGAAACTCATTTAGTTTAATCAAACCTTGGAAATCTTTATACATATATAATTATATTGAAAACTTTTTCCTATAAATAAAAACACAAGACAAAATACATGCATTATACTCTTGTTGTTTTGATAGTAAGCATTGTAATCAGTGACGAGCATCTTTAGGCGCAAAATGCGCAACGCAAACCTACCAAAACTTAAAAAAAAACTTAAAAATAAGTTTATTTTTTAAATTAAAAATTAATATTTATGTCTAAAAAAATTAGATACCTATTTAATTTTTGTTTTTTGTAACAAATCAATATTATTGTACATAATCCTGCAAAAATTTGTAGGTACGTAATGAAAATCTGTGTAAAAAAACAAAAAGCTTTCTCTATTTAACATAATTCGAATAATAATAACAATAATAGCGCATTAGAATAATTGCGCTTAATGCTAGAGATAGAGTCGACGTAATTCACGCGCGTGCACGCACGTAAAAAATCAAATTGTATGAAAATGTATGAGACTATACGCAACGACGTAAAACGTAGCTTACGCGCGTAAAAGTTGAAATATTTTAACTTTCCCAGTATTTTACGCCGTACATTGTGGAAATCATTTGTTTATAATTGTGTTGTTTATTTTGTTGTAATTAGAAAAAAAAAAATTTACAAACAAATAATTATTTAATAAAATAAAAAAGTTCATAAATATAATTATATTCAAAAATAAAAATTAAATAATTATTTATTGCAAATTTATTAAAATTTTTTATGTTTTATTAAGTTGTAAATAAATTAAAAAACATTATAAAAATATTATATAACAGAATCCATTTTATTTTTCTAATTTAATTTTTTTCTTTTTCTCTTTTGTTTTCGCATGTGAACGGCGTTGAGCATAACAGGTAAAAAAAACAGGTTTTTTTTATTTTTTTTACGCGCGCATGCGCGCGTGAATTACGTCGACTCTATCTCTAGCATAAGGCTGAACTAAACCTCTTATGTATCTTGCTGCTAAAATACATAAAAAAATGTTATATACTTTTTAAAAATATATAATAACTTTTAAAGAAAGTAAGCGCGTTATGAAACAGCGAACAACAGTAGCAGAGTTAGAAAAAATGAATTAACATAAGAGAGAGAGTGCGTTAACATTTTTTGAGAGAAAATCTTTTTTTATTTACAAATGTAAATGTGAAGTGAAGGCGAAGGCGCATTGGATTTGTTGCTCATTATATTATGTTATTTTTTATTATTGTCATGTTACAAAATGCATGAAAAATTGTGCATACATAATTTCAAAAAATCCTATAAGGAAACGAAAGCGCTGGTTATTAAACAGCCAAGAATAAAACAATTAGAAGAAAACATGTATGCGTGCATAATATATCGATGCTTCCGGAATAATTTTGTTTCAAGAGACAAAAATATTTTCATTAAAGAATAATCCGTTTTTTAACTTATTCAATTTTTTTTCTTTTAAAAAATATAGTTTTTATGGCGATTGAATGTCTATGTATAAATTCGTATTTAGATTTTGCACACCCACTTAAAAATATCACGGCACGCCACTGATTGTAATGTACTAATGTACTAATAAAGGTGAAAGGATGATGACAATATAACATTATTTAGAAAATTAATTAATTTTATATCTGAAAATTGAGTTTAAAATAGAATATTTTTTTAATTTCATTAATTTTAAAAAAATTCCGTTTTCATGACATCAGAAAGTTAAATGAAGAATGAATGCAATTTATTCAAAATGTACTTGACCTTTTGGTAGAATTTTTTTTATTACCATTTTTCATTAAACAATTTTATTTTTTCTATTTTCTGTATAACTTAATCTGATTTTATTTTATATGTTTAACCTATTTTAGGATAAAAAAAATATGTATCCTTTATTAAATTTTGTTTGAAAAGAAAGAAAAGGATAAATTTTATTATTAAATTGTTGAGTTGATAGCCATTGATTGTTGACCAGTGGTAATATTAATTTACATAAATTCTAAAAAAGTAAAAATATCTATGACAATCGAAAATTTTGTGAATATTTTTGAATATATAATGAGTATTGGGATTGAAAACTAAAAATGTAAAATAAAATTATATAAAGAAAAATGAATTTTCAAAATTGAAATTTGAATATGTACTGGAAAGATAACATTTTAATTGGATTATTTTTCACCATGTTAGAAATTCATTATCCTTAGAAAATCTTTTTAGAATGAAGTTTGTTACAATCCGGACAAAATATTATTTAATTATTTATTATTTATATTATTTAAAGTTCTTTATTTCATTTTGTTAAATTAATATTTCTACTATTCTTCTATTATATTTAATATGATTTTAGATGCAAACTTGTCTCTTACTCCGTAATAAAATAAAAAGAAATATTAAAATATTATACCTGGTGAACGATAATGTAACATATAGTACAATAGCTGAAGACATAGTGGAGTATCCCAATTGCTTAATTTGCGATTTAAGAATACAAAATTATTTTGTGCCAACATTTGTAGGAAAAATCGAGTTGATAAAGTATACTTTATGCAGTATACTTTATTTGTGTTACTAACGAGTTACTTTGAATACTTAAACACATCTTGTATTCTTATTATATGTTACATGCGTTAGAATTCCCACGCCCTAAATCCTACGAAATATGGTAGTTTTAACATACTTCATGAACAAAACTCCAATTTCAAAAAATGGCATAATTTCCAAAAATGGAATGTCATAATTCCCACGACGATTTTTCAACGATGTGGGAGTTATGTCCCACTTAAAAAAATTACACATTCACTTTCTTATGCAAAAAATGAACTACATAATTGCCATTCTATAATACGAATATTTTAAATTAAAATTTTCGAAAATTATTAAATTTTATTAAAAAAGTTCAAAATGGTGCAAAACAACGCTGCATGTGAAAGGCTTTAGGGCACGTGTATAGCCGTCATTATGTTGCGAAAATAAAAATCGAAATATTTCAAACTTGTTATTTAATACAAATTGTAAGTTTTGTAATTTTTATATAATTCTCGTCCTTCCTTTATGACATAATTCTCCATTTCGGTTAAAATTTTCACTACGCTTTGAAGAAAGTATTGACGATTTTTGGGTTTGTCTAATAATTTATTTATTTATTTATTTATTTCAAATGCTTAATACAAGCGAATACAACTTAATGATAATAAAATTAAATAAAATATATGTACAATAAATTTAATAAGGGATGTAAGAATATATATATGTATCACTTAGTTCGAATTAATTAAAAAATTATGATAAAATTTACTTTTAAAAGAAGGACTTTCGAAAACGTATAAATGAAGAAGGAAATGGTATCGGTTATAAATTTTGAATAGGGAGTTAAGTGGACTATATTGACCATAATTAGTTCTGGAAAATTGAATACTAATGACATCAAAATTTCTAAGAGTTCTTGAGGGCACATTGAAAAATAAATTAGACATTAAACAGCTACTTGTCGTTTTTCCTTCGATGACTTTATGGATAAAGCTGAACGACAAATAAGCTCTTCTATTCGCCAGACTTGGGAGATTTAGAAGTTGAAGTCTGTCAGTGTATGGAGGTAAATTTAAATTATCCTGCCAATTGAGTCGCGTTAAAGCGAAACGAAGGAAATTTTTTTGAACCGATTCCAATCTAGAGATATGAGCTGCGTAGAATGGATTACAGACTTGGCAAGAATATTCCAAAGTGGGTCGAACAAAAGAAGAATATAAAAGTTTCATAACATATGGGTCATTGAATTGTTTAGATTGCCTCTTGATAAAACCAAGAACACGCAGAGCCTTACTTGTAACAAAATCGATATGTTTAACAAAATTCAAGTTTTCATCCAACAAAACTCTCTACTTCTCTTGTTAAAGAAGAGGATCCAACACTGTATTGAAAATCAAAAATGTTTTTCTTTCTAAAGAATGACATTGAGTGACACTTATTAACGTTTAAATGAAGATTATTTGAGGTACACCAATTGCTAAATGATTCAACATCATTTTGAAAGTCAATGCAATCAGAATAACAAATTATGGACTTGATTATTTTGGCATCATCTGCGTAAATAAGAACTTCAGATGACTTCAGTATATTTGGAAGATCATTTATAAATAAAATAAAGAAAATAGGACCAAGGTGGCTACCTTGGGGGCCACCACAATTTACCAAAAACGATGCTGATAAGAAGTTATTAAAAGAAACCTGATAATAACGATTAGATAAGTAATCATAAATCCAATTAACAAAAGCTGAATGAAAACCCATTTTGTCCAATTTACAAATTAGGGTTTTGTGGCATAATTTGTCAAAGGCTTTCCAAAAATATGTGAAAATACAGTCGACATAATTTCTGGAAAGAAATTTACTATTACAAAAAGACGTAAAGTCTAAAAGGTTAGTGGTAGTTGACTTCCCACGAACGAAACCATGTTGTCTATCAGAAATAATAGGCTTGATGGAAAATTGAAGGTTGTCAGAAATAATTGACTCAAATAGTTTAGGCAAGGAAGATAGTCGGGCGATGGGCCTATAATTCTGAATATGTGCTTTATTGGATTTTTTATGAAGTGGAATAATATAGGATATTTTCCAAATTTTAGGGAAGCAACATGAAGAAATAGACATATTAAATAGAATATAAAGTGGTTCAATTAATTTATCCATACATTCCATCAAGAAAACGGTAGGAATACTGTGTTTGATTTTTTTAATTTCTGAATATGTTTGGAGATTTCATTTTTAGATATATAAGAATTATAATTTGAAAGAAAAGAATATGAGTTGACAGAGTCAACTTGAGGCGAACGCGAAGTAGGAACGGCCTCAAAAGAAGATTTGAAGAAATCAGCGAAGAGATTAGCAATAATACAGTTATTGTCACTACTGACATCATTGTAATGGAGAGTTGTTGGATATGAAGCAGAACCTTTTTTTAAGTTAACAATCGGTAACTATATTTTAAATCTTTGAAATTTTTCAAAATTTATTCTATTATTTATTTTTATTTTTAAATAGAAGAATTAAAAATTCAAATTTACAACTCAATCTAGCAAAACAAAAAGTTAAAATTTACAAAGTTTTATTTTGAAGAAAATAGCTTTTATGCTGATTAAGTGATTATGTTCCTAAAAGTTATTTATTTTTTTCAACGACAAAGCTTAAAAATTAGAATAAAGAAAATAAACGGATAGCGTTAAAACAAATCCTTTTTTTTTTAATTTTTTTTTTTCAAAAATGTATTTTCGATCATTAAAATCTAACTTATTGTATACGAAAAAGGATTAAAAACAAAAAGAAGGATTCTTTGTTATTTTAAAATTCTGCTTCGGTAATGAATAGTCAATAAAGAAGCATTAAAAATAAAAAAAAAATAAGAAATTCTTTCTTCAACAATATTTTATTATGTAACACAAAAATTTGTTTTTCCAAAATATTTTTCGAATCAATAAAAATAAAAAAAATTAAAATTTTATACAAAAGAAATTCAACAACCAAACACAATAGAAAAGAATATAGTTTTGGTTAGAAAGAGATCTGTTTATAAATTCAATGTCATTCACTTGGAATCATTAAATTTTAGAAAAAAAAAAAGAATTCAAATATGTATTTTAGAGAATTCGAAACATTTTTTTGAATTGGTATTTTATTAACATAATATATGGATAATTTTCATAGGAGTGGGTTTATATTCAATTAAAAAAATCTGTTTGAGTAAAAATCCTGTTTCTCAAATTTTCTATAAAAATAGAGAATAGATATATGCTTTTGCTAATAAAAACCATCATGTTTTTGACCTTAATATCTCTAAGGCATCCCTTAAAGCTGGTTTAAAGGCTAATTATTTTTTCACTAATAACATTGGAAGACTTTAATTAATATTTAAATTTTCTGTATATCCGAAGCCAAGGGAAGTGGTAGACTAAAGATAATTCTTCTAATTATTATTTTTATTTTATTTTTTAAATTTAAATTATCGTTTCAACATACAAACGTACCCTGACGAAGTAATGTAAGACAATATATATTTCATATATTATCTGAAGCCGATAGGTCGTTGTATGCTGATTGTTTTTAATTTGAGTAATTTTTTTTTTTTTGATTCATTTTGAATCTTCATGAAATGTCTTAGTTGACGCCGGAGGAAGTAGTAGGATATTTTCCACTAATTCTTCTTCTTCTTCTTATTATATTTTTAATTTTTTTAATTTACTCTTTCTTCTTATATTTACTCTCTTTTTTTTAAAAAATTTTACTAGGGAAACTATTCTTTGTGTTATGTTATATGTCACTAGTGATTTCGTTGTTTATCAGAACCGAGACTTGTTCTTATTGTTTTATGTTTGTTTTTTCTATAATTCTTTTTTTTTCTTTTCTGATGCTTGATTTAAGCATCGTTTGATGGTAATATTAAGATTCCATTGCATGCTTCGTACCGAGCCCTCTCCTCTCATATTAGCATATATATGAGCGTGATGGTAAAGTTTTCATGGCAATTTATTGCCTTGAAGTGCAGTGGTGTTAGGATACACCCCAACTCATTATTATTATTGTATACAGATTGTCGATTCGAACCTTTTTGTTTTTAAAATAAATAAAATTGAAATTTAAAAAGCTAAATAACTTTTTTATCTCTCTAACTGACTTGATGTCTCTTCTTGTTTTTTTTTTATTTTACATCATTAGTATCGAACATAAAAATAATTTCTGGTATAATTTCTATATGCCAAAGCAAAAATTATGTTTGTACTTAGTATAAACATATTGATAATAATTATTGACTTATCTGAATTTAACAAAATTCTTATATTCTGTACACGCACATTGTAAAAGAAAAACCATTAATTTCATGTACATATATAGATAAGAATTAAAGAAGAAAATTTATAAAAAAAAAAGTTATAAAGAAAAACATTTTAATGAAGAACAAACTAAATAAAACTAATCCCATAAAAACATAATTTATGAAGAGTTTTTTTTTTTTTTTTAAATAATACAAATAATTCTGTTTATAAATGTAGTATTCTTCCAGGGTAAAAAATAAATAAAAATGAAAGAAGTTAAAAAGTCAAATACCTAGTAAAAGATTATTATTTATTATTATTTTTAGTTATTACCGGAAATTGAAGAAAAACAAAAATTAAAGACTTTCTTTTATAAAATTCACCCAAACTATATAAATATCATTTTCCAATTGCTTGTTTTAACAAAATGTTAAGGAAAGGAAACTTATTCTTGTTTCAAATTAATATTTTATTTGTGTACTAATGCAGTAAAATAATTAAAAAAATTCAGGTTATTAAAAATGTAATTAATATAATTATAAATTTTTATTATATTTAAATTTTGATATAACTCCAAATTTCTTGACGCTGTTAGAAGTGTTAAAAATAAATAATATCAATTTAATTTACTAATATATAGTCCTCCATTGTATCCAAAAAACTGTAAATTAATATTGATATATAATTTGGAAATTCCTGATTGTGTTTAAGAATTAGAGCTGAGAATGAAAATAAATTCCGATTAAAATTAGTACTCGGATGGAAATCGATTGAAAAAAAATCTATTCGAAAATATTTTAAATCGAAATCTTACTGTTCTATACATTTTTATTTCTAAAGTGAAAATGTAATTGCAGTATTCAATATCACAATAAACAATGTGAAAATGTTTAAATTTATAGTTCACTATTTATGTACAATGTATATGTACTGAATATTATATTCAACGTACATTAGTTCTTAAAAAAGATTTGGGTAAGAATAATTTTACCTAATTTACAATTTATTTAATCATAATGTAATAATTAAATACGTTGGTCCAGGATTTATGAACAACTTGTTGCATTATGAACAGAAAAGCTGAACATAATATTTTTTTTTTGCGGAATACCAACAACAACCTTAAAGAAATATTTTTATTTGTATGCAATTTATTTGAATTTAATATAATGTACATACATGAATATAATGTACATGAATTTAATATAATGTACTATTTGAAATTCTTTACAAAGAGGTTAAATAATTAATTTTATTTTTTATAATTACGTCTACATTTTACTTTGAAAATTTAAGTTAATAATTTAATAATAAATTAAAAAAAATAAACACTAAAAAAAATGTATTAGTTCGAATAAAGAATTTATTTGTTTCGAAAAATTTTCATTTATACTCCGTACTCTTTTCTACAAGTTATTCACACAAAATGAAAAGGATCAGATTAGAGAGTCCTTTCCCGGGAAATTTTGAATAATTTTTTTCCCGTTTCCTGGGAACACCGAGCGGGAATTGCCGGGAAAAAAATAATTGTTTCAAAAGGATAATATTGTGTTCATTTTGGTTCTATTCTCTTTTAAATCAAAACAAAAATATTATTGAACGAAATTTTGTTTCCAAAGCACCAAAAAAAAATCAAATTTAAGTGATTGTTCCCTGAACTGCCTTTCGTTTTTAAAAACTTTTTTTTTAAACTCAAATCAAAAATTTTATATATAAATATAATTACGTAATGAAATAGTTTTTTATTTTTATTTCCGATTAATCTTTTTTTATTATAATTTTTTATTTTATGAATTAAATTTGTTTTTTCAATTGTGTTTTCCATAAATTTTAAACACTTTTACAGGTTTCATCCTTAATCTTATTTCTTTACTTTCCCGGGTTTCCCGGGATTCCCGGGAAAATGAATTTATAATTTCCCGTTTCCCGGGAACAAAAATAATCCGGGAAACGTGACTCTCTAGATCAGATGAATCATTTCAAGCTACCCTATTTTGATTGCCCTTGCCTGAGCGAGTAATGGAAAAAGTTTAAACTTAAGAGTTTCTAATCCGAAAAAAAATTAAAATTCGTTTGCAAAAAAAATTTTACGAATCTGATTTTTTTTACTGTTGTTCATATTTTCTTATTACATTTTTTGAGACTATTTTTTTTGTTTTTTTTTCTTATTGTAAACATTTTTATAGCGCCCGATGTTGATAAAATAAATTTAATATTTGTTGAGTCTTTAATAAAAGGAAAATCATATAAATCATATAATATAACATTTCATATAATAAATTTAATTCAATCATTTTTATGTTAGCAGAAAATAAATTATTTTGATAAATTTTATAGGAAATGTTTTTTTTTTTTCATTTACAGTCAATTTATTTTTAGAAAAACATAAGGTATTATGTTAGACGCATACAACTAAAAGATTTTGTGAAAAGAAAAAATTTATAACAGAAGAAAATATTTGGATGTGTCAAATTAATAATTATATAACATAAAACAATCAGAGTTTAAATGACAAAACATTATTTGTAAATTTTTTCTGTAAAGGAATTGTGGTCAAATTTCTATGTACGACTTAAGCCTTTTGAACTTTACAGCTTTGTTATCTTCTACTAAATAAAAATGAAAATTCTCTGTTTCTCTGTCCTCAATGACGCTGGACCGATTTGGCCGCTGGACCGATTTGGTTGAAATTTTGAACTTAAGAATCATTGGGGCCCGAGATGGTTATAGGGTACTAGAAATTTTGATCCGAGGCCCCGGCGGCACATTGGGACCCGAGATGGTTATATGGTACTAGAAATTTTGATCCCGACGGGGGGCTACCTTAGAAGCCGGTTTTGCAATTTAGGTATATTCCGATAAAATGTTGTAGCGTTGGACCCGAAAAGCCTATTTAAAAAACTGGATGTTGAAACACCCCCCACCGTCCCAGGGCTCAATTGGTGGCTATACAACAAATTTCGAAATTTTAAAATTTTGAAAATAAGGAGTCTAGAACCCGATTGGTTATATTTTTGAACCGAGGCACCGACGGGGGGCTACCTTAGAAGGCGGTTTTGCAATTTAGGCATATTCCAATAAAATATTATAGCGTTGGACCCGAATGGACTATTTAGAAGACTGGATGTGTTAAGGCACCGGGGAAGTGGCTATTTAACAAATTTTGAAATTCTTTTTTTTTTAGTGCACAAAATGCAATTTAGGTATATTCCGATAAAATATTATAGCGTTGGACCCGAATCGACTATTTAGAAGACTGGATGTGTTAAGGCACCGGGGAAGTGGCTATTTAACAAATTTTTAAATTCTGTTTCTTTTAGTGCACAAAATCTGGATTAAAGTGTAGTTAATATAACTTCAGGACTACCGTGCGAAGCCGGGTATTTCGACTAGTACAATTATAAATTTAAAACAATCTTATCAATATCATTATTTTTTTTCAACTTAAAGTCCTATTAAAGGTCTTTGTAAAACTAACTTAATTAGATTATAATTAATATTTTGTATCTCTCGTCCCCAGGATTTTTGAACTTCAATCCAATATATGAACTTTGAATTAATAGTTTTAACGATATAACGTAACATTGGCTGGTATGAGATAAAACTCAGTACAGTAGGTATATACATATAATATATATAAAAAAAAAATTGTAATTTTGGCATTCATTTATTATAAATCTCTCTTTCAAATTTTCAATTATCAAAAAATTGTTTTTTAATATTATATATTTACGTATCTAAAACATATTCTAACTCAATTTCCAAAACATTTAGTATTATATATACTTATCTCATACAGTCATGAGATAAAACTAATCGAATTAAACATTTAGAATCACTTTT
>OZ023275.1:6081856-6131522 GCA_964007475.1 Hybos culiciformis | reverse complement strand
TTCCTCAACTATTTAGTTTTAATATTAAAGATCTTAATTTTAAGATAGAAGATAAATGTATCTTATATTAAAATTATGAGGAATTAGTGTACTGTACATTGTACCTTGGAAAAAAAGATAAATGTATCTTATAAAAAAATGGTGAGGAATTAGTGTGCCATACCTTGTACATCTTGGTAAAAGAATCGTATCAATATAATAGAAAACTCAGCACTAAAAGTGCTATTACAGTCAATTTATTTTCGATATCAATTCATATTGCGCTTCAATTAAAACTTGAAAAAAAAAAAAAACAAAGACTGTACATAAATTAAAAACGAAATTTAAATATGGGTGAAATTTATGTATAAAAAATTTTTTTTCTTCAGAATTTTTAGTCATATTATTAACTAAAATACAAATTACCAGGAATATTTATTTAAGTTTTTTTTTCCAACATAAATTTAATATATTTTCACTTAATTTATCTTTATTTATATTTATGTATATCTATGAAAAAACCAAAAAAAAAAATATTGTCATTAAATTTATGAATGACTTATAAAAAAAAAAAATATGAGAACAAAAAATAATAATTGACTAAAAAAATTAAGACCATTTGGCAAAAAATAAAAAAAAAATGCATCCAGCTTAAAATTACTTCCTAATATATTTATCATTGCATTTAGTCCACCAAAACAAATGTACATTTTCTTTTAATAATAACCCCAATAAAACAAATTCTCTGAATTTTAACATTAAAAAGTCAAAATAACGATCCACCCATAAATTAATAATAAACAGAAAAAAAACAAAAATTATGATTAAGATAACTCTCGCTAATTAGCACACACACAGTTGAATGGATAAAATATCCTTTTTATTTTTCATATAAGATAAAAAAAAAAACTTTAAGTTCTGTAAGATGAATAAGTGCCTCACAGTTCGATCAGTGTTATTATTTAGTTTGTAAATATATAAATATAAAAGTTAAAAGATACTATAATTTTCAAATAAAAGATATTTATTTAATTATGTAATTTTAATGTAAGTATCATTAAAGTTGAGAATAATATGAATATCACTCAAAGTTTACCATAATTCATAAATACATTGCAAATGAATTTACTAAATACTTAGTTTAATTTAATTAGAGACATTTCTAAGAGATATTAACATCACGAAGTATCAAAATATGAAACGCTCAGTTTAAAAAGCAGAGTTTGAAAAAAAATAAAAAATTATTATAATCATAATAGATGCCTCCTATTTTTTTTTATATCCCTTAGAACTGACGCCCAAAAAACACTTTCATGCATTCTCATATTTCAAAAATATATCATTCATCATAAAATGCATAAATTTTTAACATAACAAAAACAATTATGTGACCGCACACATAAGTCAGATAGTATTAGCATAAGCATTTTAGTAATTCATTTTTAATTTGTTTTCATTTATTACTCGTTTATTTAAATTTTATACCAACATATGGAGGATTCAGGCACATACATTAAATGATATACTTTAAATATCAATGAGGATTGATGTCTGGCCATTTAATTAGCATATAGTGTGCCTATTACTCCATATACCATAACCGTACTAAAAGGATCTTTGTTTATTTGTTCCGCTAAAAATATGAAAATTAGTGCATGTATAGTCTTCATATGATTTATGAAGTTATAATGCTTTTTATTATTAATGATGGTTTTCGTTTTGGATTATGTACTATCCATTTAATCTGTGGAACATTTTTTTAATTTATAATGAACATCTATCATATTTTTTGACAATATGATGTGAACAAATGCTAATAAAATTGAAATGAATTAAAGTTCATTACAAATATTTCGTATTTTGGGCAATATTACAGCCATAAAAAGTAAAGAAAGAAATTTGAGAAATTACAACTAGGTAAACAAAATTATTTCCTATAGGATTTTTTGAGAATATATATTAAAATTTTAATATGAATTTTAGAGAGACTCTCTTTTTCTTCTTTCTATTCTTTTGTTAGCAATATTTAAATTTTAAAGGTTTGATCGGTACCTACCTCATTTTCACACTCCCGAGCTTCTTGAAAAATTACAATTTTTGACTTATGTAAGAATTTTCTATAATCCAAAAAATTTATAACGTTCGTTATAACAAAATCACAATAACGTCTAATATTAATTTTTTGCTTGCTTTCACATAATTTGATCTCTTAATAAATTATGTGGATAATAAACTCACCAGACTTTTTTTTTTTTTGGAAAATGCGGGCAATTTTCAAAAATAAAAAATGTACAGGTCATGGGGGAAAATTAAGAAAATTCAACAACAATTATAATTTGATTTTGATTTTTTCTTTAAATTATTATTTTTTTTCCTAAAATTTACTTTAATTAAGGCATTGCTTTTATATTGCCTTAATTAGTATGAAACTTTGATCAAAATTAACATATTGAATTAATTAATTAATTAATTTTTATTTTTTTCAATTTCAGTGCTCATTTGGTTGCACATTGTGGGAAAGTGCATTAGATTCATCATGTCAGAATATTTGTGTAAGTTTATTTTATTTTTTTTATTAATGTTTTTTAAACTATTATGCCGCAGTTGCTGTAATTAATATTTTCCCCCATTTTTAAAAATTTTTCAATTTTATAATATAATTCTTTTTTGTATAGAAAAAAAATAATGATGATCCTTTAGATTCTAAGGAGTTTTATTGTGTCATTGGTTGTCATGAAGCCACAAATAATTATTTTAAATGGTTAAGAACTGAAGTTAATATACCATCGGCACCAGCATTAGTTGCTGACACTTTAACATCTACGTCACTTTCACTAGAATGGGAAATACCAAAAAAATTACTAGCAATAACACGTTCAAAATCATATTCACCAAAAAGTTATTTAGTTCAATGGCGCTACGAAGAGGTTGATGGTGATTGGAAATTTTGTCGAAATCAAAGCATGAGTGATGATTCACCAGTAGGAGTAGATAATTTACAACCATATACAAAGTATAGAGTAAGTATTATATTATTATAAATTATATATTCATTTTCAATATGTGTAATTCTTAATATTAAAAATTTTTATTTCTCTAGTTTCGTGTAGCATTACTTTTGGCGCCAAATTTAAATGAAGTTTTAGTATCAAAACAGAGTGTCATTATTAGTACATTGCCAGCAGGAAAACCATTATCAGAACCAACTGTAAGAGCTGTTGCTGTTGATCATACAAGGATATCTGTTTCTTGGGAACCAGGTCCATTTCCCAATGGACCAGTATTATCATATGCATTGGAAATAAAATTAATTTCATCAATTGAGGGTTATACTGCATTTAAGGTTAACATTATCATTTGTATTCGTTCTGTAATTTGTCTTAATTCATTTTTCACTTAATTTAACAATCTATATGCGCTTTTTTCTTAGTAAATCACCTTTTTCGTTTAATAAATATGTATAATTTATTTTCACATAATGAACCAAGCTTGATCGTCAATATTTTCTACCAATTATCGCAGAGTTAAAGTATCACTTTTTAAATTTTCGTTTATCATTAGAATGTAAAAAGCATGATTTGCTTGCTGCATGAAAGGGGTATTTCCCGATTGCATATTTATGAATTTATTAAAATTTATAATGAACTTTTAACGCGAATTTAAATATTAAGGCTAGGAATGATATATATTTAATCCTAATTTACAGATTTAGGATTAATTCTATGTTTTAACTTTAACTTATAAATGCTCATAACAAAAAAAATTATTAATATTTGGTAAAAAAATATTTCTTAATTCAACTGAAATGATTTAAACAAATACCAATTAAAAAAAAATTACTTCTCATAGTATTACCTACTTAAAATTTTGACAATAGAAAAAAATAATATACATCTTTTCGTAGGATTTTCGGTTTCTTGGCATTCTAGACAAAGGCTATATCTACAATTTACTTTATAATCGATTTATTACAGTCAAAAGTGGTAAAAAAATAACAACTCTGTATGTTATAATGGACTATAAAAAACCTACAAATCCACAATTTTTTTTTTTTAACTCAGATTATTTACTATCTCAAAAGTCAAAACTAAGTTAATTAACAATAAACCATTGTCTATTTTTCTAATTTATAAACTGTTTTTAATAAATCTATTTTAAATTTCAATAAAATTTACCTTGAATTATATTTTTTGACATTAAATTACTACATATTATATTTTTTTAATTTGTATTATTACGTACTACTATAGTGCATAATAATACTTATAAAATATACCTAATTAAAAATAGTATTCTATATAAATTAAAAATATATGTAGTCGAGCTAATTTATATAAACAAAAATAATGCAAGTTTCTTATCAATAAACTTTGCAATTATTAAAGTCACTGACTTTAAATATAAAATAAAAAAAAAATTTAGAGACTGCAGTTTCTTATTATTTTTTTTAAAACCAAAAAAAAATTTAATTTCTTCTAATTTCACACAATAAAAAAAAAAAATATTTAATTTTTCTCATAACTAATTAAAATTGAAACCTGACCCTTAATAAAAATCAGACGGCTAGACATTTATAAAAAAAAAAATATATAACAAAATTTGGACATTAATCCATTATTTGTACTCTAGTTCGAAAGGAATTAGAAATTAAGCCGAAATGTGATTTAAACCCAAAGCCTTATTAAGTCTTGAGATTGCAATAATTATAATATTATCGCATCGTAGCTAAGCTTCAAGGGAAAATTTTCATATAATATTTTATTGATACAATATAAAACTAGGAAATTTTCAATTCTTCAACAATTTAGCAGCATCCAATAATAGGCAAAAAACATAATTTAAAAGGGTTCTAATATTGGACACTCTTCCGGTTGATTATAAACATAATTTTATTTGATAAGATCCCCCATTTTTTGTGTTAACAAATGAACCAAATCGCATAATTTAAAAACAAATAAAAAAAAATTCTTATTTGTTGAAAATGATTGAAATCAAAAAAATATATATATGTATATTAACTTGTATTCATTTCTTTGCGTATATGAATTTTTATGTTATTTTAATGTTTTTGCAAGATATTTGATTAGCATAAAATATTAATTTGAAACAAATTATACAATCGCATGCAAAAATTTATTTATAAATGTTGTTATTGTCCCTTTTTTTTATAAATGTTTTTTTGAATTGCATTTTAATTTTATACACGCATTTAATTTTCGCAACTTACTTTCGTATGATACATATTGAAAATTATTAGTGCAAGCTGAAAGATACATAAAATAATTACTTTTATGGCGCCAAAACTTAAACGCATATAGAAAAAAAAAATTTGATGGTCTGACAAATATTTAAGCATTAAAAAAGCTTCACTTTTATCGTGTATAAATGGTTTTTGTAAAATGCTTGCACTAGTAATTCAGATATTTCTTTACTAAACTCTTAATAAATATCAAAAATTTAAAGCTTATATATTTATGTTAATTTTTTTTAAATAAATTTTTTTTAATTTAATAAAATAGGATATTCCAGCTACTGAAAACACAAACTATTATTTATTTGAAAAACTACAACCATCAAAGAATTATTCAATTGAGATATCAATGCGTAATGCTGAAGGCGAAGGTCCAAAAGCATTGGCATTGGTTCAAACTCCACCAGCTCCTCCAATTAATATGAATAAAACTCAGCCTAAATTAATTTTAGGAGGCGAATATTCAATAATGTTTCAGACAACTGAATTATTAATAGAACCCCCAAAAACATACTATGAAAGTAAGGATAGAATATTGGGAGTTGCTATGCATATATCTAAATCACTCTTATTTATTTCTGATGAAGGGAGAAATGTTTATAAGTAAGTTAGAACTTTGAAGATATAATCTTTCAATAAAATTTCTGATCTTTTTAATCAAAATGGCATCTTTCCAAACGATTTTTTGATTTGTAACTTCGTTTCTTTTCTTTTTTTATCACAGGTTACCAATATCGTTGCAGTCTGAGAGAGCTAAGCATCGTGAAACATTATTCTCTAAAGATTCTGATATAAATTTTCTTCCAACTTTATTGACTGTTGATTGGCTTAATGATCATTTATATATTTTGGGAGAAGTTGAACATCCAGTTAGTATATTATATTTACACACGCTATTTTTTTTTGTAAACTAATCGTTTTTTTGTAGAATTCACAAATAGTTTACCAAATATCAAGATGTAATTTGAATGGACAAAGCCTGACCGTCGCTATAGCCGGACTGTATAAAAAACCTAATCACTTTCAAGTCGATCCATTGAATGGTTATCTCTTTTGGATTGTCTCAGGGAATTCACCAGATTCAGGATTATTTCGTTTAGATTTAGGAGACATTTCAAATGGAGTTAAACATGAAGTCCGACCTTATCATTTGATTCAAGGTGAAAATCTTGGTGCCTTTGTAGTTGACTATACCAAATTTAAGTTGTTAGTACCTGCACAAAATGATAACACGATCTATTCAATAACATTGGATGGAAAAGATAAAGAAAATATTCGAAACAATACGCAAAGTCCTCAGCTTAGATCGGTAAAATCATTAGCAATGGCAAACGGCATATTTCTGTGGACTAATGGAAGTTCATTGTTTATGGAAGATCATCACAAAGAGGAAAATAACTATTACCATAACGCATATCCATCGGGTAATAAAAATTTCATCACTGTGAATATCCTGTCATCCGTTAGCCAACCAATACCAGTTCCAGTTAATCCTCCACGAGAAGTCCAAGCTCTATTAAGTTCTAGAAAAGCCGTGATATCATGGAATATTCCACATTTGCTCGGGAATCAAGGCAAAGGATCTTGGCAAGAATGGAACTACGAATTGAAAATTGTTGACGACACAGACGTAATAAATGTTATTCGTGACATTAAGGGAACATATTATGCTGTTGAGAAGTTAAGGCCAAACACTAATTACACATTTTTTGCTGCTGCTTACACTTTAGCTGGAAAAGGTCCTTATAGTACAGACTTCAAAGCTAAAACTCTAAAATCAAATCATGATCGTTATCTCTTCTGGTCATCAGATGAGGGTTTGTTACAATCCGATGTTACCGGTGAACATATTCACACACTTATAGCTAAATCTGAGCTAGACGGTCATGATGTATCTGACATGGTTTGGTTTGATGACGTACTTTTCTTTGTCAGTAACTCTACATTAAAATACTATAATCGTACAAGCAATATTTTATCCAAATTCAATGATATTGAATCAGTTGAAACAATTGCAATTGATTGGATTGGTAGGAAAATTTATTGGTCCAATCCTGGTCATCAATTCATAACTAGATCAAACTTAAATGGTCAAGATAAGGAGCCATTGCAAATATTAGCAGTAGTGAAAGAATTAAAAATCGATTCATTAAATGGACACATTTATTATTCAACTGGATCTGCAGTTGAAGCATGCCGTTTGAATGGCAAACATAGAATAAACTACATAAATTTTCAGCCTTATGCAGCTCAAGTGATGGGACTTACATTGGATATGGAAAATGAGAGAATTTTTTGGATTGTTCGAAGCTTTAATGGATCGAATTTGTATATTGCACCAATGGCTAAGTACTGGCATAAAGATATTCAACCTATTGAAATACCACTAGCTTCGCATTCACAATCACAATCTTTAGCTTTAAATAGGTTGACATACTTCAGTGATAGATTATTATGGCTGCAAGATGATCATACTGTTATTGTTGGTGATATCACAGGAAAAAATTTAGCGAGAATTCGAAACGAAAAATTCTCTGGCATTAAATCAGTTACTGTCATTGATCCAACACATCATATTTTTCCAAAATCAACTAAAGCAATTAATGTTTTACCTGAACCGGTTTCAAATTACACTATAAGAATTGATGGTACATGGGACTCATTTAATATCAGTTGGCAGCCAATAAGTTCCGTAACATATGGAGAAGTTTTCTATGACATTCGAATAAGCTGTCATAGTTGTCAGAAAAAAAACGATTTTTTTCGAGAAATTACACAGTCATACTATCATTACAATCAGCCGAACGAATCGCTACCCCCTTATACTCAACTGGATGTAACAATTCGTCCATTCACCTATTGGGGTACAGCAAAACAAACTGTGGTTAAATTATATACTCCTGCGGCTGCGCCATCGGCTCCAATTAAACCAAGAATTTTTATTACGCATACAAATAACCCAATAATGGACGATTTGAATATAACTGCAACGATTCGTTGGTCGAGCCCATTAAAACCAAATGGTCCAATTAAATTTTACAAGATTTGGTGTTATGTTTTGACAATTAATAAAAAGATTCATATTATGACACGAGAGATTGTCCACAGAGAATTCGCATTTCATAATCTTCTCAAAAATGCATCATATCAGTTTGAAATTCAAGCTAAAAACTCTGTTGGTGGAAGCGAAGAGCTATTAATAGTTAATGCAAACTCAAGTATAGAAAATCCGATTCCAAAACTGTTAGTTGCCAAGCAAGATAGAATTGAATTAATTGATTTTGATTTGGAGAAAGAATTTGAGGTAGTTCATACTGGCGGTCCTATATCTTTTCTTGCTTATTTAGAATATGAGAAAAGGTTATTTTGGGTGAACGAGAATCGAGATCTTATTTCTCTATCACACGGACACAAAAATAAACTTATCACATTTTCAAGTGACATAACTTCATTGGCAGTTGATTGGATTCAACGAAAACTTTATTACTCACTGTTGGAACAAAAAGGTTCTGGAATCTATTTTATAGATCTAAATCGTTACGAAGGCCAATTATTACAGGCACAAAAAATATTAAGTTTAAAAAATGTGATCAAAAATTTAATAATTGAACCACAAAGTCAGCGTTTATTTTGGATCGAATTGGATGATCCGAAATATGAAAGCGGAAAACTTGTTCAAAATAGCTTATTGTCATCACAAATAGTTGAATTTCCAAATGAACTAAATTGTTTAAACGATAGATTTCGTGAAATGATATTAGATTCTTCAAGTCTCGGAAATAATAATCTAATTTTAGTTTCTAATTCAGGAAAAATTCATAGTTATGGTTTGAATAATAATATTTGTGAACTTTTTCGTTTACCTTTTGATAATAAGACTAAGCGCATCTGTAAGGATAGTGGACAATTTTATTTACAAAGAAATAATACAATCTTGTTATATAAACGTAAACAGTCCGTTAAACATGACATTTTCAATATAACAAATATAACTGATTTTTTGGCATACAATTATCAAGGCTATCCGAATAGAAGATGTCTTATTTCTAAACGGTCATTGACAGATTTAGAAATGATTCCCCAGCTAGTTAAAGATACTGATAATTCGTTAACACTTCAATTACCTCAACTTCAACAACATTCTGATTGTAGTATGCAATTAACTGGCACAAAATACTACATTCAATATGTTGAGGCAGAATTCGGATCATTGGCCGACTGTCACGCGACCCAATGTCAATCATTGATAGCATATGAATCGTTGACTAAAATTGATAATTTGAAACCATTTACCAAATATGAAATGCAAATTGGTGTCACCAATTATTACGCAGAACAAATGGGCATTCAGACGTTATATGGACCATCGGTACGATTTACTACAGCACCAGGACCCCCATCAAAACCACGAAACTTAACTGCAGAAAGTATTAGTCCAACTGAAGCCATAGTTAGTTGGTTGAGACCTATTCATTTAAATGGTGATTCAGTTTGGTATGTCATTTATTGGCAAACAGAAAATCCAATCACAAGAGTCGTTAATAAATTGCATCGTCCGATTCTTTTGCCAGACGAAAATTTAATTAAAAATTTGACGGAAAATATTTCAGTTTCACTATCCAAATTATTGCCAGACCAAAAATATTCAGTATGGATTGAGGCATATTCGACTAATGAGACTTTTGTAATCAGCGATATTGTTCAAATAGAAACTTTCAGTGTACCACAAAATATAACAATTTTGACTACAAGTGCTTATAGTTTAGAATTGCATTGGGAAACTCCACAAAACGTAACAAAATATATTTTAGAATATTCGACTCCCGATTTTCGCAATGCAACACTTGTTTTTAATTCTGGAAATGATACTAGAACTGAGAATAACACATTTATAGTTGAGAATTTACAACCAAAAACTCAGTATAGATTTATCGCTCGTTTATTCTATGCAGACAAAGAAAATCCATATGTATGGCCCCCAGATAACCGTTTTATTTTTGAGACTTTAGGCGATGTGCCTACTCCTCCTGGGAAGCCAATAATTCGACCAATCAGTGCAGATGTCATACAAATTTGGTGGGAACAAGCTAAAGATAATGGAGCCACTATCGAAGAATACAGTCTCGAAGCATTAGAATCTAGAGTGTCGAATCGTGTTCGTAGATCGACAGAAGAAGATGACGATAATTATGATGATGAAAATCAAATTATTGATGAAAACGCTGCAAATGAAGACAAAACGGCTATACTTGATAAGTACCCAGTAAGCTTGTCAAATAATACAAGTCTTATGAGTCAAATACCGTTTGTCGAAGAACCAGAACCTTTCGAAGAAAAATGGTTTATTTATTGCAATGGCAGTGAAACGCACTGTATAAAAAAAGACATGAGCCGTATTGGTCTATTAAGATATCGTGTAAGAGCTAGAAATTCATATGGTTGGGGACCTTACAGTTCAGAAAGTGAACCAATCAGTGAGCCATACATATCACCTCAACGTAAGGATACTCTGCTAATTGCCGTTGCTATTCCAATGGCAATAGTGATATTTATAGTTTTACTGAGTATTTGTATGGTTGTTGGTAAGAAAAAATCTTAAAAAATAGTTTGAATGAATTAAAAATATTTTATTATGATTTTTTTAGTTCGAATGAAACGTTCTAAGGCCAAGAAACTTCTGCATCAATCAACTTTACGACCCGACGTTGAATTGGCAAATTTAAGAGAATTCGGACACGGTTTGAATATGATACACACAACAAATATTTTATATTGCCCAGGCCCTATAACCGATGCAGATATAGCATTATTACCACAAATACGACGAGAACAAATAACAATGTCAAATTTTTTGGGTAGTGGTGCATTTGGTGAAGTTTATGAAGGTATTGTTCGCAATGTAGATAACAATCCAGAAACTCGAGTCGCTATTAAAGTAATTTATTATATAAATAAATTTAAATTTTTTCTTTAAAAAATATAATTATATTACAATTTTCAGACTTTAAGAAAAGGAGCAACTGAGCAAGAAAAAGGAGAGTTTCTTCAAGAAGCTCAGTTGATGAGTAATTTTAAACACGAACATATTCTTAAGTTAATTGGAGTTTGCTTCGATAGTGAATCTCTTTTAATAATTATGGAGTTAATGCAGGGTGGAGATTTATTAAGTTATCTCAGACAATCTAGACCAAAAACAACGGTGAGCTTACTCATATACAATCTTAAACATAATCTGTTAATTAAATTAAATTAATTTTATAATATTCAGGGTGTACCATCTTCATTAACTTTGCTTGATTTGATTTCAATGTGTGTTGATGTTGCCGCTGGCTGTCGTTACTTGGAGGAAATGCATTTCGTTCATAGAGATTTGGCTTGTAGAAATTGTTTAGTATCATCAGTTGATAGGCAACATCGTGTTGTGAAAATTGGGGATTTTGGATTGGCACGAGATATTTATAAAAATGATTATTACAGAAAGGAAGGTGAAGGTTTGATGCCTGTCCGATGGATGTCACCAGAATCTTTAGTAGATGGTGTATTTACATCATACTCAGACATTTGGGCATTTGGTGTATTATGCTGGGAAATAATGACATTAGGTCAGCAACCATATCCCGCCCGTAATAATCTAGAAGTATGGCATTATGTTCGTGATGGAGGAAGGTTAGAAAGTCCTCCGGACTGTCCTGAAGAATTGTAAGTTTAAGAAATAAAATTAATAAAAAACTTAATAACATAAAAAAATATCGAAAAATTGTTGTTCTTTCTTTGTTTATTTTATTTTCTTCTTCATTATAGATACGATTTAATGCTGAAATGTTGGAGCTACCGTCCGGAGGAAAGACCTCAATTCAGATATTGTTTAGAAATATTAAAACAGCTAAAAACAAACACAAGTGATTGTATACAGATTTTTGTTAATGACAATTCAAGAATATTGAATGGTAATTAATTACTTGAGAAATTAAAAAACATTTTTTTTTTGTTTTTTCGTAACACATTTTTTTTTTCATTACATAAAAATTTCACCACCATAAAAATCATATTCATTTTCTATAATCATTAAACTCAAAAGAATTTGGTATATTTAATCCGTCATATTTGGAACCAGACCCAAGGCGAAAAGGTAGGTTCATAAACCTTAAAAATTTTCATTAATAAAAAAATATTATTAAGTTATTTTAAATGGGTGAATTTAATTAAGAATAAGTAACTTTTTCTGTACCATTTCAACTAGGATATTTAAAAACAAAAAAATTGAAAAATTACCGAGATAAAAGACTAGAAATAGAACTTTCTTTAACAGGGATCTGAAGATCTTAATTCCACGAAAAAAATTAATATTATATTTGCAGGAACATTAAAGTTCAGCAGCTTTAGTGATGGTAGTGGGAATCAATTGCAAGAACCAGTGATTTTAACACCAGCATCATCAACAACAACTGTTATACCAAGTAATTAAAATTTAAAAGAATTTTATTAACATACTATTTTTAAAATAATTAATTTATTTTTAGAATATTTAGAATTACTTTATGATGATAATAATGACAATAATGTGAGTATCAAAACTTTATTCTAGAACATTATTTTCTCATCTTAATTAAGCTTTGTGAACTTGTCAAAAGTTGTCTAACGCCTTCCTTATTTAATTATTCATATTCTGTAATATAACACACAAACTATTCTATACGAACTAAAAAATGATTACAAGTTCTCAGTTTGGTCCTATAAATTTACATTCTTCAAACTATCAAAATAATATTTGAAATTTATTCCATATATTTCCAGAATCAACAACAACAGAATTTAAATTTATTGCCAAATTATGATGGATATGAAATTCCAATCGCGTCATTGAAAAATCAAGAATTTTTAACGTGTGTTGTGGCAGGATTACCATCAACTGTTCCCACTGAGCCTTTAAGGCGAAGCTTAAAAGAAGATTCTAATGTACAAAAAGAAAGAACTTTTTCTAGTTCATCAACAGCCAGTCGGTCCAGTTCGCCAAATTTAGTATTGAATAATAATAATAGCAATAATATTAGTAATATTAATAATAATAATTCAACAAATTCGAATAGAAGTAGTTTAGGCCAAACCTTTAGTAATCATATCAATACTATTTTAAAAGTAGCACTGCCACCAAATAGTCAAGATGATTTTAATTTTAATAAAACATTTGTAAATAAAGACAGCGATATTTCTTCACAATTATATTTGGAAGAACATAAAAAAAATGATGAAGATGACGATGCACCAAAATGTAAATATTTAAACTCTCACGGAGAATTTGGTTCAGATGATGACACAATTATTTAATTCAAATATTAAAACAATTAAAAATAAAAATTTCGAATTCATATTCGAAATAGAATAACTATAAAAGATATTGGGCGAAGACTGAACAAATGATTAAATAAATATTTTGTTCACAAGATATAATTATATTATACAATATCATAAATTTTTGTTAAAATGATATTGTAACTTACAAAGCTATAATTGCAGTATTGAAATTTGTTACAGACGTTTTTAATATCACTGAAGGATTACGATCTTTAGGTACTAAATCGCTACACCATATTATAACTTTTTAAAATTATATGTATTCAAATAGATATATTTGTTTTCAGGGAACTTATATTTTATTAGAACTTAAAAGTCAAAGAGGACAAAACAAATCTTATCCAATTAATCAAAAAAGTGCCTATTCTTAACGTACAAATATATTATATGATTGTATCCAAAATACTACATATCATTTTATTCATTGAAAATAATATTTTAAAGAAAATAAAATTATGTAAAAATTCAATAAATCGTTTTTAGAACGAAAACATAAAATCTCTTTCGCATCGAATCCAAAGAATAATTTTGAATTGAATAAATAAAGACAATTTAATTATACAACCAAAGACTTTAGATACAATTAATTAAAATTTTATAAATATTAATTATAATTATTTATTCATAGTTTAATGTTTAAGATAAATAAAAACAAATGTGTGTACAGGAACGAACTGACTTTTTATATAATTTCTTTATATAAAAATAAAATCGAAATAAAAATAGTCTTCGAAAAGAAATAGAATTCATATTAAGATTCTACCTAGATTACTTATATTATTTATTATAACACCAAATTTGGTGTTGTAGTATTTCGGTAATTTAACTACATGAGTTATTGTTTCTTTAAATTTCTTTAATAACTGTTATTAATGAAAATAATACTGAATCCGTAGAAAAAATATTTGTTCTAGTTATATATTAAAATCTCTCATAAATATTATTATATTAATAACTTTTTTATAACTCTATTACAATATTCATTGTTTTATTACGAAATTAATGTATTCATAAAAGTGTTTTAGTACTATGCATAAATAAAACAAGTTTTTGGAATGAAAAAAGAAAATCAACAATTTGAGTTAAAAAAAATCAATTTGACACAAAGATTTGAATGTAATGTGCTAATAAACGTAAGGCATTAGTTAAAATGATTTAATTGAATTATTATTTTTTAAATTTATTGATAACGAAGAAACCACCCACACATAATCCCACATATAAAATTTAGAAGCTTCTTAAAATTATAAATTCTTGATTACCATTCTCCTTAAGTTTGATTTTTAATGCTTTTAATAGCTAAGTTGAAATAAAGTTTGTAAGCAAATATTTTTTTTTAACTTTCTGATGAAAAATTTTAACAAATCTTTAATCAAATAAATATTATAGTAAATCATTTCTACAAAATATTATAGTAAATCATTTCTACAAAAAACGAGTTTAATGTGAATATTCAACAATTATTTCAGCCAATGTTAAGGGCTGTCAAACAATTAACGAAATGCTTTTATATTAAAGGTGTTGTTTAAAATAAAGATATTAATTTATAGTTTTAAAAAAAAAAAATACATTTACTATGTACATAAATATGTATAATGTTACTTTAAAAATTAAAAATAAATTGTATAGAAATTTAATAATTTATCATACCTATAGGTTTTGAAAATAATTTTAGAAAAAAAATTTGCATTAAAATAAAGGTAATAAAAAAATTTGTAAATATTCAATAAATTTAAATAATTAAACAAAATTTTAAAAAATATATTCAATACGTTTTTGTTTTCTTTAGAGTTTAGTGGTTTAATTCAAAAGTTATGCCTTTTTCGATTTAAATATGAATCGAAAAATAAATAAATAAAAAAATTTAAAAGTAAACTCACCCTATATTTTATATTCAAGCTGAGTGAATTTTGTTTGATAATAATGTATTTTTTTTTTTCTTCAAACTTTTCTCTGAAATAATTTATAAGTCAAGATCAATTTATTTCAAAATAAAATCTATTTGAGTTTAGTTTTTTGTAAATTTTTAAATAAGGTATTTCCAGAATTTAATATATAATGTTAGTATAGATCTTATTATGGCATATGAAAAGTTTTAATTTTCTGAGTTTGATTTTATATTGCTAGAAATGATTTAGAACATTTTGAAAGGTTGTAATAATAAATTATTATGAATTACGATTCGATTATAAAAATCTAAAATTTAACATTGCTCAAATTAAACCGGAGAAAATGCGATATTTATAATCATAATCAATGTTTTTCTTTAAACCAGTTTATTCATTCGAATTGATCTTAATTCTTATAAAAAATTAAACAATTATTTTTAGATATGATCGCCACTAAACACCAAATGTATTTAAAATAATAACCAACTGATGTTTGATGTTAAAATTTTTTTTGTATTTATCATTATCGTCAAACTAAAATATAAATTAAATGAAAAACATAATTTAAACCTATTTGATTCTGAAAATTATTTATTAATTTTCTCTTAATAATTTCAATTATCAATATACATAAAATTCCTTTATTTTATTTGATTTTTGTAATATTTTAATTTAAAATATTTCTTAAAAGAAATCATCATCATAATTATAATTTTATTAACAAAAAGTTTAGATAAATCCTAACTTTTTTTTAAAAATGAAAAAAATTTTATACAGCTCAGTGCGACAAGCTGAATTCTTTAAGCAAAGAGCTAAAAATAAATAGAAAATCCAAAACAAAAAAATGTTTATTCATTTTTAAAAACTATTATTCATTTTTAAATGTTTGATTTCAATAATTTTAAAATTAAATTTCAAGCAGGACTTAAGCAGAGCCCGTACATAAACCCTACACCTTCTTATGACTGAACCCACTGAAAATTTCGGTTAATAGTTAACTAGTTTTATTACTTAGCATGCACATCAAAAAAATATATATGATGCATTAAAAAAAATTAATACACAAAAATCTTCCCTAGGAGATAAATATTATAAATTTTTGGGATCGGCAAAAATTGATGTAACTGAGTAATGTGCATAATATATGGAACAGCTTTGAAGCTTGTTTTAAGCCCAGAAACAACGTCTATTAAAGAAGAAAATTTAAAGTGCTATTGGTTAAATTTTTTTTTTTTTTTTATTTTAGAAAATTTGAATCCGAATTAAGATAAATCAGCTTTTTGCCCTGCTTAGACGGCTTCATTTGATAATCTAAACTGAATTATAAAATTTCATTTTTAGAAGTTACAAAATTAGTTTCTTCCTAAATATTGAATTTTTATTCTAAACTTTTTATTAGGTTGAAATTCAATGCAAATAAAGTTGAAAAAAAAAATCATATCAGCATATTAAATTTTTTTTCTCCAACACAAAAATAAATCAACTTTTTTTTTGTGTAATTTAAATGTATGAAGTACCTTATGTCAAAATAAAATTCAATTTCTTAATAATTATTGTTTCAGTTTATTTTAATTTTATTCAGCCGGTTCTTCTTTGGGTGCAACAACAGAATCGTCAATGTCATCATCTTCTTGATCTTCCTTACTGTTTTCATGTAACAAAACATATTCCCTTGAACTGAAACCGAATTTTACCACATCTTTTTCCATAAGTTCAATATATTTTTTAGGATCAACTTTTTTATTATTTAGAAAAGTTCCATTAGCTGATTCCAAGTCTATTAGATATAATCTAACACGTTTTCCTACAGTACCATCTTCGCGATCAAACGGAACCAAACGGTATTGAAGGGCTGCATGTTGTTTTGAACAAGATGGATGATCGACAGGTAAATCGCAAACTTTACGATCTCTACCAACTAAATAACAACTTTGTCGATGGATGTACATTGTGGGTAATGCTTTTTCACCTTTGAATGGATATAAACGCCATCGTCGTTTTGGCTTTCGAGCTTCGGTGGGTTCAGAATATTTTATAACAGTTCCATTAACAGTATTTGCATCTTCTGTTAATTTACCACTTAATCCAAAATTAGGTTTTTCTTTATCTTGATTTTTTGATCCTTGATTTTTTTCAACTTTTGGTGACAATTTTCCCCACTCATATTTGCGGTCGTCATCTTTGTCACGATTTCGAGATCGTTTTGGGCTGCGACTTCGTCTGAAATTAAAAAAAAAAATTATAGTTAATCAAAAATCAATTTAAATTGTTTACCATTGAATACGACCTTGATATAAAGTGAAAAACTATGTTCAAATAATAATCTAAAGTGAATTAATTTCAAAATTTAATGCCTTGTAATACTAAATTTTTTTTATAATATTATTAGCAATTTATCGAAATTTTATTTTATACATGGTTAATGGAATTATAAGAATGTTCGCGCCTAAATAATTAAATAGTTTCAAAAATTTCAATCTCTTCATAAGCTTTGATAGCAATATTCATGAATCATTTTAACGTAAAAATTATGTTTGAATTTTGAATTATGACCGATAAATTTTTTATGAAAATATGGCCACCGAATGATTTCTGTTTGTCCTGCAATTATAAAATAATTTTACATTTTTTTGGCTATAATTTGGGATAGAAAGTATGTAAAAAAAAAAAATAAAATTCTGCCAAAAAATTAATTTCATAATTGATATAAGTTAATGTCCAATGCCATTGCTTCGTTACACTCAATGAAGAAATTAACACCAAATAACAAAAACCCCAAAATCCGCTTCTTTAGCCTTTGACAAAAATTCCTGGATTTTGGATGAATATCATTTACTCCATCATCTCAGAGACTTTTTACTTATAAAATCCGTTCAGTGTACTTACATTTAACTAAAAAATATCAATTTTAGAAAATATCAACATAAAAAAGAAATGTTTAATATTAATTACCGTCTATTTCCTCTTTCTCTCCCCCGACTTCTGCTCCTTTCTCTTGTAGATCGTTTTTCTTCATATCTCTTCTTCGTATCAAATGATTTACTATCACTTTTGTCCAATGACCTTTTTCTGTCAACTGATTTTTTTCTATCTGAAGATCTATTACGGTCAGGCGATTCTTTTCTTTCCGGTGTTCTTTTCCTTTCAATTCTCTCTGACGATCTTTTTCCGTGCGAATGTATAATTTTATCTAATGAATTGCTTCGATCTCGTGACCTTTTATCTCTTTCATCTCTTCTATTTGATGATCGATCTTTTCTATTTGGCGATCGTCGTGGGGAAGTACTTCTTGATCTTTTAGCGTAATCTCTTCTAGGTGAAAATCTATCTCTTCTGTTATATGGGCCGTTGTCACGTCTTTCATTTGTTTGTTTGTTATACGGTGGTCCCCAATCTTTTTTTGGTGGTGCAATTTCTCTACGATGTGTCATCGGTGGTGACTCCCTTCTATTGCGACGATCTGGTGATCTTCCCATTGCACTAAAAGCAGAAAATTTCAAACTTAATCAAGTATGTGAATTTTTATAAGCTACCTAAATCTATTATTTTAAAAAAAAATATTTTACAAGGTCTAATCTAAGCAGTGCAACATCCAAAATAATATTTTTAAGTGAGAACTTACCTTTGAAATGGATTTTTAGATCTGTCAGAACTTCGCCTTCCACCACTCATTCCACCACCAATTCGTTCTTCCCGGCGCCGATCACCATTTGATTCTCGTTCCTTTGGCCGTTTTTCTCTTCTATCATCGTGGCTCATTCGTTTTTTGTCATCTCTTGATCTTCGTTCGGGACTGTCATCCCATTTTGAACCACCATCATTTTTTAATTTTTTTTCATCAGTCGGTGATTTTGTACGTTTCGTTTGTTGCTTTTCGGATGATTTTTTTAACTTTTTTTTTGATTTTCTTCGTTTAATTTCACCTTCTGATTCACTTGAACTACTTGATGAACTGGAACTGGAGCTTGACGACGACGAAGATGGGCTCGGCTTACGTTTTTTTGCCATTTTTGCTCCAGAATTTTTCGACTTTTTAGCTTTTTTATTCTTTTTAAATTCTTCTTCTGATGAAGATTCTGATGATGTTTCGGACGATTCACTTTAAATAAAAGGGGATTCAATTTTTATTTTAATTGAGAATTATTATTTTTTTAATTTTTTTTTGCTGACAAATGAAATTCAATGTCAAAAAAAAAATAATAGAAGATCTATGATTGAAATTTTAAAATTTTTGAAGGTAACACGAAATTACGACCTTTGAGCTTCAATGTAAAAAATTTTTGTTGTCGAGCATATCTGAAGGTTTAGGGTTAGCTATCTAGGTAGGTAGGTAGGTATCTTGGTAGGTAGATAGTCTGATCAAAGAAGAATAGGGTGTGTATTTGTAACCCAGGCCACCAAATTAATATTTTATCTTTCTTGATTGAAGTTCAAGTTCTCTTTTCGAAAACTTATGGATTTCCTGAACCAAGCTACGTACCTATTTTTGTAGCAGTTTAAATTAGGAAAAACCAAATGCGACAGGTAGGCATATAACTATTCTCCTGAATAATTCACGTTGTAAAGGAACAACTTTAATTCCTTCTCTTTCCTCCCAACGCCAGCAGTAGGTAAACCAATGAAAATGAATATTTCCAAACAAAATATTTTCTTCCTACTTAGTTTGTTTTTTTTTATTTGACGCGGAACGCTATTAAGAATAAGAGCTAGTATGGATGGTTGTTTGCCTGACAACCATTAATTTATTATTTTTTAAACTGGAATAAACGATTAAAATTTTTTGGACAAAGCCTTAATTAATAAGATTAATGTTGACACGACACATTAAAAAAAAAAAAAAAAAAATTAAAAAAGCATTTTTCCTTTATGATTAGCTAGCTAGCGACTTCCATCATCTTCACTTTAACAAAATTAAAAAAAAAAAAAAAAAACTGTACCTACCTTGATGACGATTTATCTCGTTTTCTCGATTTTCCCATTATTTTTGAAATCGTTAATTAATTCGTGAAATTCTAATTTTACGAAATTTAATTAACGCACAAATTAATATTATTATTATTTTAAAATTTTTTTTTTAAATATAGGTATTTATTTTCTTTATTTAATTACAATTTATTATAATTCTGAATTTTACAAATCTTACACGATTATGGCGCTGACACCAAGATTGTGCGCAAATAAAAAAAACAGCAGCTGCTAACTACACAGCTTACAGAATATCGATAAATTAAAAAAACATTTCAACAGTTTAATTAATACATCTGTGAATAATAATTGCGACGACGCCACAAAAAAATGGTCTACTTATATATTGCCGCATTGATTCAGAATCAAATTAAAATTAAAGCACAGATTTTTTTTCCTGAAATAAGAATCGGGGAGAATTTAAAGACAATTTAAAAAGGAAAAAAATAATAAATAATAATAAAAATGTTTTAAAGTACTAAACACAATTGGGGCGACAGCGACAACGACAGCGATAGCGACTATCAAAAAAAATAGAAACCATATATTTGTATGAGAATGAACACAATTGAGACGACTGGCGACAAATTAGAAATTTTTCTATTTTGTCGCCAGGCGACAACGACAACCATATATTTTTTTATTTATTTTTCTATTTGTTTACTTTTTTCCTGTATATTTATTTCGTCGCCGTCGCCGTAATTGTGTTCACTCTAGTGATATCGCTGTCGTTGTCGTTGTAGTCGTCGTTGTCGCCGTCGTTGTCGCCCCAATTGTGTTTACTCCTTAAATAATCTTGGGAAAAGTAAAAAAAAATCTAGTGGAAGAAAAAAATATAAATTTTTTTACCCTTTTTTTTACAACTCAAGTACAATGTGCAGCATGGTTGGCTTTATAATTCCTTTTTGTAAATTTGAGTCTCCAGTGTGTTTTGTAGCTTTCTTCAATAATTTTGTGTGAAAATCTACTAGAGACGCAGTGTCTCTATTTATGCGACGAAAAAAGTCAATAAATGCCAATAACATAATACTTAGCTTACTGTTGTTGTGTAGCAGTGTAGTACATAGTTATTTTCTGCGCCCACTTTTCTTGTTTACATTTATTTTATTTTCATTTTTTTTTCATTTATTTATATTTTTGGGTTTATTGGTCAGTTCAGTCGGTTTTGGTTATTATATTGATTGTTTTATTTTTCAATAGTAACATGGTCTATAGAGCGTTATTTTGGAAAAAGGACATTAAACAAGAACAATTTCTTCCTTATTTCAATTACAAAATTCAAAGAAATTAATTTTAATTCCAATCGGCAAGAGAGAAGCATGGTTTAAAAATTTAATTTTTACCATTGAATAAACCTAAAATTTAAATGAATTTTTATAAGAAAATTGTTGATAAGTTTCCAAAAAAATCCTATAGCTTTGCCTACGGATCAGGTGTTAAGGCACAACTTGGTTATTCAGTCGGTCAAGATAAATTGATTGATTTCATTTTTTCTGTGGATAATCCACTGGAGTGGCATTCCAAAAAGTAAGTGGTTTTTTTTTTTTGTGCTCTTTTAACTTTTTAAGTAGGTATGTCAATTGTAATGTTCAATTATTTGTTTTCTATTTATGGCAAATTTTTCTAATGAACAAAATTTTCTCAAATAATGAAAGTTTGAACTTGTCAGTAGGTATCTGTGTTTTTTTCTGATTGAAAGTAATTTGATTGAATATTGAATCCTTCCAAGAACTGAAAATAATTGTACTTGCACCTATTTACACAGGTATATAACCTAAGCACCCATCTGCTTAATTCTTAATATAGTTCCAACTATATTTAAATGAATTACCTTTTTATCAATCATCGAATGACATTAACTAAATATTGTCTTTTTTTTAGCCTGAAAATATTCGAAGATCATTATTCGGGTTTTAAAATTTTGGGCAGCAATTCAATAACAAGTTACCAAAAGAAATTTGGAGCACAAGTTTATTTCAATACATTGGTGCAAATTCAAAATCCAAATGCTCGAATAAAGTATGGCATCATTTCTACAGAGGATTTAATTCAAGATTTAGAATGTTGGAATAGTTTATACGTTGCAGGACGTTTGCATAAACCGGTCACTGTTACTACTGATTGCAATAATCCAAATATACATCAAGCATTACAAAAAAATCTTCAGTCCGCTTTTAGGACTGCATTAATTTTATTACCTGAGAAATTTTCAAATTATGAGTTATTTTACACAATTTCAAATTTAAGTTATCGTGGAGATTTTCGAATGATTTTTGGTGAAAATAAAAATAAAGTGCACAATATAGTTAAACCACAAATTGAAGAATTTCAAAAATTGTATAAATCAATTATTGAAGATTTTCGATTGAGTCGAATAGGTGAAAGTGACTTAAATATTTTCTACCAACAAGATAAGAAAAAAACGATAGAATATGTTAATGAATTACCAATTACTGTTATAGAAAAACTTAAAAAGTTTTCTGGGCAAAATGATATCAAGCAATTAGTAAAGGATTTAGACAATTTACAGAAATTATTAAGAAGATCTGTTGATAGTATCGTTTGGAACAGTAGTGTTAGTCAATCTATTAAAAATATTCCAACGGCAGGAGTAACAAAAACTATTATGTATAGTTGGAAAAAATTTTTAAAGACATTTAGTTAATTTTATTCAAAAAGTAAATCTTTTTGTATATTTTATGTTGATTATTTATTGATAAAAAAATGTTAAATGATAAAAGGCGTTTAATTGTATTTATTTAGGAACCGCAAACTGCTTACATACATTTGTCAATAATAAAACATTTTAAGTATTTCTTCAAAATTGATTTCATGTTAATTTATTTATTTATTTACTTATTCGATCTATTTAATACAGTTTACGATAGTTTAGTTTTATACAATTCATAATATTTCAATTTAAGATGAATATTATAAAATTAGTTTTATATAGTCAAGATTATCCTTAGTTGTGTTAACAAAAAAATGTACTAGAAGTTCTTTTAAATTTTGGAAGTAATAAACATAAAAAAACAGAAATTTACAATGTAAAATAACAAGATTGCAGTATACACTGTTTTTTTTTCATGACTGCTATAAACGTACAAATGATCAAATTCTTGTGACTGTCGCTTTACAAAACTTATCATTCTGTACAACCATCACCCACCTAAAGATAATCAGCCGTGTAGTTGAAAAGTAAACAAAACTTTTCGTAGGGATAATAAATAAAAAATTTCCACTACTTAGTTTTAAAATTTTTGTTCGCTATGTTGGTCGGTAGAGTACGATTCAAATCACTAGTGGATTTTTAGTGGTTATTGTTTTTTTTACAAAAAAGAAATGAAAATATTTCTTTTTAATACCTACCTATTTTCATAAAAATAAATTAAAAATAGTTTTTAAAAAATTATTAAAATGTTGAAATAAAAAAAATTATCAAAAAAATAATAATTGTGATAAAATCAAAACATTTTTTTAAGTGAAGTTTTTTTTTAATGAATAATTTTCAATGCAAATTTTTAATGCAAATATATTCATAAAATGAAATAAGTTTTAAAATTATTTTCAAGAAATAAAAATAATATATTTTCAAATACAGGAAGAAGGTAGGAACATATTTACAAGTACAGGAAGAAGGTAGGAACATATTTACACAAGTAGATGGGTACCCAGGTAGAAAAACAGTCACTTAAGTGCAGTTGACGTGCACACGTTCGATTTGTCCGAAACTTGGTGAGAGAGTAGGGCGGTTCTTAAACCTTTATATCCCGGAAGGTTTCTACCGGTAAGCTTTCGTTTCAGGGATATGCACCCCCAAAGTTTTCATGTTAGGTAGGTATCTACCTACTTGTTTTGTAGTAACCACAATATGTAGTTTTTTTTAAATAAAAAGTTGTCATTCTGAATGGAAGACGGCAGTCGCCTCTTCCAACCCCCTTAAGAATTTTTTGTTTCGCGATTCGCATATCGTTATTAGCTATTTTTAATGTACCTGATCTGGTATGTATATAGTATATACATGTACCTACCTGATATATAAAAACTTTGGAGTGTCATATCTCTGAAATGGGAGCTTGCCGGTGAAAAATTTCTTGTATTTGACGGTTTGGTTACTACCAATTGTAGTAACCATTATTTGTACACGTTAGCTGAACTTTATCCAAAACATCTAATAAGAGCTAGGCACGAGATACTTTTTTAGTTTATACAAATTTTAATTAAAATAATTTGAATTTTTTTAAAATTCAATTAAAATTAAAGATAAACTAGGTATAATAGATACCATAGAAATTATGACAAAAAAAAAGTTTATTTTACTTTACCGGAAGAAAAAAAATGTATGGATTAAATTTGCTCGATTTATGGAAATTTTCATTTAAACAAATACGATTTTTTTTTCTTAAAATTAATATTAATCTTATAATTAATTGCATTCAATAATTAAATTATATTTTTTTGTTTTTAATCCAATTTTACAGATCAATCTTTAAGTTTTATATATGGAATCTCATGTAGTTTGATACATTTGTCATGATTTTTATGCCTACGAGATACTGCGATTGTAAGTTGTTTTTTTATTTAATAGGGGGCTTTTAATAAAGTTGGTTTGGTACAACCCTTATTGCCTTCTTGTTAAAATTTTTAGCTCAATGAACAGTCCGCAAACATTTTTGTTTGAATTGAATAATTTTGAATTTTTAAAGCTTCATTTAAATTTATATACAAATGAGGAAATATGCACGTAAGTGCTTTTATAGCTAAAAAACAATGTGAGCATTTTTTTTCCAGTACTAAAATTTGTGCTTTTATTTGTAGCTTTAATCGTTAAAAAATGTGTTTTTCAATTTTGGCTCAAAAAGCTCTTAACTTATTTTTCCAAATACAAATAATTTATTTTTCGAGATACTACTCTATTCATAAAAGTTTTTCCATTATTATTTTATCTTTATCAAAAAGTCTTTCTGAATCTTTATTATTAAATTCGACCCGACGATATTATACTTAAACAAATTGATTTTATACATTTCTTTTTAAATCGGTTGGCAATGCTAAATTTAGATTGTTTTTGATTATTCCTGAGCAGTTTGTTTCACTGAGAAAACTGGCTTTGAGCTCAGCAGTAATTCAGAAATATAATAATCGTAATCATAGTATATACATGTATATAATATATATATAGGAAAGTGAATCTCTTTTATGAATTAATCTATAGTAGGGGAGAGGCTTGCAGGTTGCCACCCCATAGCTTTTTTTTTATCATAACTCGTCAAAAAATGAACGTATTGTACAAAAAGTATACGCGTTGGAAAGAGGGAGTAAAAAGCTACAATCCTGGCCTAGAAATCATTTGAAATCTCAAAAATAAAAATTCTATAGCAAATTTTCAAAAGTATCTAAAATCGAACTCTTCAAATTTAGGCTTGCAGGTTTCCACCCTTTGGAAAATTGGTGAAAATCTTGAAAAACTGAAACTGAAAAATGTCTCATGTATTCAAATTTATTGAATTTCGCTTGCACACAGTGGCTGTAAACAAAAAGAAATGATTGAAAATTGACATAAAAAATAAAATTACAATATGGTATGGAATCATTCCAAATCTTCATCGGAATCAGAATTCGGTCAAGTTTAAACACTGAAACACATTTCGCGTGAACGGCTCTTCTGCATTTGTGGCACATAATAGAGTTGTGTCTACTTCCGACATTTTCTTCAAACAAATCATACAATAATCAGTGCTTTCATCAAGGTGGCAACCTGCAAGCCAATAAAGGTGGCAACCTGCATTCTGACGCAATTTTGTATAATCTATTTAAAAAAGATTGCCAATTCATAATATATTTTTAATTCTTTCTGAGACTGTTAGAATGTCAAAATACATCAGTGGTGGCAACCTGCAAGCAGTGGAAACCTGCAAGCCTCTCCCCTACATATTTTTAACTAGAAATTAACATTTCATGTATATATAACTTATGTTATGAATTACATAATTATAAATTATGTAATTCAATTTATTTAAAAAAAAAAATTATTATCAATTGAATAATATAGCACAATAAACTATAATATCTTGTGTGTACTATTTCAAATTAAATTTAAGAAATCTCTGTTTATCAACTGGGGAATACAATTCTATGTAATAAGAATATATAATATTGAATCTTGAATATAATTTAAAATAACTAATTTTAGTCACGTTACGTTTTTGTACAAAACTCAATTATAGATTCTGTGAATGTTTGAATGTTGGAGATTTTTTTTTTGACTAGACTTCCTACTGCAAAATATTGTTAACAAGTCTTATATATAAAAGAAAAAAAAAACTATATAAATTTTTAAATAAATTTTGTAAATTATTGTTGAAATTTATGAAATATTTATATGAAATTCTTATATAAAATAGTGTTATGTCTTAACTTATTTCAAATATGTATTTCAAAATTAAGAATAATGCATCTGTGCTGGTTTACCTATATTTGACCTTGATTTTATGTGTATCTTTTAAAAAAATTTAAGAACAAGATAAGAATTTTAAATGTATTATTTTTTTCCCAAGTATTTTATATTGATTAAATTTGCTTATAAAGCATTCATAATTTTTTCACTCGAATGAAATGGAAAGTTAAATTTTCGATCACGTATCTATGTATGTAGTTGAGAATAGGATTTTCGAACTCTGGTATATACCTTCACAATGAGTTCGATAATAGTGAGGTAAGTATTTTTAAGAAAAATTCATGAATTTCCCCCGTAATCTTTATCCAAATAAATAATAGTAAGTATTCTTAAGATTTAAATTACGAATTTTATTATTAGTTATAGATTTATTTAAAAACTATTATTTTCTTGACTTTTATAACACAAAACACTACCAATGTTATTGTCTAATTATAACGCAATTTTTTACTGACAATATGTATGACAAACTTTTTTAAAATTTACCATGCTGGAAGGTAATAGAAAATATTGTTAATTAAAAACTTTGTTTTGAACATTGAAACTTTAATTAGAATTAATTTAAAAACACTTTTGATTATGTTTCGCGATTGTTGAAAATTTAAACACATTTTTTCCGTATAAGTCATATTTTATAAGGAATAAAATGAGCTTTATTTAGGTGCATTAAAAAACGTCTTATAGTTTATATGCTATACTATACGGGATAAACAGCTAATTAGAGAAATGCAGGAAATTCAAAAAAGGTTTTTTTTTTATTTTATTACACCTATTTTTTCTTTAATTTTCTTTTACTATAAAAAGCTAAAAAATGTCTTCATTGAGGATGAACATACCAAGAATTTCATTACCTAATTATCAGCAAAGTATTTATATAGTTTTTTTTTCTGTTTTTGTAAAATTTTTAATATCTGCTTACTGTGCAACTTCTTATGATGATGCAAAAAAAACTAAAAAATTTTACGTGAATCCGAAATGAAAATTATCAAAGGAGAACAAAAAATAAAAAATAGAATGAATATTGTTAAAGTTGAATTAAGGAAAAACATTTTTCAAAACATATAAAATATTTATCAAAATTCTAAAGTTATATACGCAGGGCCGCATTTACTAATAGGCAAACCTAGGCAGCTGCCTAGGGGCGCTAAGATAAAAAGGGCGCTTGCAATTTAATTTTTTTTTAGAAAATTTTATGAAGCATGCTTTTTTTTAATTAATTTTTTTTAATTTAAGTATTTATAATTATAATTAAATTATATAATCGAAATTAAGAATTAAGCGAGCGTACGGCAAGCATTATTTTATAGTTTATAACAGCGTTTCTCAACCTTTCTGCTATAGCGACCTATAAAATATGAGTACAAAATAACGCGACCCTCAATATGAAAATGGTATGCATTGACAAGTAGAAGAAATGAAAGACAACTTTAAAATGTTTTATTTATTTTTATTTTAATGGCTTATTTGTTGTTGACAATTATTTGATAATTTATTAAGTCTGGCTCAAAGGATTTACTCAATTATCAATGTTAAAACAGCAATCTTTTGAAAAACAAGGTATAGGTTAATTCTTCTTACGTAATCAAAATATTTTATTATTTTTGAAAAAATATATGTAGCATTTGTAATAGAATTTTTCCATTAAAACGACCCATTGAAAATCTTTCGCGACCCAAATTCGGGTCGCGACCCTAAGGTTGAGAAACGCTGGTTTATAATATTATAGAATGAATTAATTTAAACAATTGAATTATATACCAACCTAAACAAAATATTGCAAATGCAGAAAACTTATATCGGGTATGCAAGAACGTTTTGATGAATGTTTTATGGAAGAATCTGTGCCAAGTGACATCATATTTGAAATATAATGAAAATTCTAATATATAGTAAAAAATTAGTGTATTTCCAATTATAAATAAAATTTTAAGAAGGTTTTTGTGCCTACATTTAACTAACTGCTCTGCGGATCGAAGTTTTTCGTTGTTGAAACGCACTAGCTATTAATAAAAACTAATTTTACATCAAATAGTAATTATACTGACATAATTGATGATTTTGCAGACAAAAAATCAAGGCGAAAATTTTAATGTGTACACTATGACATTTTTACTTACTACTAAATACATAAATTAACAAAAACAACTAATAATTATATTGTACATGTTGTCTTTAACTTTTATTATTAGATTATGGGGCGCGTTAATATACATTGCCTAAGGGCGCCAAAGATACAAATGCGGCTCTGTATATACGTATATATATATTATTATATAATAAGAAAAGTTTTCGTGTTAAATTTAAATAAAATTTATGGTTCTTAGTGTGTTTTTTTTTTTTTATTATTTAAAATTATTCGTTTTTTCTTTGTGCATTCATTCACATTTATAATATGCCATATTATGCAATTAGGAATATTACAAAAAAAAAAAAAGATTTATGAATAAAGTTTTGTAAACAAGAAAACCTGAATGAAACCTCATACTTTTCTCTTTAAAAAAATTACTAACTACACTACAAGTGTTTTTAGAAAAATTGTTTCTGATCAAATAAATTTTGTAACTTTTTATAAAACAGAAATATTCTTTAAAATTCATGAACCCACAAAATCATAAATAAAATTTCTAGCAATTTTAAAGTAATTATAATTCTTTCCCACAATTTTTTTTGTTTTTTTTTTTTTTTTTTGTCAAATGTTTAACATGACTTTTAATGGTTTCGAAATATACCAACAGCAGAGCAGCATTTGTTTTGGATTTTTCAATTTTTACCACTTTTTTTTGTTTTTAATGTACATAAACCTAGTTAATTGTTTCATGTATGAAATGAAAATATTAGTTAGTTCTAATAAAATATTTACGTAGTTGAATTTATAATGCGAATTAGAATGACCGACATTGTTGAATTTAAATTTTGGAATAATAAGTTTAAATATTTTATTAAATCACCTGAGTATTTTTATTAAACAACCGAACCGAAACTTAAAAATTTTCTTAAAAATTTTCTTAAAAATTTTCTTAAAAATTTTTATTTTCACTTACTTGATCTAAACAAAAAAAATATATGTATATAATATAATAGCATATAAGATTTATCATTGGATGTAGTTTACCTAACCAGGGGCAGATTTACACATAATGCCGCCTTTAGGCACTATTAAACAAATTTCGAAGAAAAAAAAAATACATTTAAAAAAAGACATTTTTTAACTTCAACATTTTCTTTCTCACTTTTTACTTAAAAATACATTAATTATTTATCAGAAAATTCAATTTCTGCGAAAACGTCGAATTCGATGTTTCTAATGGAAATATCATTTAATTTAGTTTCTGATTGATCGGAGATAATTTCAGATTCTCTTCAAACACGAAAAAGATCTTTCTGCAGAGCAATTTGTTACCGATAATTGGAAACAAGTTACTATATCAAATTTTGTCGCCCTAGGCTCGAGCCAGTGTGCCTATTTGTAAATCCATCACTGGACCTAACTATAATTTTTTATTCATGATTATGTAGGTATATACTGAATATCCATATCTATAAAATATAAACAGATTAAGAAAAACAAACAATGAATGATGAAAAATGAAATAACAATATGCCAATTTTTTATTCATGATATTGATAATCCATCATTCAAAAGTCCTATATAATAAATTTAATGTTTGTTTTTATTTATGACGATTTGTTATAATAATGTATATATATGTATACCTAACTAGGAGGCAAAAATGAGAATAGTATTTTGTTTATTTTTTGCCAACATTTTGAAATTAATATTCTTAATTTAAATAAAAAAAACACACGAAGCAGTCATAGGAACTGCCGAAAGAAGTTAATACTTAAAAGCTTTAAACTATAAAATAACAGTGGCTACGAATAATGGATGCTCAGTACAAAATGTAAATAAAAATAAAAATCAGTCCATCAGTCCAAAAGCAGTCCATTATTTGTAGCCACTGTTATTTCATAGTTTAAAACTTTTAAGTATTAACTTCTTTCGGCAGTTCGTATGACTGCTTCGTGTGTTTTTTTAATTTACATTTTGTACTGAGCAGCTGGGAAGGCCCTAACCGTAACTCCCTACCCAAAATTTTTGGTCAGGTAATCTTTATTTCACCGGAGCTACCTATTTTGAAAAAATTTCCTACCCAACATTTTTGGTCAGGTTAGTCTTTATTTCACCGGAGTTACCTATTTAAAAAAAAAAAAAATTTTTTTTGTGAATTTTGAGCCGGGAAGACTCTAACAGTAGCTCCCTACCCATAATTTTTGGTCAGGTAATCTTTATTTCACCGGAGCTACCTATTTTGAAAAAAATTTTTGGTTGCATTTTATCAAAAGAATTTGGTATAGATAAATATAAAAATAATAGTTTCAATGATCTTTCAATAGATTTCAATTATTCATACTAGATTTTTTCTCTCTTCGGGATTCGAACCTGCGTCCTTAGCATTGTTGGCGGATTGCAATGCTAAGGGCGCAGGTTCGAACCCCGAACAAGGCATATTACAATTTAGTAAAAATCTAATAAAATAATAACCACTCATTTTTTTGTGTGCATTTTTTAAATTCGAGTCTTATTCTTATTCTCATACAAGAAGTATGATTAACTTCAAAAAAAAAAAATGCCTCAATAAAATTCTTTATCATACATTTAAATAACTCATTGGAAAAATATGAAATGTTCGAAACATTTAGGATTTTTTTTCTTAATAACTTTCCCAAGTCAATAACTTTCAGAGGTATACATAATTTATATTACAAGTTTATAACTTTAATACTGTAGCAGAGAGGTAGAGTGATAGAATGAAATGCTAAAGAACGAGGTTCGAATCCCGAAGAGAGGGTTAAGACAAAAAAAAAGAGAAAAATTAATTATATTAATTATGTTATTATTATATTTATTAAGAAATTTTAATTGTTATTTTATAGTACATATTGCAATTCAATATTAGAAATAAAAAATGTTGGTTAAAAAATAAGCTTTTCTGTTTGTTTTAATCTTGTTTTTACATTTTAAATGTTAAAAAATTTCTATGAATTTGTTGAATTTTCAAAATAGAATTCTACGATTATTATTGCATTAAATTTAATCAAATAAAAAAATTTGGTGTCGGAACTAAAACTAGGTTCAATATTTGTTACGAAAATATGAATTACGATCTTAATTTTTTTTTTTTTGTGTTCGACAAAACAAAAGGTTTCATTTTGTTTATAATAAAGCTACAGATTTTTGTTTTTCTGTTTGAATCTTCTAACAATATTTATTTTTAACACTAGAAAATAAATATATATTTAAATTTTTATATTTATTTCAAAAAATAAATATATATATTTTTATAAATATCCGAAAATAAGAGAAAATGTGTACATACCATATTTATATTTTCTATTTGTTGGAAATGCTAAGGACGCAGGTTCGAACCCCGATGAAGGCATAATAGATTTTAATAAAAATGTAATAAAAAAGTTCTAATAAATAACCACTAATTTTTTTGTGTACATTTTTCAAATTCAAGTCGTATTTTGAGTATTTTATTCTTATTTTTCTCAAAAAAAATTTCACGCGTTTTCGAGACTCGAATTTGAAAATAGATTTTTACCCTCTAGCAAAAATCTCACAACGCGCCTAAAGAAGTATTAACTTAAAAAAAATACATAAATGTACCTACTTGAATATAATATGGATTTTCATATTAAATTATTGAGAAAATACTAAGGGAAATTTTGATGTGAAAATTTCTAGTTAATAATTTTTTTAATTTATAGTCCCAATTTAAGAGATTTAGAGATGAAACTTAAGCTGAAATAAATGTACAAAAAAAATTCTCAAAAGTGTTTATTTAACTCATGTTAATGCATTTATGTTAGAAGAGACTATGTTGTATACTTAACTTAATTTGACTTAATTGTTTGTCCAATTGATGCTAGAATCAATATTTCATGCATTTACAATCATATTGATAGTTAAAGGCGCTGGTTGATTACCTATGACCATAATCAACATAATTTCAATAAAAAGATGACAACTTTTGAGACTTCAAGTGAATCACATTTTGGTTCATTTTCATCTGGTTGCCAACAACTGCTAATTGCTACATAATATCAAAATAATATGAATGATAACCAAAGATTAATTTATAGAAAAGAAAATCACACCTCTAAAATCAATGTGTGCTTATTTTTTGCTTTAAAAATTTTTTTAAATTCATCTTTCAAGTTAATGTATGACGAAGGCCGTCCGATAAATATTATGTCCGAAAATATTTTATTTCAGATAAAATTTCATATTCATTTACTTTTTTTTATTAGGCATTTTTATCTTTTTAAATTTTATTTTAAAAAAATAAATATTGATTCTACATCCAATTTAAAACAATTAATTGCTAAATATTTTTCGTTAACATATTATATGAGAACAAGATAATACCATAAATTAAGTATATCAAGATTTTGCAATTCATGCATTAAAAATTTTGCTTTCAATATTTTGACATTGGATACCCATTTTTTTTGTTTTCTTTTTTTAGTTGTTTTTTCTCTCTATCTTTTCATTCTCAATTCTCGAAAAAAAAAACGAAAAATCCTACCGACATTATGGTGTAAAATTACGTATATTCATGAATAGACTGCGACGCGATCATATTTTAGGTCGTTGCGGCTAAGCGAAAAATTTTAAGTCGCTGATAAACCGCTCAAAAGAAAAAAATATTTGTATATGAAAAACAAAATCGGGAAGGAATTTTCGTCGCTCACTGCTGCTAGGCTAAGCGCAAAATCGATGATCGCGTAAAAAATAAAAAAAAGTTTGATCAACAGTGAATTTTTTTGAAAGTATTTATTTTAAACTCAAAATGAAATTGAAAACATTTTTAGTTGATTTTTTATCCTATTTATATTATATATGAGTCGTTTTCTTTGAAAGTGGTGTAGTGTACTTTATTATTTGATATGGAGATATTTAGGGTTTCGCATTTTATTTTATTTGGAGATATTTAAGGTTTGAAAATTTGTAATGATAAAAACAATGAAAATTTTAACAAATTTTTTTTTGAAAAAGTTTATAAATAAAAAGTTCATAGTAAATTGTATTAATTTTTTTCATTTACTAATTTTTTGTCAAAATGGACTTACACCGCTTTCAAAGAAAACGGCTCATATTTTAGCTTACCTAACTTTACATTGTATTTATATTACTTACGTTATGTACAAAAATATGAAAAATATGAAAATAAAAAACAGACGTTTTTACATACAAATTCAATAAAGAGCTTAGGCAGACAGTGGAATAATTTTTTATTAATATTGAATAAGTTAGGTGAATATTTTGTTTTTTGTAAATTTATATTTATAATTAATGCAATAACGCATGCATATGAAAAAAATTAGTATATTTATATGCTAGTTTTGGCAACAATGCATGCATATGATTTTTTTACGATATTATTTCTAAAAACACATGTTTATGAATTAAATCGTGAATTCATATCATATCATATGTTGAAAAAAATCAAAAACAAAACAAATTAATTTTTTCCTCTACACTATATTTTATCAACAAAAAAAATTCTCATTTTTTAGCATTTTTACGAACAACAACGATTTAATCACGATTTATGAGAAAACGATGATGGGTATCCAAAGTTAATTAGAAAAAAAAAAGAAAGTTGATTCTCGAATGCTGTTCTTAAGCATTTGTCTTTATATACATAGTTTCTGATAATACCTTAATCCTGTTTATCTGCCCAAATTTATAACATATATCTATTTTATTGTCAAAGAAAATATATAATGTATAAATAATGTTTATTTATATCCTTTTGATTGATGAAAATAACAAATTTGAACCTGGTAAACTTATACTAGAATATTGTTAATATTTATTAAGGATTATTATTAAAAACAAAGTAAGTAAACATTATGTTGTAAATATGATTTTGTTTTTGATAAGTAAAATAAATTCTTTTTTTTTTTAATTATTCAATTTTTTGGACAGAAAAATAAAGAGCAAATCAAACAATATTTTATGCAATCAAATACCAAATTCTGGGAATTAAAAATATTTTGTTGGGACAAAATAAAAGTTTTCTTTTACATTAATTTGCATATATTAAAATTAATTTTTATGTTGAAGAAACAATGTAAAAAAAACATGTGTATGGTCCTGTGTAACATACATCTTTAATATTTCTATAACAGTCAAAGGTTTAACTTTTTAAAATTTCATTAATTTTATGTATATGTATGTGCCTCATTGAAATTTAAGAAAAAAACAATTTAACTTTTTTTAACTACATACATATGTGTATAAAAAATAAAATTTTTAAAACTTTTTTTATACAAAACTTCTACCCAGATGAATAAAAATTGAATTAAAAAGTTGTTCTATAAAGAAGTTATTTCATTTAATTTAAAATTTTAAATTTTATCTGCTTTGAATTTGAAATAAGATACATAGAGATAATCAATTAAATTTTCGATATTCTATAATTCTGAACTATAATTTTTTTCTTCATAAATGATCTTATATGAAATTGGAACTATTGCTAACTATTTTTTTTCCATTCAATTAAATAACAAACTAACTTTACACATATGGACTTTTCTTCAACATAAAAATACTTAATTTTTTCTATTTATTAATTTATGTATTTGGGTAGTTTTCTCTAAACTGCACAATTTCAAAATATTTTTTCAAAAAAAATTTTTTTTTTTTTAATTATTTTTATTGCATTTATACAGTATTTCTAAGCAATAAAATACAGTCAGCAAAACCGGTTTCAAAAAAAAAAAAATTAAAAATTTAAGGTAGACAGACAGGGGAATGACAATAGGAGACAGGGGAATGACAAGAAGAGACAGGGGAATAACAACAAGAGACAGGGGAATGACAATCACATATTCTCCAAACGTTTCTTTAACTTTTTTTTGCCACCGGAAATTGAAAAATCTTCTCAATTAAAAAAAAAAAATCCCCAATCTGGCAGCCCTGTTAAATATTCACAGATTTTGAAACTCAATGATTCCTGTCATTCCCCTGTCATAGCATGTCGTTCCCCTGCCAAGGAAATGACAAGGGAATGACCGACAGGGGAATGACAAAAGGTAAGGTTTCCTTGACTACTACTAAAACCACATACTTACCAAAATGATCTAATTTTAAAGTTACCGTGGAAACCCAATTAAAACAATATTTAATTTGAGTTTATGATTTGTTACAATATTAAGGCCAATAAGAGGCACAGGGTAATGACAGTCAATTAAAATACTTACCAATATACAAGAGGAAATCACAAATCTTACAGGTCCATGGTTGTTTCTGAAAACAAAACAATTCAAGATGGGGTATCTGGTAACACAAGTGATCATCAGGTGGTAATACTAGCTAATATAAGTGTTGCCAGACATATAATATAATAAGTTTTTCTTTACGAGAGAGGAATGACAAGAAAACCAAAGGACAACTTTAAATGTTATCTAAGGAAAAAACAAATGATGGTATTTCATCAATTGTTAATTTTTTAGGTTTATATAACAGTAATTAATAATTTCAATCCCCGGTATCCAAAATATATTGTTTTTTACTTCACTTTTAGAAGCTAGTTTGTGTAGTTTTTGAGCTAGGGACACACAGGGGAATGACATTTCTTAGATAAATAATAAATTCTAAGTGGTCCATATTTATAAAAATTAAATTTTTTGAGTGATCTAGACAAAATGACATGTAATTGAAATATTGTTGCATTCGTTTAATTTTTATGCAAGCTTATATGAGTTATTTTTGCGAAAGTCGCTGTTTAGAGAAAATTACCCATTTATTGTAAATTTTGCATCCTCAACTTTGAATGTTCGTAACTAATGAACGGCTGCAGCGATTTTAACTCTTTAAAATTCCAAAAGAATCGTAATTTTGTACACTTTCATTTCAACATAACTTTTGATATTCTACGATTTCGGAATTTGGGAATTAGAGAATCTCAACGGCTGAACTGATTCTTTCATATTAAAATTAATGTAAATTTTGCATCCGCATGATTAAATGTTCATAACTTATGAACGGCTGCAGCGATTTAAATTCTTTAAATTCCAAAAGAAGCGTATAATTCCATTCACTTTCAGTCTTCATCCGACTGTTGAACTGTGAAGAAATAAATTTTCTGTCATCACAGTTCAACAGTCGGATAAAGACTGAGTGCGCACCAATATTTATAGAATAAAAAACCGGAAAATATTTTTTCTTTGTTTAATTTTTTTTTCTATAAATACGCGGGTCCAGTCTTCATCTGACTGTTGAAGTGTGATGACAAAAAATTTACCCGTTAACAGTGCAAGACTCAGATGAAGACCGAGCGAGCACCCGTATTTATAGAAAAAAAACCGGAAAATATTTTTTCTCTATTTTTTTACGGAATACGGATCAATTTAACACGGGCGATCTGACTGTTGAACTGTAATGACGGAAAATTAACGTGCTTACAGTGCAAGAGTCGGATGAAGACAGAGCGCGCACCTATATTCATAGAAAAATAGATGTTCAAGAGTTTTATTAACAACATCCAGAATTTCTTCGATTATAAAAATAAAAGAAATTAATTACAGAAAACGATCGAAGTTCATAAATGACTCATAATATTTTCACAATATTTTTTGTTTAATATTTAGTATTTACACAACATATAAAAGATTAATTCCTAAGGATTGTTTAATGGATGGAATCGACATTTTAATACTTAACAGGCTGAAATTTACCATGCTTTGTATCGGCATGTTTACCATGTTTCTACTATATTTTCCCACAATTATATGAGCTTGAAAACTACATTTTGAGTGGAAATTTTATATTACTTAATACAATGTCAGACACTTAAAATATCACGTATGTCGTGTAATATTTAACATCAGCAAAGAAAATCCTTATTATTTCTCTAAATATTAAATTTAAATTTGATAATGTGTTTTATTATAAATTCAAAAAAAAAAAAAATAAATAAAATAGGTCAATAGAAAATAAAATATTTTATGTTTTACAGAAGAATTTGTAATTTTTTCCTTTGTTTTTATATGTAAAAATGAAAAATATTTGAAAGATATATATAAAACAGTGAATAACGAACTTTTCTATATATCATGATTTTATGTTTCGTTATTTCAATCCACTTATTAAAGAATCCTGATGATGATAAAACTATATATATAAGGATCCTCAACATGGTTATGCAAATTTATTTAACTTATTATATCACAGATGGTATCAATATTTAAATTTTATAACAAATATTAGTTTTTGAATCACAACCCTCAATTTTTCTGAACATTTATACAAGACATAATATAGATTGTATGTGAACTAAACTCAGTCACAACAAAAAAGAACATATATTTTCAAAACGTTCTTTGGCTTATAATAATTTTTGCTTTCGATTTTATAAATTAAATTGCTTGTAATTCTAAATAATGAATTTTCACTTGGTCCACTAATGCTCTCATAGTAATTGAGGCTTTTACATTAGGAAAAATTCTCTTATTTGTTGTCAAGTTTTGAAATTTTAAGAAGAAATTAAAATTTTGCTTTTTATTTGTGATAAGCAAAAGTATTTCCAAATATTTATATTAACTTGCATGTTCCATATCAATTGTTATAATTACACACATTTGAACATACAATAGACAAAATTTATAAGAAATCGTAAGTTTAGAAGCACTATTATCATAATTATTATAGACACATTTAGACTTATTGAATATTCTAATAAATTAATAAAATATTGTATTTAAAACACAATTTGTTAAAAAATAAAAAAAAATTTTTTTTGAGCAATTCTATTTTCTTGTGTACTTCCCATCCCGATGCATTTCAGTTTTTTGATATTTACATAATAAAAAAAAATACATACCTAGTATAACAAATTTAAACAGTAATTTCAATTTCCGCATTAAAATGAATTTTTTTTACGACATTCCGTTTTATAACAAAATTTACAATTTTTTTTATATACCAGAACTAGATGGGAAAAAATTTAATTCACTATGCTAAGACAATGATAAATAATTGAATTTTCTTTAAAAAAAAAAGTAGAGTATTAGGACCCACAAATCACAAGCTTAATAATGATTAATGACTAATGATTATTGTATCGATGTAAATAAATTAATATTGATCCTAATAATCAGAAATCTAATCCAGTTTGTTCATTAATCCAATCACGGAAATATGATATTTTGACAAAAACATCCGGATTGTGAGATGCACAACCGAGTATAACAAAAGAAGCGACACCAACTAATTGACCATCATACACAGCTGGTCCACCAGAGTCTCCACTGCAAGCGCCATAAAATTTGCCGTGATCAAGGCAAATAAGACCATCATAATAATTTAATTTGTATAATGATAATATAGTTTCACAAAATTTTGGTGATAGATTGGTGATTGTATTTTTATTATATTGCAAAACATCTGGTTTTGTACCTCCTTCCACAAGGTCCAGGGAGCCCCATCCGGAAACAATAATGTTACTACCTGCTGGTATTTCATTTCGAACCATTTTAATGGGTTTAATAGTTTCTGTAAATATCAAACGCTCCATTAATTCCAGTAAAGCAATATCATGTTCATTATGGACAATTAGCTGTTTAATTTTAACAGTAATACCACCTCTACTTAATGAAATTGTGCCTGCCAGCACTGTGAGCTCCTCCATCACTTCTCCTCTGAAAGTAAAAAAAAAAGTATTGATTTAGCTAAAATTTTACTATAGAGTTCCGCATTTAAATAAATAAAAAATTGGTGAAGAGCGTGAAAACATGTGTGTCATCCGTCTTCGCAACTGAGTAGAAAAAACTATACATACATTGTAGGTGTTAGTATCTTTTCTATAATTCAACCAAAAATATTTTTAGTCCTATTTTATTCCGTAATTTTTAAAATTAAACAAATTAAAATTCTGGCTTAAAAAGTTTTATATTTTTAAACTTTCAAAAAGTTGCAACAGATTTCAACGAATTTTATTACCGTCATATCTAATCCCAAATGTGATACAAGAATTCTGAAAATGGATTTCGTTGCAAATTAGTTTCTATATGAGTAATTGTAATGTAAAACTATATGTTTATTGAAACATTGACCACAAACTCGAAGTGAATCTGAAATTGGATTTAGGTAAGAATGGACAAGTGGGAACAAGTCACCAAAAAAAATTTTGGAAAATGGACTACGATCTTCATTTATGAAGTGCTATAAAGTACTAATTTTAAACAATGAACTAACTCTAAACAATGAACGGCAGTGACCACCCATTCATCTGAGATAATTGAACCACCACAAAAATGACCAAGTACAGGATTTTGTAAAGAAATCTGGTGTGGAAATTGTCCTTCTTCAGCATCCGTTCCATTAACAATTTTTCCAAATTCATTCGACCATGCTGATAGCACAAACAAATGTAATATTGCGAATTGTATAAAAATCATTTTAATGAATTTTTTAACTATTACTTATAATTATATTTTTTCATAACATGCATTTATATATGAATTTCTTTTTGCTGAATTTTTCGTAACTTATAAATATTAATTATGAATTATACAATAATAATGATAAGAGCCTTGCTTAATATTAATTGCTTTGATTTGTTAAGATTAGGAATTTATTGTATATGTATATTAGTCGACTATAAACTATACTCTCGTAAATGCTGAGTTACCAAAATGAGTTAAAAGTTATCTCTAAGCTTCTCGAGATCTTTGGATCTATCAATCAGTTGCTTAACTTTTCCGTAAAAAAAAAGCTTTGTAGAGATTAAATATTATAAGTTAAAGCGCTCAATATTTTACAGTTCGAAAGTCCCAATTAAATGCCGCTGTACTCACAATTATTATTTGCGCATTCACAATTGAAAACTCAACTTTGATTTTCTGCTTAATTAGAACAAAATATATTATAGCAAAAATTTCGAATTATAAATTTAAAATTCTAATGTTGTTATATTTTTAAATTTCCTTTTTTTTTATATAAGTATTTTTGTTTCATCGATATGCTTAAAAGTTGCCTTGACATAAAGCCATAGGATTTAAAGGTATAACTCTTAAGTCCAATTACAATTGGATATAAAACCAAAAAAAAAATTTCTCTTTAAATATAAGACATGAAGCCGTATACATTTTTTTTCAAAACCTTTCTGTTTTTGTTTCATAATTGCAATAATTTATTTCTGTGCTGTCCTTTTAATGGGTTGGCTGTATGTAATATCTAAATCTTTTTTTTTTGATAAATTTCTGAAAAGTGCACTCTATGATTGTACAACTTCATACAACTTCTTTTTTTTTGTATTTTTATTTGAAGGGTTAGTAAAACAAAATAAAATACTGATAATACACAGCTTTAATCATCAATATTTTGAAAGTATTTTATCTTGTTTAAAAAAATAAAAATACCAAAAAACAGGAAAAAAATGTTTGTATGAAGCTGATTGTCTTTGTCTATTATTGATTTAACCGAATTTTATTCAATAATATTGTTTATAAAGAATAAAATGTTTTATAACTATTAGACTTTTCCATAAATACGGAAACCGCAAAAATTAAAAAAAAAAAATTCATTAAATTCCAAAATCAAATAAAATTTTTAATTTTTAAGGGAAAAAACGAACTGATATGATTTAAAAAAAAGTATTCCAAAACCTTACCTGAAGCCAGAGTATAAACCCCTGTTTAAAAGTTTAGCTTAATTTATCATATTATGACATTCTTAAAATATTATTATCTTATGTCAAATACTTAGAATACCGGTTCAAAATAAAAAAAAAATGCAATCACTTAGAAAGTACACTTCCTCTACTATTTGTAGACCTGAAAAAAATTTAATGTATCACGAAATATTTTATCATCAAATTATATAAAAGCGAAGTTGTCTCTTTGTCTGTTTGTCTGTTCCGAATAGGCTCTGCTCAACCGATCGTTTTGAAACTTACACCATGTCTTTGTGTCAGGTCGCGGGTCGTTACACGCTATTTTAAAATTTAATTGGCCTCCTACCCAGGAACCTCCACCGGAGGCGGACTTCAAAAGTTCGTCCGATTTCATTCAAATTTGGTACGTAAATAGGGGAACTGATTACACACAAATTTCGTAACAAAATATTTGTTGATCTCCTATCCAGGGATCTCCTACCGAGAGATCTTCTACCTAGGGATCTCCTACCCAGGGATCTCCTACCCAGGGGGATTTTAAAAGTTCGTTCGATTTCATTCAAATTTGGTACGTAAAAAGAGGACATGATTACACACAAATTTCGTAACAAAAAATTTGTTGACCTCCTACCCAGGGACCTCCTACCCAAGGACCGTTTATTGACCTCCTACCCTAGGGGAGGACTTCAAAATTTTATCCGATTTCATTTAAATTTGGTACATAAAAACGATAAAACACACAAATTCTTAACAAAAAATTTGGTCCCCTCTTTTTAGGGGGCCTCTTCGAATATATAGAAATCAAATATTAAATAATAAAAACTAAACCACTCAACCGATCGTTTCGCAATTTACACCGTCTCTGTATTTTGGGGTCGTTATAGGCTATTTTAAAATTTGAATGGCACACTACCCAGAAACCTTTCCCGGGGGGACTGCAAAAGTTCTTCCGATTTCATTCAAATTTAATTCATAAAAAGCGGAAATGGATAAAAACACAAATTTGGCTTGATTTGGAAACCTGTTAAGGGAAGGATATCATTCGATTTTATACAATTTAAGTAGAAATTATAAATTTTAATTCTTCTTAGTTATTTTTCCAAATTTATAAAATAACTAGCTGCTTTAATTGTTCATCAATTTGACAACAAAAATTTCACTTAAAACGTGTGTTCCACAACAAAGTGTGTGCGGGTACAGCTATATAATTTGTTTTTCAAATTATATTTTGCGAAATTTAATATTCAAAATCACGCACTTATTTACATAACTGAATTATTATAATTATTCACTTGTAGTTTCGCGACAAAAACAAATAATAATCAATAATAAAAAATTGTAAATGTGAAATAAACAATCAAAGAGAAATAATGTTTTCAATCGAAATTTATAATTTGAAATAATTTTATAAAAATATTAAATCATAAAAAATACATTTTATAAAAAACAACGTTTTTCTTGCGCACTAAAAAGTATACTTTTTAGTGCGCAATAAAAACGTTGTTTTTTATAAAATGTATTTTTTATGATTTAATATTTATTTTCTACTTTTTAGTTTTGAAGCTGAAACAAAGCAGAATTTTTCTTATAAAATTTGATTGTCAAAATTACGAAATTTGTGTGTTTAATCATGTCCTCTTTGTAGGTACAAAATTTGAATAAAATCGGACGAAGTTTTGAAGTCCTCTCCAAGGAAGGTAGAGGAGGCCAATAAATTTTTTGTTACAAAATTTGTGTGTTTAATCATTTCTTCTTTTTATGTACCGAATTTGAATACAATCGTATTTTTGAAGTCCTCCCCATAGGACGTCGCTGGGTAGGAGGCCAATAAATGTTTTGTTACGAAATTTGTGTGTTTAATATGTCATTTTTTTATGTACCAAATTTGAAAGAAATCGGACCAACTTTTGAAGTCCTTCCCAAGGAATGTCGCTGGGAAGGAGGCCAATAAATTTTTTGTTACGAAATTCGTGTGTTCAATCATTTCTTCTTTTTATGTACTAAATTTGAATGAAATCTGACAAACTTTTGGTTGTGAAAATTTGATTGCAAAATTTCTCGGGCAGACAAACAGACGAAAAATCTTTCAAATCACGATTAAAGTGGTAGAATATTGTATTGTCATCGGATTGAGAGCTATATTCAAAATTTCGGAGCTGTAGCTTGTCGGAAAGTGGTCTAAAATTTGATTACAAAATTTCTAGGACAGACAAACAGACAAGAAAGTGAGTTGATAAAAACGTTGTAAAAAAAAGAAAATAATTTTAATTGTTACTTGTAAACATTTTTATTTTTTTCTGGAAACCCAATTCAATTATAATTATACTCAATTATTTGAAATTTAATTTTAAAACAGATTTTATTAACTGAAATTATTGGTTCACTTTAGAAGAAATTTAGACACTCTAAAAGTTATCAAACTTAAGTAATTAAATTTGCATACGAAATTAGATTTAGAGCACAACTAAGATTTAAGATTTCCCTTTGCGATTTTTAAAAAATAAAATAAAATTTCGGAATGATTTTTAAATATAAAAATAAAAGTTTTGAAATCGTGACGTTCCAATAGTAGAAATTCTAGGAATTAAAATAATATTTCAGTTTTTAAAAGACTTGTTAGTTTTGGACTCTAAATAAATTATAAATTAAGAACATGATTCTAAATCCCTTATTTTAATCAATACAAAAAGAATTATATCAACTCTTGCAAATAAAACTGCTTATTCAACAGGATTGTAAATAAATTGTGTGCAATATGTTTGAAAATATCAAAAATTGTTTACCATACTTCAAAAAGTTCAATTTAACTTTATCAAATGAGATTATGATAAAGTTGAAATACATAATACATATAGAAAGGTAAAGTGTAAATTCAGGCCGTGAGCGGATTAGTGGACCAAGTGAAACATTTTCATAAATAAGTTAATGATTTCAAATAATACTGTACGTGACCTAAACTCAGTCACAACAAAATAAAAACATAAATTTTCAAAACGTTCTTTGGATTATAAAGCTTATAATAATTTTTGCTTTCGATTTTATAAATTAAATCGCTTGTATTTCTAAATAATGAATTTTCACTTGGTCCACTAATGCTCTCATAATCTCAATTAAAGTATTTACGTTAGGAAAAATTCTCTTATTTGTTTTGAATTCTCTTATTTGTTCATAATCTCAATTAAAGTATTTACGTTAGGAAAAATTCTCTTATTTGTTTTGAGTTTTGAAATTTTAAGAAGAAATTAAAATTTATTTTTTATATTCACTATTTAAATCTCCAAATAGGCAAAAAAAGGCCCATACTTATGTGTGAAAAAAATGTAAACAAAAAGAGTCATACTTAGTTAAATATTCAAATAGTGCCTCCCATGGGCGCCGCCAGGATTTTTTATAAGGTGGTGCATGTGAAAATTATTATTTTGATTTTACCAAATCTTTGACATATTACGGGTTCATCACTAAGTCACAATTTCCAAAAACCTTAATTTAAATTAAATTTTGATTTTAGGAAAAATCAGTGGCAAAACAATATTTTGAATTCACGACAAAATTCATCTCAGATGCTGATGCGATGCTCTGAACTTTTTAAGGTTTTCTCTCACCAGGGCTGCCAGATGGAATAAATGAAATTTTGTCAAATTTTTAAGAAATTTCCCCAAAATAGACACTTTTTTAAAAAAATTCCTCAAATTATGTTTTTTATATTTTTGAGTACTAAATTTTTTTTTTGCCCTAAATTAGAAAAAAAAATTTTGCAATTTTGAATGTGTTCAGATTTTATGCGGTACTTATATGTTGTAAATCAAAAAGTTTAGTTTCAACAATGGATTTTGAGTTCAACGTACGTAGAAGAATATCGTAATGATATCAATTTCTTAAAATCATTAGGGTAAAAAAAATTTACGAATCTGAAATTTTAAATATTGTTGCCTGCAACGTTAGCACAATATTTATGAATTTCTTCAAATTTTCCTCAAAAAAAAAAATTTTCCTCAAATTTTTCCCCACGTTTTTTTAACTTTTTATTTTCTCCCAAAATTTGAAATTTCCTCAGCTGGAACGCTCATTTAGCACATTGAGAAAGGGAAGACTTGGATAAGATCAACTATGTACTAACACCGATTGTCGGGCTTATGCATGTCGAGTTTCCATAAAAAAAGAACTTTGAATAACGAAGATTTTGTAACCGAAGTTATTTACAGTTCGCAGAGAAGCCACGTAGGTTACAATTATTATTTAATAAAAATTCTGAATAAAAAAAAATACATTGTTTTAATTTTGAATCCTATTGTTAAAATCAACAATTTTATGAAAATTTTAATAACATTTTTATCAAACAAAGGTGGTGCAGTTGCACCACCTTGCACCATATTGCCGGCGCCCATGGTGCCTCCAATAGCGAAAAAAAAGCACATACTTATGGGTGAAATAAATGTAAATAAATGGGTTGTCAAAACAGTCAATTGATGAAGTAAGATTTTGTCATGGATTTACAAATATTTATATTAACTAGGATTGTTTACTTGCATGTTCCATATCAATTGTTATGCGTTGTTTATAGCTACCACAGTAAAGTAATTTTTGGAGGAATGTTCCGGAAACCCATTCACAGCTAATTTTATCTGAAAGTAAAAAATCAACTGCAAAAATCAACTGCAAAAAATATAAAAAAATTTTTTGACAGGAAAGGTATCGTAAAAAAATATTATGATAGGTAGGAAACGTAATGAAAAAGAAACAAAAAAATAATTTTGTGAAGTAATGAAATTTTTCAGATATCAAAAAAAAAAATAAATTCAATTTTCTTACCCCCAGATTATATTAGACAGTAAACTGTCCGGACAGTGGATCATTGTATTAGTTTTTTGTATGTGTTTGTAAGGAAAAAAAACCGGACAGTAAGTTGGGTGTCTTTTTTATTGTCCAGATTTTTTATATCAGAAAATTTATTTTTTTTCATAATTGTCACTTTTTTTTATGATGTACTGGAAAAAAAAAAAAATACGGCATTTATTTAAGTTTTTTATTAGCAATCATAAGTTTTTTTTGTTTTTTAATTTTTTCCCGACTGTACTGTCTTTGTCACTGTCTTCTCTGTTGTCCAGATTTAAATCCGGACAGCAGAGAAGACAGTGAATTTAAAATGAATAAAATAATAAAAATTCACCAACACATATAAATACTGTCTTCGTCAAGACAGTTTTACTGGCTAGTATAATCCCCAGGTAAGTTATTTGAAAATATTTTTAAAAAATTCTTTTTACGAAAAATAGATAAAATTAATATCTTCATTTTCAGTAAATTTGCTGAAATATAAATAGAAAAATAACATAGAAAAACGGTTTTTACGGTACTTTTTTTTCAGATAGGTCAATAAGCTATAAACAACGCATTATAATTACACACAGTTAAACATATACTATACAAATTTATAAGAAAAGGTAAGTTTAGAAGCACTATTATCATAATTACATAATAATGGTAAAATAAGCTTGTTCCAGGGTTGCCGAATCGTGTGTAATTACTCAAAATGAGAGTATTTTGAACCCTCCTTGAGTAATTTTTGAGTATTTTATTTCTTGAGTATTTTTGAGTATTTCTGTCATTTCAGTACAAATCCTTAAGAAATTAAGTTTCTCAAGTAAACGTTTTATGATGTTTTTCTTTTCTATTCGAGATATATCCTTTTCATTTTAAGTCTGCTGTAGATTGTATGTAAACAAAACACCGAACATAAAAGTGCACACAGTTTATTCAACTTTCAAGTTGAAGGAAACACACTGTAACAACACTGCATATGAGTAAATCTTAAGTTTGCCTACTCAAGTTGGTGAATAAACATTCAACGCGTCTAAAAGCACCTTAACTTAAATAATTAACAATAAGAAAGAAAACAATAACAGAGAACAATTAAATAAAACAAGCTATGCAATTCTGTAATTCTTACTGTAAGATTTTTTTTTTTAGGAAGGAACATTTTTTTTTTGATTAAAACAGCGTTACCAACTTAGGGGTTTTCCCCCCAGATTTAGGGGTTTTTTTTGTTGACAGAGGGATTTTTAGGGGGTAATTTGTTTCAGGGGTTTTTTTAGGGGTATGATGTATGATCTTAAAAGCGGGGGTTTTTTTAGGGGGAAATTTTATTTTTTTAGGGGGAAACATTTGAAAAGGTTGGTAACCCTGGATTAAAAAAAATCAACAATCAGAAGGAAAATTGTGGATAATGCAATTTTTAGATTTTTCGACAAAACAATTTTTTTTGAGTATTTTCAATTTTTTATTGGGTAATTTAACAAATTTCATAAAATATTGTATTTAAAACACAATTTGTCAAAAAATCAAAAAAAATAAAAAATTCGAACAGTTCTATTTTCTTGTGTACTTCCCATTCCGATGCATTTCAGTTTTTTGATATTTAATAAAAAAAAAAGTAGTATAAACAAATTTAAACAGTAATTTCAATTTCCGCATTGAAAATGAATTTTTTTTTACTACATTCCGTTTTATAACAAAATTTGCCATTTTTTTATATACTAGATGGTTAAAAATTTAATTCGAACAATGCAAACCATAGAAAATGATAAATAATTGAATTTTGTTTAAAAAAAAAAGTAGAGTACAATTTTAGAACCTTTTTTTGTGTTTCTAAACTGTTTTGTTAGGACCCACAAATCACAAGCTTAATAATGATTAATGACTAATGATTATTGTTTTGATGCAAATAAATTAATATTGATCGTAATAATCAGAGATCCAATCCAGTTTGTTCATTAATCCAATCACGGAAATACGATACGTTGGTATAAACATCCGGTTCGGGACATCCACAAACTAATTGACCATGATATACAGCTGGTCTACCAGAGTCTCCACTGCAAATGCCATAATATTCCCCGTGATCAAGGCAAATCCAACCATCATAATATTCATAATAATTAATTCTGACTTCTGATAATAATTCACATGATTTTTGTGATAGATTTGTGATTTTATTTGTATTATACTGCAAAATATTTGAAGCTGGACCGCCGTACTGGTTCAGGAGGCCCCATCCGGAAACAATAATGTTACTACCTGCTGGTATTTCATTTTGACCAATTTTAATGGGTTTAATAGTTTCTGTAAATATCAATTGCTCCATTAATTCCAGTAAAGCAATATCATGTTCATTATGTTTAATATTAACAGTAGTACCACCACTTTTTAATGAAATTGTGCCCGCCACCACTCTATACGAATACGGCCATCCTTTTCTGAATGTCAAAAAAAAATTATTGATTTAGCTAAAGTTTTACTAGAGTTACGCATTTAAACAAATAAAAAATTGGTGAAAAGCGTGAAAAAAACAACACCAACATTTAATTGAAATTGAAAAATTGACACAAATTCCAGTCCGAGGTGGGAATCGACCCCACGACCGAACACGCTGTGGGATAAGGGCAATACCACTTCAATATGACGGCCGACAAAAAAAAAAAGTGTCATCCGTGTCGTTTTAAAATTAAATAAATTAAAATTCTGGCTTAAAAAGTTTTATATTTTTAAACTTTAAAAAAGTTGCAACAGATTTAAACGAATTTTATTACCGTCATATCTAGTCCCAAATGTGGTTCAAGAATTCTCAAAATGCATTTCGTTGAAAATTAGTTTCTATATGAGTAATTGTAATTACTGTATGTTTATTGAAACATTGACCACAAACTCGAAGTGAATCTGAAATTGGATTTAGGTAACAATTTACATGTGGTGAACAAATCACCAAAAAAAATGTTTGGAAAACGGACTACGATCTTCATTTATGAAGTGCTATGAAGTACATTTTTTTTTGCACGATTTATTTCGTCTAACACAAATTTAGTCCTCTAACACGAAGTAGTTGTATTCAAAATTGTGAGCTTTTTCGAAGAAAAAATTATTTCAATTTGCTTTTTAAAAGATTTAGTTACATTAAGTGTAGAAGCATTGCATTTATTTTCAATATTGGTGATTCGTAAAGATTTATTCAACGGTTTATTTTTGTTCATTGCGCCTTTACCAATATAATTTCTGTTTTTCATATTTTTTTTTTGTTTTAGTTTTTAAT
>OZ023275.1:5806560-6081656 GCA_964007475.1 Hybos culiciformis | reverse complement strand
GAATTACATATTATATTCCTTGATTCTTTTATGTGTTCAAAAATAAAATGAAAAAATATATGGCTCCTGCAATGCAGCACCTTAAGTATCATCAACAGCACTATTATTTTAATAATAAAATTACTTTGAAAATCTTGAGTGTTGATAAACGAAATACTAAAGTAGTTTTAAATCAAATCAACTTAAAAAAATATTCTTTTTTTTATTCGTTTTAAGAGATTAAGGCGTCCAAAATAAGATTTTCATATGTTTTAGAATTTGCAAGTCCTTTTAAAATGTAAAATTTCTTTTAGGATTTAAGAAAAACAAAGTTTAGAGATGTTCTGCATGATACTTATATTTTTATATTCCATTATACAGTACTCTATTAGAAAAATAAAAATTAAATCATGCAATATTTCCATTTTCGATGTATTATGCACATACATTGTACAATTATGCATAGTACTATCAACATGCATATTCAAATAATATTCAAATAGCAAATTTTGAAGGAAAAGAAATCAATTCTTATTTTGATGGTTGAGTATTTGACAACGAGTGTAAGGAAAGTTGAACTTTTTTACATGATTAATTAAAGGATATATTTTTCCCCAGTCTCTTCAATGACTTTTATATTCAACCAACTAAGTATGTAGGAGGCTCCGAGATAAAAGAGTCAGTTCGATGTTTATTTCAAATTCATAATTTGTACCCAGTTCGATATAACCACTTAAGTATTTAATAAACATACGAAAAAAACTAAATACATAGAATTATTAATATGAATCATATACTTCTTATTTTTATTGATTTTATTACAAAGAGCGTTTTTTAATCTTCTTTTATATACGGCGCGGAACTGACTGTATTATATGATTGCACAATTTTTTTTTGTAAAACACTGGTTCAAACAATTAAATTTTCAGTCAATAATTAATTTATGATACAATGTACCTGTATAGCATATTTAAGAACCTTAAAAATTAAATTCATTCAATAAGAATACATCTTACATCTTCTTTAACAATTGATACATAGAGGGTTATACCTAAAACCGATATCATTATTATAATTTAATAAAAGGAAGCGGTTATGGCATCTGTACATGTACAATGTACATTTATATCTACTATGTGAATACATATTTATGTTACTAAAATATGGGTCAATAGAATAATAAAGTATATTTTTGTATTCTTTTATGTTAGGAAAGAAAAATTTCCCATTTTCTGTATTTTTTTTTCTCGATATTAATATAGATTATATAATAAAGCTTAATGTATATTCAAGTCTTATGTGATGTATTTCGCTTGCTATTCAATTATTTAAGTATCCTAATGATGATAAAAATGATGAAGAAGCACCCACACACTCATCATTTTTATTAAATTTGATTTTTTTTTTTATTAATATTGCAGATAATATCAATATTCATATTTTTATTGCATACATTCTGGGGGGCGATTTTTTTTGTTTTGAATTACCACCCACAAGAACCATAAAATTTTTGTATAACATTATTATTATCTTGACATTTTGGATACAAGAATAGAATAATATGAAGAAATGAACACGTGATATAAGTATTGGATCAGATGTGAAATTTTTTTTTTAATGAAAAAACTCAATTTGAAGATAAAAATAAATATATATAACTATGTTTTCTAGGAAAAATTTTCTACCCCAAAAGGATCAAGTTTTAAAAGTCCATAAATTATTATTTTTAAATATTTGTTTTTTTTTTTTGTAGAAAACTCAGTTTTATAAATAAGTATGTAAGTAAGTATTTAAGAATTTGCAACACAATATTCTAAAAGTAGTTATGCCGAACTTATGATATTTAACATAAATTCTGGAACAGAGATAAATAAGAATGTGGTTAGAAAGTTTCTCTTTAATTTTGGGGCAGATTTTGGTTTTCAGTTTACAAAATGAAAGGATGATTAACTGAGAATTCAATTAGAAAATTAAGTATACTTGAATTTTTAAATTTAGTATAATATATAGTTTGAATATTCCCAAATAGAAAAGTTAAAACAAAATATGTTTAAACTAAGATTTATAGATATTTGTTTTGTTGTCCTTATTATAATGTTCCATGAAAAACATTTTTTTTTTGTTTGATATTAAAATCATACTTAATATTGAGGAAATTGTTAATTGTATTTAATTGAGAGAGAAAAAGAAAAAAAAATGTTTTCCCAATAAAAATACGGCCTAAAAAGGATAAGATTTAATAAATGACCTAAATATAAAGACTTTTTATTCCATTTTTGTTTACTTATTTAATTATCATTATATTAATTTTTTTTTTGTTCGACCTTGCTTTAAGCATCGTATGAATTTTTTATTCCTTATTTTTATCTTAATAATTTTTATTCCTTCATTAAAAATATCGTTTGATTTAATTTTAGGCAAAAAAAATAAATTTATAAAAAAGAAAATGCGGTAAATTAGAACTAAATAACTTAAAAGAAAACCCTTCAGGATTTATTATCTTTGGCTTATTTTTTTTGTTATTAATCTTGAATAAAGCTTAATAAAAAATATTTTCTTTTGAATATGAGAAAAAAATGTACTAAAAATTAATTAATTTCAAAACAAAGTACGGTCGACATTAAAATAGAATTTTTCTTCATAAAAACAAATTGTTAATAATACTGAATCGAACTTCTGCAGAAATTCATCTAGTAAAAAACTTGTTCATATCAACTCATTTTAACCGTAGGATAATGACAATAACACTACCGTCATGGTAGTGCTACTGTCATTATTCTACGGTGTGTTCGGTCGTGGGTTCAATTCGCACCTCGGGCTGGAATTTTTTTTGTAATTTTTCAATTGTCCCCTTGATCTACGTGTTTGTTGTTTTATAAGATACAAGTGTAAATCAGTGTGTTTATTTATTTATTTATTTAGATCCATTTAATACAAACAGTCATATAAAAGAAATTTAAAAAAAATGAATATCCATATATATAAATATAAATACAGTAATATCTTAATACTAACATACATTACAAATATACAAATGATGTGTAAAAACAAATCTGACATTCTAATAAATTGAAATCTAAAATAAAACTATAACATTAAGTAGGTTCCTCAAATCTGGCAAAAAACAAACTTTTAAACAGTTTTCCACCAAAAGCACACGAAAGTAGGATTGGAGAATATCGATTGTAATGCTTTATCAGTTAAATTCGTTTTAATTCTATGTGAATTTTAATTTCTATTTATTAATCCAATTTTTATTCATTTGTTGATTTTTATGGATACAAAATAATTTTCCAGTACATTCTAAAAAAGAACAATTAAAATACTTTTGTTACTTTTTTTTTAAATAAAAGAAAATAAAAATTTATGGTACAGAAATCAATATTAACAAAACGAAGAAAATTAATAAAGATAGATATGGAAAGAATTATGAGTATATAGAACGTTGTTATTATGTTAAATTTGAAATGAGTAGTAATTTTTCTAATAAAAATATTTTATTATGAAAATTGCCGGATAGATTCAAAAATGCATTAAACAAAATAAAATCGCCTTTAACTATATGAAAATATAGTAATAATAATAACTTACTAGTATTCTTAGAAATGAAATAATATCTTTATATTACTATGTTTGTTTATCAAATTTTAAATGTAAAAATATATTGGAAATTATGAATAATATTTGTAGTCCTTGTAGTTGGTATGTCTATATTTTTATTTAAATTGATTTTATCAATAAGGCCTGAGTTTTTTTTTTAAATATCTAGATGCATTGCACAATAATTTAAAAACATTTAGAAAAATAAAATTTATAATGCAAATATGGACATAAATCCATTATGGATCTGGGCGCTATTATGCTGAACATCTGTGCACTATAAATGAACTTTTTATCAAAAATATAAATTTGAAATTTAAAATTCAAATTTATAGTGTACATTGCAAATAGAAAGAAGATTTGAAAGAAAATAAAACATTAGGCTCTTAAAACTTTTATCAAAATATACCTACCCATCACTATGAATCGTTTCGGAGTTTTACTTACCATCGTTTCGGAGTTTTACTAACATTTTTAACCAATCAAGTCAAAATTATTTTATCTCAAAAAATATCTGCTGAATATTTTTTCCATGTTATTATTAATTAGTTCTTTAAGTCAATTTTTTTTATCTCTGATCGTATACTCCTCTATGTGTTCAAAAATTTTAATACACTTATGTGTACAAATATTTCCAGGTGCAAATAAAGTGAATTGCATTTAATTGGGAAAGATAATTTTAATATTAACAGAATAGGTACTTTAAAATTTCTTTATTAGAAAAGACATTAAAATTTGTATAAAATCATCTATTTTGTTTCGTTATGCATTAAGCGTATATGTAACCTAAGCGATTTGCACTAATGGATTGTCAGTTAAATTAAATTCGAAATTAAAACTTGAATAAAGGATAAAATCGTCTGCTGAGAAATGAAACAATGTATGATATTTATACGTCATTATTAGATAATAGCACCATTTGATTCCTCGTATTCGATTTTATAAGTACAACTATTTTGGAATATTCTTAATGTTGATTAAAATATGTTTTTTAGATGAAAATTCAAATATTGCATAATTTACTTTTGCTGAATTAAAAAAAAGAAACAGTTTAAAATATGTTTACGTCTTTCTACTTTTAACGTTTAAAACTTTGATGAAAATTAAAACAACTTATGTACATCATTTTGCAAAAAAAAATCTATATAAATGAAACGCTGTATACTACTTTTACATTATATCTTTCAATACCATTCCAAGAGTTAAAATGTTATCGAAGAACTTAAGAATACAATACGTTGTTTTAAAAATCAACAAAAAAGAATTTTCTTTAAACAAGAAAGTAAAATGCTGTATAAAGAGTATACGTTACTTGATATTGTTGTATACGTTGTTTTAATTTTGAAATCTTTAAACTCAAATTACTCGAAACTATACTTTTCATTATACATTGTTTCATTTCTTAGCAGACGAAATGTATTCTTTCCTATGAAAGTTTTACACTTTAAATTTTTTTTATTGCAAGAACAGAACTTAAAAGGATGATAGTTGAATTTAAATTTAATTAAAAACATAATTAAATTACTATGCTTTGTTCAATTTATTTCGATTTCATTTCATCGTAATAAAATTTCCAAAACAAAATTTATTTGGAATGTAATCCTTAAAATATTATATTCAGGTTTAAATTTAAATTGAAATACATACTTTTAAAGAAAATCTTTTTACACATTTTTTTTGACATCACCAATTTTTGCTTCAATTATATTTAAAATTTTTAATCGCGACGAATAGAAATTTTCAGACTAACGTCAAATTCGAATCTTTGCATCAGTGTTTTGAGAAAAAAAAAAATATTAAAATTGAATCTTAACATCTGAAATGTGGTAAATAAATCATTAATTTTAATATTTTCCCCATTTTCCTAATGTGCAACAGAATAATATTTTTTACGATATACATTTGGTATAAATAAAAACATATAAACTTTTTTTCAATGCACCAGTAAGTGGCAGTAAGTGGAATAAAAAATAAAAATAGTTTGGAAAAAATTAAAAACTTGATAAGTAAGTATCAAAAGTTTTTATTTAATATTTTATCTTAAAGCGTTTAATATGTAGTTTGTTTGGAATTTTAAAGTTTTTAATTTAATTTCTGGTCGAAAATTTAATTTTCTTTGTAAAAAAAAGTTCAGAAAACAAAATTATTTTACCTAATTGCTTATACTTAGTTTTATAAACTACTCTAAAAAAAAAATTAGAAATAGTTGAAATGCAGCAGAAAATACTGCATTATTTTCTGACAATAAGTGCTCAAACTCTTGCATTTGCTATATTAAATATACTCGAATAAAAATTTATAAAGAGACTCAAAAATTTAAGTAAGAGGAAATATAACTGCCGCATCTATCTGTTTTTGAATGTTAATATAAATTAACAAATGTCCACATGTGCAAACTACAAAACCTGCTAATATATTTTTATTTTGATAAGAACACTTAAAATCAATTATGTTTTAAAGTAGCAATTGATTTCATTCTATTAAAATTAAACAATTTTTTTTTTTTAAGAAAAAAGATTATATTCTCAAAGACTTTATTTATATTAAAAAAATACAAGTTGAGCCGATGTTCAGTTTAATCTTTTCCAATAACGATAATGTTGGGAATTTAAAAATGAATTATTGAAGATAAAGTGATAATATGTTGTAAAATTTTAATACACTATGTCTGATTGAAGGCGAGAATTATATTTTGCATGCTTTTTGAAAATAATCATGCAATTTTATTGCAATAATTTTTTAGCGATTTAGGTGTTAATGTTCAAATTGTTTATAATGAATAAACATGTTGTTGACCGAATTGTTTATTTAATATAATTGTTATTTTTCTAAATAACTTTTTCATTGCACCCATTAGGCACATTTGTTTTGAGAAAATTTCGAGCTTAAGATTCTAACCTTAAAATAATTTATATTTTCCAATTAAACGCAATATTTTGCGCTGAAAAATGGAAATCACAAATTAACTTCAATAATCGTGTAAAAAAAGAACTATTTTAATTTAAAAAATACAAAATACACAAAAAAGCAAGAAAATTGTTACAAGAGTTTTCTAAATTGATAATGACACCGTTTTTCCATTCTAATGTAGGATTTTATGGTGCGGAATAAAGTGAAATTAAACATTTTTACTTTTGCAATCACAGAGTTAAAATTGGAAAAAAAAATATAGAAATTAACTTAGTACTTCATAGTTATGAATGTGTAGTAAAAGGAAATTTAATTTTCGTTTGCCATTATAAAAAAGAATCCTAAAAGCATTTTGAAACAGTTTTAAAAAATTGTTCATCTTTTAATTTACATACAAAAATGGCTGTCTCAACTTTAAATCATGTAAATTTGGTTAGTTCATTTAACTGAAATATTTTTAGTTACTTCAAAATTTAATATCAACTTTATTTACATACTTATTGTATGTTTGGAAATTTGAAATAAAAAAAAATAAAAACATTTATATATTATGTAAAATTATTGTAAAAATTAAATAATTTAAATTTTATAATTATACTAAAAAGAAAGTGTTGTTCTAACTTACAATCCTGAAAAAAAATATAATTAATTTTACATTCACACAAATGCATATTTTATTGTTTTATTTTCAAATTTTTTATTCACAATTACCTTCTTTGTAAATTTAACATATGTAATTATTATTGTGTCGCTTTCGAAATCGTATAATCAACTGATAAATTGCGTTATTAATTTGTTACGCAGTCAACACTTCTCGCAGATTCCAGAATTGGAAATACTAGAGTTTTATTTTCGATTTTTTTAAAATTGTCAATTTTTTTTTTTTTCATAAGCTTTCTCATTTTTATTTATCTATCAAATAAATCAAATTCTCTTGAAATGATGAAAATATAAAGTTTTAAATTGGGAGGCAAACAAGTTATAAGTTATAACATACTTCATAAAATTAATTTAAATAATTTTTTGACTATGTATATCAAACTCTTAATTTCAATACGTACAGATTTATTTCTTAACTTCTGCACACGTACCTAAATAAAACATTTATACAATCTATAATGACCTCAAAGCAATGCCAGCAGGGTTTAACAAATATTGTATATAAATAATAATAAACACACAAAACTTATGTGTACGTAATGTTCGCGATAAATAAACAAAAATTTGGTGGTTTATTTAATAAAATTAATTATAGATATTAAAGTTTTTGATTAAAATAAATTTAAGGATATTTTTTTAAGCTATATTTATAAAGTTAATCCAAAGGTTTCATTATAAATAAACTTTTTTCACTCTTAAAGTGAAGTTCTTATTTTTAACATTTATTGGTTTTAAACAGCATTTTATGAGGAAGCTTATAATGAAGACTATAGTAATATTATAGAATATAATACAAAATAAACCAACTCAAATCAGATAAATCTATAAAACACATTATATTAATTTCATTAAGATTCAGATCGAATGGTGAATAGTCTAACACTATGCTGAATAAGTTTTTTTTTCCAGAAGCTTTTCTCATCATGGGATATTAAAAAAACAAATAAAACAAATTATTTCACAAAAAAATTTATATTTTAAAAACATATTGTTTTTTTTCCTTTTGCTTAAAAATTTAATTTAAAGCAATTAAACTTAATCCTAAGTAGGTACTTAAAAAAGAAAAGTTTTATATGTATATAGTTTTAAAGAAGAACATTAAAAGTTTTAGTAAGGTACGGGGAGTTTTTTCTGTTTAATTGTGTACATAATATAATATATCATATTTATATATAAGTATGTAATGTTAGCTATAAGTAAAGAAATTTAAAGTTGAACTAAAACAGTCAAAATATATAATTCTGTAATTTAAAATTTTATAGAGTATTTTTAAAGCAATTTCAGTTTGAATTCGTATAAATAAATCGTAAACATTATAAAACATTAATTTTATCTGGCACTCTCGGAAGAAAATAATATATAGAAAATGAAATCTTTCCATATTGCAATATCAAATTTATATCTTTTAATATCGGATTTCTAGATTTCTTCCAATATTTTAAAACAAATAAATATTTCAAATTAGTTTCAATAATTTCAAAAAATTATACGAAATTTATACACAGAAAAAAATTTGCTCGTACTCATTACGTCAAAAAAGTTCGTTAATGACATTCTCGTTAAGATAACGAAAAATAATGAATAATTACGTTTTTGTAACGTAAATTTCGTTTATTTTCTTATTACGAACATTTTTTTCATTTTTAGTACTCGTTAAAAAAGTTCGTTATCGTTAAATACGGGAAACAAAAATTTCAATCCATACAGAACTTATATTTTCCATTTTACACATTGCCGTAAATGTAGTCCATAGCATAGTGGCAGAGTTGATGGATTGCAATGTTTAGGACCGTGGTTCGAATCTACAAGCGGGCATAAAAAAAATTATTAAAAAAAAATAAATAAAAAAATTTAAAAAATAAATAAAAAAAATAGAAACATAAATAAAAAAAATTAATAAATAAAAAAAAATAAATAAAATAAAAAAAATAAATAAAAAAATAAAAAAAATAAAAAAAAAATAAAAAAAAATTAAAAAATAAAAAAAAAATTAAAAAAAAAAAAAATTACAAAAAAAAAATAAAAAAATAAATAAATAAAAAATAAATAAATAAAAAATTAAATAAATAATAAAAAAAAATGTTGTCTAGTAAATTTTTTTTTCGTATTTGCGGTGTTTTTGCTGAAGAATTTGAAAGGTTTTTGGTTTTGGGGTATAACGAACTTTTTTAACGAACTACGAGCTTTTTTCAACGAAATGTTCGTTGTAGCCAAAATAACGAATTTTTCGTTGATTTTAACGAATTATTTAGTTATAAGTACGAGCAAATTTTTTTCTGTGTATGTTTTCATATCTTTTCATTTGAATTTTTTAATCGACTTATTCGAATATTTAAATATTTGTTTATTTATTTTTAAAAAAATTCAATAACCTTTTAAATTAAATTTGTTCAAAATTGACTGTAACGGAGAAAGTTTAGTATATTAATCTTAAATCGGTTTTGGGGATGAATTAGTATTAGTATCATTATTACGACAACGAAGTAAAATATAAATTTATTTGCAGAGAAAGCTGATTTCTTTATTGTGCAATTTTCTTTTCTCGTACTTACATACATTATTTTACATACATTTAACTCTTACTTACATACATTAGCGAACCCACTGAATTTATAACTGAATTTTTTACATTAATGTTGAAACTTATAACGTTCGTAGCCAAAAGAATAATATTCCAAAATAACTATTTTCAAAGAATTTAATTAAAATATTTTTTTATATATAGCTGCATCTTTTTTACCTTTGGTCATTTTGTTAACGAAAATAAAACTATCTTGTTCAAAACGAAAAATAAATTTTTTGTGAAAGTTTATAAATTTTCTCTTTTTTTGTATTAAATTCAACATGAATAATGAATATTTTACTATAGAATATTTATATATATTAATAAATAACTATTGAAAATGTTTAACTTCTTTTCAGGAATTTTCTTTTCTTTATAAAACACGAATAAATAAGCTTTAAAAATTGTTTTTCTCAAAGAAAATATATTTTACAACATTTTGTCCTTTATATAAAATGCAATAAAATGTATAATAAAGATACTTACATTATGTAGATCTGTTGAAATAAATTATATATTTCTTACAATCGGTATTCATTTAATGGTCTTATGGTAATATGGCTCTGTTTCGCCGTGACTCGATACCATTTTTTTTGACGTTTGCTCCGATTTCTCAGTAAATAGATGTCCTATTTGAAAAAGTTTAACAGATTTTTGTAGCTTGACTCGTCCCCTTACGCAATGAAGTGAGTTTTTTTTTTTATTTTTTGAAGACAATGAAATTCTTCATTGTATTCGTGACTCGATGATTAAAATTTTGAATGTTGTTTTAACGATATCAATGTTTCAACGCAAAATTCTCTAAAAGTAAGACTATTTGCCACCTTTTTTTTTTTCATTTGTTGGACTAATAACGCTTCGAATAAAAGTATTCGCATTAAATTTTGTAATCTTAGTAACTGACAATTAATTCTAGTTTGGGTGACTCGAAACGAAAAAAAAAATTAATAGTGTTACTGAAAAATAAAAAGAGGTAATATTATTAAAGGAGACTACAAAAAGTTTTATAAATTAACTTCAAACAAAAAAAAACTATTTTGACATTTACTTCCTCAAAAATAACGGTTAAAATAATATTGAGAACATCTGAATTCTTATAAATTTTTAAGAAATTTTAGAAACAGAGCCATATGTAAGTAGTTTACTCTTGACTTTTTCAATAAATAGGTTTTTTTAAATATAAAGAATATATTTTTATAAATTAATATAAAATTCACTAGCTAAAAGCCATTAACAACAACTAAATGTTTCACTGTCAAAAGAGCTCAAAGTATGAACAACCGTTTAAAAAATAAATAAGATATACACATAAGACAGATGAAGTTATCAAATCAACTGGATAAATACCTTCATAATTTAATAAATTAGGGAATCTGAAAGAAGATATCGCCTTTAATAACACAAACTACTTACCCAAAACTAGAAAATATAAACAGTTCTCATTTCATATTATAATTTCAACAACTTAATTTAACAATTCATATAATCAATTTAATCAGTGAAATATAAATAAACTGTGTGCAGATACCAAATACTGTCAAACCGTAAGCCGTACAAAGATTTATAAAAGGAAAAATAAAATATGAAATTATAGAAAAAAAAACAAAATAATTTCCACAATTTTCCGAACTTCCTAAAACAAAATTAATATAATAAAAATAAAATAATTTTGCGTTTGAATTTTTTTTTTCAGTTATTTTTTCCTTCCCTTAGGGATTTCTTCGTTTATTTTTTCATCCAAATAAATAGTAAAAATGTTATTTCTATAATACTTTTGATTAAGAATATTATTATTTTTATTAATACTGATCCTTGAGGAATATCAGTTTTTGGCCTTTAATAATAATTTCTCATATTCAATATAAGCTTTGCCTGGCAATAAAAGAACACTGTTTAAAATATGTAATGTGAAATTGACAACGAAAATCTTACGAATTGTCAGAATTTAATTTAAAATTAAAATATATAAACAATATTTCAAAATGAGATGTTAGCGTCATCCTTTAAGCCTCTTTATGAGACCTGCTTTTTTTTTTTAAATATTTTATTTTTTCTGCCAAAAACATAATTATCAACATTAAGCGTAAATTCGAACAAAAATCTGATCTTTCAACATTGGTAATTTTAGCCTCTTAATCTTAACACTTTATTAAAATTTTGTTTAAAAATATACATTTGAAATTAGTATATTTTTAAAGATTTTTTTTATTATTATTAAAGATCTCGAATGTCAAAAGTCTAATGAAGAACACGAGATAAAAGAAAATTTATTATGTGATAACGAGTGAAAAATCCTTTTAAAAATCCTATTTCAATGAAATTGGAATATTTTTTTTCTGTCCAACCAAAACCGAAAAAAAAAATATATATTCGTATCAAAAAAGAATTTATTTAAAGATTCTAAAAGTTTATATTATCAGATCATAAATCTTTTACTTTTACAAGGGTCAGTAGTTATACATATTTTTTTTCTGCAAAATTAAAGATTAAAAAGAAATTTTCAATCCTTTTTTTTTTCTAATATACTAAATGTCATGAAAAAAGGAAAAAATGATCATAGAAAAAAGGTGCTATTTTTACCAATTTTTTTTTTAAATAGTAAAAATTTTTCATGTGGATTTTTTTTTTTTTTGTTATATTTTAGGACCTTTATCACAAATTTGATTACATGTATACATGTGCATACATTATAATTCACAGCATCTTTAGAAAAAATAGAAAAATGTAAATAAATAGAAAACTTCGTATTACAGGAAAAAAAAAACAGTCATGAATCAATTTTTGTTGTACAAAAACATAAAGAGTTCAATAATTATCTTATATTTTCAAACTTGGAGTCTTAAAAACTAATTCAAATCATAAAATTTTTGCTGCTCTTAACAAACATCTTCAAAACTTATTCAAAGCTTAAATGAAGAATGCAGGCTATAGACTACACACGGTCCTGAGAATTTATCATTGTAATAACATTATTGTAAACCCTTTTTCCTCTTCTAATCTGCATTGTAATCGTTTTTAAAATTGCTTAGAATATCACTAATAAAAATCGGAATAAATATTATATTGAATTTTCATTTACTCACTATACTACAAACATATATATTTACAATATAATACATAATATAAATACAACTACACATGTACATGTTACGTTAAAAAAATTTTTTCCTTAATGTACGATAAATTATTATTATTTTTTTGAAATGATTCAGGTGCATTTTTTTTATAATTTGACAAGTCTAGAAAATTTTTATTTTCATATTTAAAAAAAGAAAATTTCAGACACGTATAAAATCAATCAAGATAATTACAAAGATCATTTTAAAAATATTTATTTGGATTTGATTAGTACATTAACAAAAAAAACAAAAGAGAAGGGTGCCGAAAATTGAAAATATTAATTATATCGATGAATGGATATTTTGACATGTTTCGATTTTTGTACATAATTTAAATGCATTGTTCTTAAAAAATGTTTTAAAGATTCTATTAAGAATATACATATTGTACATAAGTATTAAATTTTAAAATAGTGGAAACTACATAGACTATAGAAACTACATGGAGTAATGTTAGTTACGAACGAATGAGCTACTTCTATGTTTTTATTTTCGATTTTAATATAATTTAGAATTAATTTTCTTCAATTATAACAAAATTATGATTTGTCTTTGACTTTTTTTTGTAATATTGTGCAGGAAAAAAGAAGCACAGAATTTTAAACTTTTTTTTTGAAAAATTTGTCAGTTCTTTATAGTTTTGTATCGTTTTTCATTTAAAAGGCTCCATTATAAAATTTATTTAAAAATTTTCAAGGATTAATAAATTTACAAGTTGCTACGAGAGAAAATGTCAAAAAACGAATGAATGAATAAAATATATATAATTATAATAATTGAACATAAGTTTACGACCAATATAATTTATGAATGACAGCATAATATGTTTTCTTTTAATTTCTATATCAATTGGCTTGTATATTATTAAAATAAAAAATCGTTAATACTGAAAAAAAAAAACACTTTTAATTAAAAATTATAAGCTCAATTTTTGTATATTTTCAATAAAAAGCTTTTACTAATTTGGTATTGCGCAAGTTCTCTCAGCAATAAAATCAAAATATTTATGACATAATTGTGCTCAAAAGCAACTTGTTGATTCTGGGTCTTCAATATTTATTTATTTAAGAATTTCCCAATTGAATATTCTCAAGAAAAGAGTTTCCAAAAGCTTTCACTATACGTAATTTATATAATAATTAATTTTATAATAAATACATACATATATACATAGTTCATTTTAATGTTAATATGAAATTTATTAGAACTTATTACCATTTAAGCTTGAAACGAGATTTCTTAATGCTGACGACGATATGTGTTCACCATAAATAGTAATTTAATGCCCCATAGTTTTTTTAAACTAGATAAATATACATTTGGCATAATAAGATGGATAAATGTAGGAATATTTTCTTCTTTTATGACATTAAAAAAAATTTTATTGAAAGGGAATCGCTTTTTTGTTTTAGTCATATTATAAATATATAATTAATATTTTTAAATCACGTTCACTGACAAAATGATAATAACGAGTCATGATGTAATTTTGATTCAATATCAATTTGTAAAGTTCATTCACTTCGTTGTAAAATTTGATTACATATTATTTTTTCATTATATACCTACAACTTAAGAAATTTTCTTAAAAAAAATATACATTAAAAACAGACAGAAATGAATTAAATAAAAATTCTACAATTAATTATTTCTATCATTCTTTTTCATTAATCAAAATCTGTTGTTAATATGATTTTTATCTGAAATAACCAAAAGTTGTCAATTTATTTAAAAAGTTAACTTACAAAGACATTTTATTGGGGTAAACCCATTGAGACATATTGAAAATAATAAAACTTCTTATTTTTGAAGGAATAACATAAACATAAAAGTTTTTTTTAATGTATGTCATATGTGTTAATAATAACTTAAATTTAAGCTTTGTAAAAAAAAAAGTTTTCATAAAAATAATGAAAAAATAGTTCTTTACTTTTCAATTACATAATATATAAATGGAGATAATCCTTCGAAATTAAGAAATTTTTTTTCATTTCAATTATTTATTTTGTCCACAGAATATTTACAATTTTTTTATAAACATAATTAAAGAAACTTGAATCTAAGAGATAACGATGGTGGAAATCCTATACAATTAATTAATCTCTACATAAATGTCATCGACGAATGCAATATACAATTTTAGGAAATTTTATTATTTAAGGGAAATGTGGAATGAAAAACCCTTTTTGTAGTTATTTTTTTTTGAGTTTTTGTTGTTTTTTTTTTGTTTTTTTTTGTTTTTTTTTTTTGTTTTTTTTTGTTCTGTTTTTATTTATTTTTTTTACATTTATATAATTAAGATAAAAATTATATATCTAAACTAAACTTAAACTAGATAAACTATGATTTTCTAAGAGTGATCAGTGAGATCTTTGATCAATTGATTTTTCGAGTAATAACATTTGGAAACGAAGTTGTCATTTAATTTTATTATTCTTTGTATTATTGTGCTCGTATTAGTTTTTTCGTGAACGTAATTTGTTTGAAAAAAAAAGGTAATTTGTTTAATAGCTTGAGAATTTAATTTTGCTTTGTTTGTAGTTTTTGATGTGTGTTTTTGCACATTTTCTCAGACAGGACAACCGAAGGTTAAAATATTATGGATTATTGATTTAAAGAGTAGTATTTTGTTCTCTAGACACAATCTGGAATTTCTGTTTAGCAGTGGGTATGACCTTTTTACTGCAGTATCGGTTTTCTTTATTAAAAAATCAATATGAGTTTTAAAAGTTAGTTTACGATCTAACACTAGACCTAGATATTTAACATTTTCGCTCCAATCTATATTTGAATTATTGAAAAATAGAGGGCGCGAGGGCAGGAACGATGATTTTCTTTTTCTGGAGAAAAGAATTGCTTGGGTTTTGGAAGCATTTAATTTTATTTTCCACTTAACAAAATATTCATTTAGCGAATTAAAGGATTTTTCGAGATTATTGCAGATGTATTTAGGACATGCGTGGGCAACTGTTACGGTTCAGGGCCGGCTCAACAGTTGTAGCGCCCTGTGCACATATAAATTTTTCCGCCCCCACATTATTTCTTAAACTTTTTAATAATAAAAATACTGGGAAAAATGGATGACTATATTTATTTAATATTTAAGAGTTATTTATATTTTTAATTTATATTTAAGAGTTCATTTTTTTTATTTAATAGTTAAGAGTTCATTATTTTTATTTAACATTTAAGATTTAAATCCATTAACAATAAAATAAAACCTATAAATAAGATAATCATAATGTAGTAATTTTTAGCTCAAACTCAAACTATATGGAATTTATACAAACTCAAACCATATAAATTTAGGTCGAACTCAAACCATATGGATAAAAAAACCTACAAACAACTAAAGATATGCAAAATATTTATTATTATATAGATACTATTTAAATAAAATTTAAAAAAACGTAAAACAAATATTGTCAATTTGCCGCCCCTAAATGATGGCGCCCTATGCATTTGCCATATCTGCATCGCTCCTAAGCCGGCCCTGGCTGTGTCATCCGCGAATAATTAAGAAATTAATATAATTTTTTGTTTAGATTTTAACCTGTTTTTTTTTCATGAACGAGGCTAAATTAGTAGACTACAATATTATGGAATTTATTATTTTGAGAATGGATATTATATCTTTAGCTAAGTAAATGATTTAGAACTTATAAGCCTTGTAGTCAACATTATTAAAAGTATTAACACATTAAGGAAAATTCCAAACAAAAATGCAAATTTAAATTATTTTAAATTAATTTTTAGGATAATAAGTATGTTGGTACCACATGTAATGAAGTTGAAGACAATTAAATTTTTTATTTGCCAAGTTTAAAATAGTTCTTAACAAGGATTGATGTTTTGATATCTGAGCTTCAGTATTTAAAAAAATAAATATTAAAATAAAATAAAATCATGAAATAAATAAAAAAGTGATAAGGGTAAAATTTATGAGATAAATAAAAACTAATAAATTCCAATATGCCTATTTGTCTTAAATAGTGTTGTCTGACTGAATGAATAAATATAGAATATACATAGATTTTATCAAATAATTCTTTAAATTTTATCCTTGTTGGTTAACAAATATTTTATTTTACTAAAATAGAACTTGTTTTCTTCATAGACATAAACTATATTATTTACCACTGTACAATATAAAAAAGAATGCTTTATTGCTCATAAAAGTTAAAATTTAATATGAGTATTTTATGTAGGTACATATTCAGCTGAGTTTCGTGTAACTTATTAATTTTGAAGTGAACCTGTTTTCTAGGGCCGCGCAATAACTCATCGGTAATTAACTCATCGGTGGATTTTGGATAAGTTATATCCATTTTAACTGATTCGCAAATTGGCCGATGATTTATATCCTTTGCAATGACATAACTCATCCAACTCAATTCTTATTAGTATTCTACGATATGCAATAAAACATGAATAATTTAGATGCACCAAAAAATATTTGCAATCTTCGAACAACAATCCAATTCTACAAATTTTTCATTCTTTGAGTCTAAATACTCAAGTAATGATAACGTTTTGTAATATTTTTTTTTTAATTTCTATTATTTGTTCTTAATTTCAAATTAGGAATTTATTTTTTTACCAGACAAAAAATCACAAAATCCAAGAGAATGAGACAAAATAATATGGAGTGACGAGTCGCGTTTTTAGGTTTCTGTAGGATATACAAAAAACAGGATAATAAGGAAGAAATCTTAGGGTTCAAATTCTTATTGTTTGTGCTGAAAAAACAAATTTCCAGCATCAGTAATAATCCGCTGGTAGTGTGGAAAGTTTTTATTTAATTGAGAGTATTGCGTCAGGTCAGAAAAAAAATTATCCAATTATCAAAAATTAAATTATAGAATAAAATTGCCCTTAAATACGAAAAAAATTAATGAAATTATAATTATATTATACTTATTTATGTGCGTAATATTAATTATAATTATAAATAATTTATACGGCATAAAATATAAATCTAAGAAATTATCTATCTGTTTGTCACGTAAAATTTATCTTAGGCATAATGCCTAATATATCCAAACAAAATTATGATAACATACCTCAAAATAAGTAAAAAAAAACTTAGATGCAGGTAGATATAGAAGATTTTTATTAATGAAAATATAATGAAAATTAATTTTTTTTCATTGAATTGTAGTTATAGTAAAATGTGTATTTATCATAGGTTACAAATTTGTGGGTTCAATTTCAATAATTTGTTGGTATTTGGTATTTCGAGTCCGCTTCCATTAAATATTATGTGTATAACTAAAACTTAAAGTTTTATGATTAATTCCATGATATTATAAAAAATTTATCTATGTACATACAAAATATTGTATTTATATGAAATATTATAAATAAAAAAAATAATAATAAAAAAAATTCTTTACCGATAAAGTATTTGTTCAAAAAAAATAATAATAATAAAATAAAATATTAAAGTCCCTAATGTAATTGAAAATAAAACTATTAAAAGAAAAATCAAATAAAATAGAATTTTGTTTAAAAATTTTTCGTTTTATTTATATATACATTTTCTGCAAAAAGAAAAATTTGTGAAATTTTATCTGTGTGTTTTTTTTATCTTTTGTGGCCTAAATAAATTTATAAAAAAATTGCATTGTTATTTATAATGATGATAGAAAACTTCTAGTAAAAACTTTAATCAATAAAAAATAAAATTCTAAAAAGTCTAGTATACTGTTTTCCTATAACACCTATCATATCCATGTCTGTTATTTCACATTCAAGATTTAAAAAAAAATTAAAATTTTAACTTTCTAAATGAAATTACTGTCAATTTCCATTAAACTTACATATTGTATTATCATCGTAAAACAACAAGGTTTTCTTAATGATTCTCAGGCTGAATTTTTAAAATAAGGTGTTAGACTTGTTGAAAGTCGCTATGGATGTATAAACTTTGTTGTAAAACTTGTTTTTTGAAATCATCCAAATATTTTCCAACGCTTCTCAACTTGTCCATATTTGGATGCCCGTTAATAACATTAAAATTAACAGCGAAATTTTAAATAATTATTCACTTAATTTTATCAAAAAAGTCTTTGTCGTTTATAAAGTATCTCATAAAGAAAATTCAAAGTTCTCAGAAGGTTTAAAAGTTATACTTAAACTACCAAGTTTTGAAATCTTCAAGGACATAAAAAGTACCCTTCACGTAGTGAAAATTTTTCATAAAACATAAATGTAATTTTTCTTAGTTCAAAAGTTAATTTTTTTTAAAGTTTCTTCACCCGTACAAATTCACCCAAAATGGCCAATTCGATTTTTTAGTTAAGACTACTTGTATTTTTACTGCTGAAGCTTCGTTCGTCCAGAGAAATCTATATGAAATGTACTTTATATTAAATTTTTACTATCAAAGAGCAACAAAAAGCCATTGCCATTTTTTAAAATAAAATTTTCTAGTTACTTTTTATTTATTTTGATCATTTTTTCATAAATTGATAATTCCAACATAAATACTTCTTACATTCTTCAAACAAATTAGTTTCACTCAGAGCTGCGCTTTAGTTCTGTTGAACTTTTTTCGTTTAAATTCCACAGAACAAGTTGTGGGCAAAATGAACAAAATTAACTGAATGTTCACTACAGCAAACAAACACTAATTGACATATCTGTAACAAAGAAAAACTTTAAGCATATACTTGTAGATTAGTAATCACATGTAGGTAATTTTGTATATAAAATTTTTTTTTTCAATAAATTTTAGATTTGAGCTAAACTATAATAAAGTAAAGATTTCTTAATAAATATCCTCAGTTTGACATGTTATGAAAATTTGTTATTAATTGCAAGTTGTGTATACACACAAACACATAGACACGAGTCATATGTAAAAAAAAATTGACGAGTGTCTATGTGTTTGTGTGTATACACAACGAGCTGTATAACAAATTTGATTAACATGTATTGTATACTGCTTTAATGTGCATGTGAGAGGGAGTTGCAAAAAGAGAATATATAGATAATTTATAATAAAAAATAAAGATAAAAGAATAGAAGGAAATTTTCCACGTTAATTATACTTTAATTGCTCTTTCTTTTAGAGATAAAAGAAAAAAGGGAAATTTTCCTCGTTAATTATCCTTTAATTTCTCTTTCTTTTAGAGATAAAAGAAGAAAAGGGAAATTTTCCACGTTAATTATCCTTTAATTTCTCTTTCTTTTAGAGACAAAAGGAGAAAAGGGAAATTTTCCACGTTAATTATCCTTTAATTTCTCTTTCTTTTAGATATAAAAGGAAAAAAAGGGAAATACTGTGAGTGTGAGAGATATCATTTTTGTTTAAAGTATTAAGCAGTTCAAAATGAAGTAAGTAAATACAATATAGGGAAATGTAAATACAAGTTACATCACAGGGAAATGTAAATACAATTTACATTTCCCTATAATTGCATGTGTATTGATGCATGTAATGGACCATTTACCGAGCTAAATTTGCGAATGTAAATACAACTTACCGAAGACATGAACATTAAAATTAATTTCTTTGTTAAAATTCTATTACTTTTAGTATTTTAGTTAATCAATTACTTAACTAAAGAATTGAATATTTCATTAAGAGCCCTCCATGTGAAATTCTGTTTTCTATTTCTGTTTTCTATTTTTGCAGTTTTTTTTGTTTTATTTTACAGAAAATAAACGGCCATGGAAAATGCGACAAAAATTGTACGAAAAACACCTCTACCAGAAAATCACAAAACTATATTTGAATTTTATTTCTGTGCAGAAACTGTAATTTATTAAAAAAATTAAAAAATCCTTAGAAATAAATGAAATTAAAAATTGTTTAGGAAATTAAAGAAATCCAAAATTTCACGTCACCAGCCCTGGAGAGTGGTATTTTTACTTTATTTCTGCGTTTGAGATTTTTAATTATCTTTTTCCTTTACTTCAGAATCCAAGCAAATATGTTCAAGTTTTTTAAAGGCTCATTTGGGCCAAAAAACTCAAAATTTAAAAAATCCGCCTCACCTACCCTGGAGCCAGTTATATACTCTCTAACATATCAAAAAATTACTTCAGTTTAGATTGTAGTAACCCTACAATCAAAGCCAAACTAAGACCAATTTTTTGCAATTTTTCACATTGAGGGCTCTTAAGTAGATTAGTTATTTGCACACAGTAGGTTTATGTATGTGGGCGAATTTAGAAAAATACCAACAAAATCGTTTATTTTAATTGGTGAATCATATTTTTTTTCTACTGTCATGATAGAAACCAAAATAATAGTAATCATAATTTTTCAACAACTTTAATGTAGTATCTAATGATTCCAAGTAGGGCTCTTAAGTAGATTAGTTATTTGCACACAGTAGGTTTATGTATGTGGGCGAATTTAGAAAAATACCAACAAAATCGTTTATTTTAATTGGTGAATCATATTTTTTTTCTACTGTCATGATAGAAACCAAAATAATAGTAATCATAATTTTTCAACAACTTTAATGTAGTATCTAATGATTCCAAGTACGGGTTTTTTTTATGATATTTAACTTTTTATTTAAATATCGTTTTTGGGAAACTTAAACAAAAAAAAAAAAAAGAAAGAAATGATTGAGTAATGAAAACACTAAAAGCTTTTCCATTAATTTGAAAAAAAAAAAAAACTATCTATACATCAAGGAATAACCAATTTCATTTTTTATTTTTAAGTTTTGAAAGAAAAATATTTTTTTGTTTTTTTTTTTTTTACCAAACCTCGATAAATTACAAAGAGAGGACTATTCAAAATAAAATAAAAAGTATTTGAATTGATTAAAGTTTTTAATTTTGTTTTATCGAAAGTTTCTGCTTATCATTTTCTGTATTATTTATGTTGAGTTAATTCCTTATAGGAAAAACATTTTCGAATTGAAGATGAAAATATTTTAGATTTTTGAACATTCAGATAATATACATGCTGAAGTCACTAATTGTATATATAATTCCACTAATGGGTATATATAATTCTGAAAGCTTGAAACAAGGACAAAACAAATTAACAAACTTTCGTTAATTTCAAGTAAGAATTATTAATTGATAAGCAATAGATTTCATAAGTTTCCTATTGGAATAGAAATAATTGCTTTCAGGTTAAATTACTATCTACTAATAATAATTATATACATGATGTGATTTTTTTTGACTCGTGTCTATTACTCGTAATTAATAACAAATTTTCTTAACATGTGTTGTAATCTACTATTATACTTTTTAGTAAGAAAGAAAAAAAAAATTTTTATTGCCATGCGGTGAGCTTGTATGCGTTCAAAATAGTCGGGATGAAAATTTGCGGCGATGAAATGTGCGCAGTAAAAGCACTTCGACTCGTAGAAATTGATCAAACATTTTTTTTTTATTATTGAGTTACACATATACACCCAACTCTTTTTTTACACGGTCTTTTTTTACACGATTTTGAAATACACGGTACAAAAAAAGATCAAACAATTTTTTTTTTCACGATTTAATTCGTCTAACACGAATTTAGTCCTCTAACACGAAGTAGTTGTATTCAAAACTGTGAGCTTTTTCGAAGAAAAATTTATTTCAATTTGCTTTTTAAAAGATTTAGTTACATTAAGTGCACAAGCATCTATTTTCAATATTGGTGATTCGTAAAGATTTATTCAACGGTTTATTTTTGTTCATTGTGCCTTTACCAATATAATTTCTGTTTTTCATATTTTTTTTTTGTTTCAGTTGTTAATATTTTTTTTTGCACGGTTTTCAGGACAAGATATAGCTCAGTTTTTCAACTTACTTATTATTGTACTTTTTCCCACTTTAAGAACAAATTTGAAAAATTTTTGAGTAAGTAAATCAGCTCAACTTTTATTTGCGCCTTGCACTACCGAAGCCATTCAACTGGCCCATCAATCCAAGTATGCATTGTAGCAGTAATAATACGGTCATTCGAGCTGGAATGCACAAGAAGGCAATTTCTACCTTAACGCAAACCTTAACACAAATATGAGAATATTTTTGAATATTACAATTAAATTGACTAACTTCGAATCGTTCACATAATTCTAATTGTTATTATATGACCCGTTATGGTAGATTTAGTGTTAAGTGAATAATTCTGATGAGTCCTAAGCTTGAGACAAGGACAAAACAAATCAACAATCTTTTAGTAGTTTCAAGTAAAAATAATTCTCAATACATTTCATAAGTTTCCTGTTAGAATAAAAATAATTGCTTTCAGGTTAAATAAGTATCTACTAATAATAATTATATACATGGTGTGAAAATGTACCAGTTGTACAGTTTAATTCTAATATAAAGTATACGGTATTAGGATCCCTTATTTATGTTAATTAAAAATAATTGCAGTTTAACAAGAACGAAAACTAATGTAGAAATTGGTATCTGGTGCTTTCACACCGTACACTTCACCACGTATATTTCACCCCACATATTTTACCGCGGCCATTTTCACCGACCGCACCTTTTTATAGCGTCCAAATTCAACGCATTTTCATCATTCGAGTAATACACAGCCAACTATAGCAAGTTTGCGAGCATGCCGAGCTCTTCGGATTCATGCCATTCATGTTACCCAGTGCCAACTATTGGAAGGATCGAAGCAAATGGCTCTTTATTTTTTTATGTTATTTTATTTAATATTTATATATGTATATGTACAAATATGTATATATAATTTATTTTTTGCACGGTGAATTGTGCATAGTAAAAGCGCCTAGACTCGTTAAAACTGATATTAAAAATAAAAGTGGTTTATTATTGAGTTGCATAATATGTATTTGCACTTGGTGTTGCTAAACTGAAAATCGCAATATTTTTTTTTCGTTTACTTAATTCTATACATTTATACTTTTTGATATTCCATTTTTGAACAATAAAGCAAAGTTTGATACGAATATTATTTATTAGTTTCATTTTAGACTTCGTTGAGTGTTTTATGCCTGACAAATAAAAAACAATGAGTTTTTTTCAATTTATAAAAGAATCTTTATCATTTTTAAAAATTTGGCAAAATGGGAAAAAAGCAAAAATATTGCATTTCACGGTGATTATTTGAAATTCACGGAAATAAAGCACTACGCTTGCAACCATATAATTTATCGATCAAAACGTATTCTTATGTTAACCCGAGGTTTCATTTCAACATTAGAATACATCATTAGGTTTAAAATTAAACTGAACCTAATAATAATTTAATTTCTTCAGAATACAGCAGAAGTGGTATCGGTCGAAAGAAAATTTTAGTAAATTTTAATTGCGGATTTATTTTATAATATCAGCGTTAATTATAATAATTTCAGTATAAAGTCTAAAATTATTCAGCATTTTTAAAAATATAAAAGAATAAATTCTTTCAAATGCACAATATTTCAATATTTGATCATTTTAGTCCATGTTTGAAAGGCAACGACGTGTCAAAAGTTAAATCAATGTATAATAAGAAAAACGATACTCTGTTTTCAATGGCTCTAAGTCGTTGGACGGATTTCGCTGAACTTATGAAATGTACACGAGAAGAGATGGTCATAAAGAACTAAAAAATTTTATTTGAGCCTCCTATTTTGGAGACTGGATGTACGAAAGGCGCGTATTTGAGATCCCGGGATTCTGGGGGGCGTGATGGAAACTATGTAAATTTAAGATATTTATGGTACTCTTAACTAGTAAATCATAGAAGTTCATTAAGGCTAAAAATTAGGTTAGATTTTTACAAAAAAGAAATGAGCTCCACTACCGCGACCGTTTTATTTTGTATGTGCATTACTTACAAAATATTATTTATTCTAGATATTGCTCTGCATAACTACACAAGCAGTTTTTATTTTAATGGAAGCAATTCAAAATTCATTTGAATTCGTGGCATACATTCGTAATATAATTATGGTGTACACAATGTCTGTATTTGGGTTCAAGTTTATATTTCTTCTTAGATCTGAGAATATTATAAAAGAACTAATTGATAATATTGAAGAATTATATAGTCAATTTTCGGATAAATTACAGATTAATAAAGATAAAAATAATTTCCTGGAAATGGTCAAAGTATTTACTTTTGCAATTATCGTTTGTGGAATTTTTTATTCGTTGGAACCTTTTGTTAGTTATTTCAATCAAAATACAAGAAGATTACCATTCAACATCAAATTGGGCAGTATGGAAACACCTTATTTTGAATTTTTGTGGCTAATTCAATATATTACATTATCGAGCGCTGCTGCAGGACAAATAATTGATGCTGTTAGTTGATGAAATAAACATAATTTATTAAAGAATATTTAATTTTTCACAAAGAAATTGGAGTTTTCAATAAATATCATGAAAAGTTACCTAAACTTTTTCATGGTGTTTCTTCAAATATTTTTAAGGTGCCCGTTGCAGAACTGGTCTCAATATTTTTAGAACAGTTCAAACAAAAAAAAAAAAAGGATAATTTTAGAAGAATATCGCAAAAACAAATAAATAAACGATATTTTTTCCAATTTATAAATGAAATTTTTATAATTTTTTATAATGTGAGAAAATGGCAAAAGTATCTGATCTATACATAAAACTTTTGAGGTATAGAATATTTGAGAAAAGTCATTGCGCTTACACATAAATAAAAGCAGGACGAAGCATGTTCAAATTACATATTTAATTTACATTCATACTTTTTGTCAACCGAATTTATAAATACAAAAATAATTAATAATTGTATTTCAGGTATTTTTCGTCTGTTTGATAATGTATTGAATATTTACAAAGATTTCTAATGCGAAAATGAAAGATATCAAGATAGTGCATATTTTGTCTTTCAAACGGTCGAAAGCACTTTAATAGTCATATGGATTTTAGACATATAGTGACATAAGCATAACTCATCGGTACTTATTTCATCCGTCGATTTTCAATGAGTTATTTCCATTTAATAAATCCTGAAATTGGACGATGACTTGTATCCTTCTAAATGCAAATAAATCAGTATCAATTAGTTATGTGACGGTCCCTGTATTTTACCGGCTATATGGATATTTGAATTTTTGATCGGAAGAATACATAAAAAAAATATTGATCACTTGTACAGTGAGAAATGATTACGTGTTTCTTAATAAATTTTGTTTTTACACATATATCCATTATGTTATTAATAATTTTTTTTTTTAATTTAAAAATTACCTCCATAATAAAAATATAAGTTAAGCTTTATCGTTTGCATCAAATATTTCATAGCATACATTGTAATGGAGATTTTGACATCTATATGTTTTGTGAAAAATCTGAACCTTGTTTAGTTTATTTTTATTTTTTTTTTAGAAACACTTTAAATTCTATTATTATTTAATTTTAAGGTTAACAACAAAAATAACAAAAGTTTTTGGAACCACAATTTTGCTTCAAATGACATTATATTGTTACGTTATGGCTATATGTCTATTTAGTGTGGCTACACGAAGTAGTGATAAAAATTCGATGTTATGTATTTTGTTTGTGATGGTATTACAATGCGCAGTTTTTAATTTCGCAGGACAAGCAATATCGGACCAAGTAAATTTATTAAGAGAATGAATATTCTATATTTCGTGAGATTCCTAATGTGTTAATTTTCAAAATTCATAAATTTGGATCAGCAAATGCAATATGAATATAATTCACATTTCGCCGAATAAAATAATGGGAATCTATCATTATTAATTGGGATAGATTTAATTTTTGTAAAGATTGTCGAGTATTTGAAAAAGTTGTAAAATGAAGAGTCCCCTTATTTCATATTCTCTAACTTCAATATATGAATCTCATTGGGAAATATATGAATGTCATTTAAAAAGGTTTTTGTTGTCGCTCTAGCCTGGCCTTTATTAATAACAGTTATGGTCTTGAGTTCACACACTTGAATTTTGTCCCGAATTTTTTTAATTTTTCTTTCCCTGAAAACCTTATTCGTACTTTATTACCAACGTTTAAAGAAAAAATTAACCAAATCGGTCCGGCGGTTCTCATAGCACCCGCTTAGCAACGTTTAACATAATTTCATTTTTATAATATAGAAGACCGCAAAGAAAAATTGCTTTCACTTTTCCAGTTTTTCTTTGTCTAAAAATCTTATTCAGATTATCACAAAAGTTCCAATTTCAAATTTTTTTAATTGATACTTTATAGAGATCAAAGTTTTACGAAATTTTCTACAGCTTGGATTGGTATAACAGATCAAGCGAAATTAAAAAAATAATTTTAATTGTTTTAAGTGAAGGCAATAATGAAAGATTTATAATGTCAATTGGGAATTTACTTAACCTATCCATTGATAATTTTTCTAATGTAAGTTAATATTTTAATTTGTGTTTGTTAGATATGGATAATTTTTCACAGAAAAACATACGTAACATATATGTAAATTTGTTGGGCTTAGAAATTTTTATGTAACGACCCCCGACCTGACACAAAGACATGGTGTAAGTTTGAAAATGATCGGTTGAGCAGTTTAGGAGCCTATTTGAAACAGACAAACAGACAAACATGCAAACAGACAAACATACAACTTCTGCTTTATATATATAGATGTATATATATGTATTTTAATTTATTTTATTGCTTCAATATTGTAATAATTTTGTTAATTTTTTCAGATTCTAATACCTGCTTATAATTTTTTCACTGAAATGAAAAGCCTAAATAATCAATAATCAGAAAATTATACTATAAGACACTGAAAAAAAAAAGAAAAATATTTTCAGTGACCTTTTTTTTCTGTTTAAAATATTTTTTTAATTTTTTGCATACACAGGTCAAGTGTCAATTGGTCACTAATCGTAACATACAAATTCAACGTAATCCCATACAAATTCAACTCAATTTTATAAAAAAGAAGATGAAGAAATCACAGTGTAAAAACGAAAAAATTAAGTATTATGTTTACGTTATGTTTTTATAGTATAAGTGGCACTTGACCTTTAAGAATTTTTAAGGCGGATCTGATGTTAATGCCGAAATCGACATTTATCAAGTATTCAACAAGCCCAATGAAAACCCCAACTAAAAAATAATATGGAATAATATGGGACCACTGATGGATGCTGAAAATAATTTAAAAATAATAAATTGCACTGAATTCGTAGATTGTTTGTTCACGTGTATAGTGTTGTTAATAAACAATAATATTAATCAAATTAAAAAATGTTTGTTATTTATTTATTTAGTCAAGTGTCGTATTGCCTCCAAGAATACATCGTATACACGAATACATATTTGCTTAAAACAATTTTTCCATTCTTATCATTACTTTTCAGAGTTGGAAAATAAATTAATTTAGAAATTTGAATTTCTATTGTTTTAAGTTGGTTGTATGTGGATATCTTTATCATCAAAATCATTAGGTATCTAAATACATATTTTTTTTTTGCCTTATGTACAAAATCTTTATTTTCAAAATACTTTTTTTCCAAATCTTTATTTTCAAAATATTTATTTTAAAAATCTTTAAGAATCTTAATCCGACGCAAAGTTTTTAAGTATAAATTTCAGCACAAAATTATAAAAAATCAACTACATTTTATTTATATGTATCAGTTTTTGTATACATAAATAGTAGATTACAATACATGTTATGAAAATTTGTTATTCTTGCGAGTTGTGTGTACACACAAACACATAGACACGAGTCATATTTATATCACGAGACCGAAGGTGCCTATGTGTTTGTGTGTATACACAACGAGCTGTATAACAAATTTGATTACCATGTATTGTATGCTGCATGTGAGAGGGAGTTGAAAACAATACATTTACAATGAAAAATATAAACAAAAAAGTTCAAAATGAAGCAAGGAAATAAATTTTAATTAATACGGAAGTAAATTTATTTCTCGAAATGATTTCAAACCGGATGATTTAAGATCAGCTAATTCCTAAAATATTAAAAAAAAATTAGTAATTTATCCAAAAAAAAATTATTCATTTTCTTTTTTGCAGAAAAAAAAAATCGAATAATTTTTTTTGGGAAAAATTACTATTTTTTCTTATTATTTTAGGAATTAGCTGATCTTCTTAAATTTTATTTTTAATTATTAAAAAAAATAATAATAATTTTATAATTTTTTTTTTTATAATAAAAATAAAATCAAATAATTAAAATTATTATAATTATACACCACACCACTTAGTATTTTCCTTTCGTATTTTTCAAAGTATTTTTATCATCGATACTTTTTTGTGGTTGCGATTTTGGGTTTATTCTCATCATTAAATTTTACTGTTTTTAGTTTCACTGATAATTCGACTACCTGCATCATTTTATCTGAAGCATACTATACAGACTAAAGTTTGGCTTCCCATTAAAACAATTTTCCAGGCGCGACAAAACTTACATATTTTACTTTTCCTCTATACAATATTTTAATTTATTTTATTGCTTGAATGTTGTAATAATCTTCTTAAAATTTTCAGATTATAATACCTGCTTTTAATTTTTTCACTGTAATGAAAAGCCTGAGTAATCATTGATACTATACACACTGAAAAAAGGAAAATATTAACAAGGATTTTTTTTTCTGGATTGTTTTTAGCCTTGTGGGCAGTAATCGTAACATAACGTAATTCACGTTCGAGTTAAACAAAAAAAAAGAAGAACAAGAAATCGGATTGTAAAAACGAAAAAAAAAATAAAATTAAGTTTTACGATTACGTTTAAACTTCAAGCGGCACCTAACCTTAATTATGAAAATTGTCCATTTTTAAGCATTTTTGAGGCGGCCTGACTCAAATGCCGAAATCTACATTTATCAAGTATTCAACACGCCCAATTAAAATCCCAATTAAAAACTTTTTATATTGGAACAATATGGGACTGACGGATGCTGAAAATAATTTAAAAATAAAAAATTGCACTGAATTAGTTTTAGAAGAGTTTCACCGAAACAAATAAAAAAAAAAGTTTTTTTGATTTTTGAAAATCTGGGATAATGAGAATATGGCAAAAATCTTTTAATGAGCTAAAATTTTGGATACAACTTTCGTATCTCTAATGTTTCTAATAAAGCAATCATCAAAAATTTTTCATAATGAAAAAATTTTGGACATGCAAGCTGTGAATTAATAAAGTAAACGGCACCCACGCACTAGGGTTTTTGGACCGAGCCGGCTCGATCCAAAAAGCTCGAGCTAGCTCTTCTGTTTTTGCTTGAATGAAGATCGAGTTTTTATCTGCTAGTGGCTCGAGCTCAGCATTTTTAATGTTTTACATTTTACTTTTGTTTTTTTTATTTTATTGAACAGAAAAGTTTATATAAGGAAATATTTCACTTCAATCTTATAAGTCACAGTCAATTTTAACAGAAAATGATACACTGAAATGGATTTTTTATCTTTTTATATTTTATGATGTTTTGTTTGTTTATATTTTATAACGTTTCGTTTAATAATTTTGCAATATATATTGTTATTGTTATAATTTTGTAATGAGTAAATTATGTTTAAATTAGAAGTTAAAATTTTATGCCCTGAAATTGGTTTCTTTATGCCATTGTTTTTTCCTATGTATTTTATTTTTAAGAAGGCTCGGGTGGCTCGAGCTACCCGATCCTCCTTACAGAAAAAGCTTGGAGGCTCGAGCTTACGAAAATGGTCGAGTTTCAAAAACCCTACCACGCACCTACCTGATTCAATCGGTTCAAGTAACTTGTATTCTGTAACTTATAAAATTAACTTAGTCTTTTTGGGGTTATTATTTGATAGTGGTTACTAATATTTAAAAAGTTAAAAAAAAAGTTTTTAGGTCTATTATTCCTTAACTTGGGACGTATTTGTATGCTTTGTAAATGTAGTTATTAATATTTCACTAACATTATTATGGAAATAGCCATAATGTTAATTTGTAGGAATAGAGTGATAGATACATTGGAAAAAAGTAAAGCGTTCACATACAAAATTAATGATATATAAGATATTTACGTTAAATATATTAAAACTTCGTCCAACAAAGATAAAATTCTGATATTGCCTGTACATTTCATGTAATAAAAAATATGTATAATAAGAAAGTAATATAATAATTTAATAACAATTTAATTTTGAGTTTTATTTTTAATAAAATCTTATTAATCTTTACATTTTATATTTTTATTAAAATAATTTATTTACATTCAATTATTAGTATAAGATAAATTTGGTGAAGGGTTTTATTTAAAATTATTATTCTGAATTTGTGGTTGTGGGTATGGGGTATGGAGTATGGAGCCTAAAAATAGAAATTATATTATTCTTAGACTCTATTTGTGTATAAGTTTATTAATTAATATTATAATTAGAATGAAATTTATGACATTTCAAATAAATGTTTTTTTATCATTCTGTTTTTAGGTCCGAGATAAATTTCCATTTTGGATTACTATTAAAGCAATACATAATTTTTAATTTTCTAAATTTATGTTCACTTATTATATTATAATTGTCAGTAAAAAAAAATTTGAAAATGATTATTACTTTGCAGTTAACTTGATACACACCTAAATTTATACTTTATGTTTGTTTATATTTAATATTATAATATTTTACATGCGAAAAATGAACGTTATGTTATATGTTCATTGTTCACCATTAAATGTTTTCATAAAAATAAATATTATTTGTAAAAAAAGTTGTAGGCCTGTGTTTGAAGTTTTATTAAGACGAACATAAACAATATTAAGAAAAGTGTTATTACACTTCAGAATACAGATATTCATATTTAAAAAAGTCTTGATGAGTATAATGTGTGCGGTGCGGACCCATAAACTTAAAATTCTTCATGTTAAGGGTCGAATTTTCTTAATATTTAATTTATTTCACTGAATAATTAATCATTCTTCTTCAATATTGTCTTACATTATCGACATTTCTTCAAAAAATTTTTAATAAAGTTTTCCTTAAATTTTCCTCATCGAAGAAATAATAATGATGGTTTAGTTTATAAATTTGTTTCTTATAAAACCTCTTAATATATTTTCCATTATTATTGTTATGAAAATCTTTTGGTGTAGGATCTTCAGCCGGACAATTCTTGGCAAGTGATGTCACAATTATTGAGCATTTAGTGCTTAATTTGTGACTATTAGTGCCACAAAAATTAGAATTTGTGCACGCTTGGTTTTTGAGAAACTTTTATTTTCGAATTTCGAACATGGGTCAAGGGGTATCTCTGGCCGGATTCGAATTTCCAAAAAAACAATGATGCTATCATTTAGTGCTTAATTTCTATTTCTATTTCTATTTCTATTTCTGCTACAAAAACTAGAATTTGTGCTCTTCACTTCAATTTTTTTAGATTAGATGAAAATTCCTAAATTTCAACCGAATTTTTTTTCGTCGAATTTTAGAAAAGGGAAAATGCTACCATTTAGTGCTTAATTTGTGCTTGCGTATACTGTACCCCTTGACCCATATTCGAAATTCGAAAATCAAGCGAACACAAATGCTACTTTTTTTGGCACTAATAGTCACAAATTAAGCACTAAATGCTCAATAATAGCGAAATCGCTCCACCAAATCTTTTTTATTCAAAAATTTTCCTTATAAAAAAATATCTACATTTTTCCTTTAAATGAGTGATTTTTTATTGAAATTTATCCCATTATATAGTGAAAAGGATGAAAAGGATTTACTTTCTCAATAAAATTATATTTAGGTAAATTCTAATTTTTACCGTTATTTTTTTTTTTCAAGGGTCAGAGAAAAAACTCAATTGTAGGACTCCGGTTCACCTTTTCGTTCATTGCTAGCGATTCACAGAACGCCTTTTTCAAGATTCATTACTTATCAGGGCTGCCATTTTGAGGAAAAGTTTGGGTTTTTTTTTGGGAAAAATATTGAGTAAATTTATAATTGTAACAGTAACGTTGGCAATCACAAACTTTATTAATAGTTTCAGTGTTGTGGCAGTTTTTGTTTATAATAAGATATTAATTTCATAACTTTATTCTTCAACATTCATTAATTTGGAAATTGGAACTGAACTTTTTGGGGTACTACGTTTAACTCAGATTGAATCACCGGGAATGACGTCTATAAAGTTAACGACGTAAAGTGTCCTTAAATAAAATATATCCTTAAATTAAATATATCAAGAAAATACATCAACGAATTTTAAATTCACTTTATGTATAAAATTATTATAGATTTAACCATTTAACACTTTTTTCCAATCTCAGCAATGAGAAATTTTTGTACACCATCAGCCACTATACTATGGAATAATACTAAAGATAATTATAGTATGATGAAAATACTTATTTTATTCTTCTAGATTTTCTCTAATAGATCAAAGTTTTTATCCTTAGATTTTTTTTTTTTTTTTGGAAAACTTTTTATTTAAACTAACTTCAAGTTAGAAATTTAAAAGCTAGATTTTTATTTTTTGTCATTTCGGTCCTGCATATACGTTAACAGTGCCAAAATAAGTTTGATTTAACTTTAATTTATATATAATTAAGTTAAACGGTTTGAATTGAACTTATAAATTAAAAAAGTTTATACAAGAATAAAAATTGATGTCAAATAAAATCTTATAATTTTAACATTATATGAACTTGCAATATTGTTGGTAAATTCCTTTGTCTACTGTTCAAAATTGAGGTCATATAGAATCTCATTACTTACATACCACATCTTGCGAACTTTTATAGTGAAGAATTATTTTTATTTCTTTTTTATTGATAAAATTTAATAGTTCAATTAAAAACAAATCTTCATTGATTTAAATTCTTATTGTTCAATTGAATTGTCTTCTTTTTTAGGTTGACTGTATTTATAGCTATTTATAGTGTGTAATGAATCAAATGGACTCATTACATTTAAAAAAAGACAATTGAAATATATAATCCTCAATCTTTAGCTTTACGGATTTTCTTTTTTGGTACGCCACTCTTGAAATGTGCGAACTATGTTTTAAAATGTACATAGCATAAGCACAAATAAATATTTTATAATTTTTATTATTCGGTAATTATGCATGAAGGAACCTACTCAAGTAATCACTTAAATATAGAAAACTGCATAATTTTAAGTATTCGAATTTTTGACATCAACATTATTTTACCTTCATCTATATGGGATAAATTTTTGTCCTCTCTTAAGTATATTTTTTTGACTTTTATTAATTATTTCCAATTGAAATATAAAAACATTTTATTTATTCATAATTTTATGTATATATATGGAAACATGAAGAAAAAAGTTTTATTTTTATTTAAAATTAATATTAAAATTTTAAATACATATCACAACAAGAAATTAAAAATTAAATAAATTTTGCTTCAATAGTCATCCTTGAATTCAACTATCGAATAACGATTATTTCAATTCTAGAGGGTATCGTATTGTACACAATACTCATATATCAAAAATAATATAATAGATAGTATAAAGAAAATTGAAATGAAAATGATTTTCCTGAGGCTAAAATAATAAATATTATTTTCAATAAATGGAATAATATGTATACTGTATAGTAGGAAGGACGTAACATGGGAAAATTTATAAGTGCAAGAACATATGGAAAACTATATTTTTTTTTATTTTTATTTATTTTTATTTTTTTTTATTTTTATTTATTTTTATTTTGAGATGGAATAAGAAGAATTATCGAATTTTACATAAAAATTGTTATTACTTCAAAGCTAAATATTTATACATATAAACCTTTTCGAAAATATTATATAAATCCGTGGATTATATTTTTTTGAAATTTTCAATGGGTTTTGTTTATTTTATCCCTAATAGAAGATTATTATCCAACAAATTGTATATAATATATCTCAATTCACTACAATTCATTTAAAAATAAATGCAAAATTTTGAGCACGTCTATCAGAAAATATTGCAGTTTTAGATATAAGTGGTCCTTAAAGCTAATTCTTCAGCTAGTTTTTTTTTTCAGTGTACATTGTAGTTAAAAAACTTACAAAAGTATGTTTCAAATGTACTTAACATTTTAATAGGCCTAAATATGTCATGTAAAATATATAAATAAACAACAAAATATTATTTTGTTAGGTGCAGAAGAAAATCCTCTTGAATTAAATGGTTAAATAAAAATCATATGACTCTTGAATTTACAAGAAAATTTTATGTTATTCTTATACTTTTGGTTCTTATGGTTTCAGGTTTTTGTTTATCTTTTTAATTTTTTTCCATAATAAAACCGAAAAGTGATATAATCAAAAAGTTATTGCACCAAATAATAAATAAAAAACCAAAAATTTTGTTTCAATTTCTTTTTTTAGATTTTAAATTAAGGTCATAAGAATTAGGAAAAAATAAACTTTCAAAACTGTAAAAGTTTGGGATGTTTTTTTTTATTTTTGTATGATTTTTTATTTTAGTGTAATTACAATTGGGGCGACAGCGACTATTAAAAATAATAGAAACCATATATTTGTATGAGAATGAACAAAATTGAGACGACTGGCGACAAACGACATTGTCGCCTGTGGACAAATTAGAAATATTTCTATTTTGTCGCCGGACGACAACGGCAACCATATATTTTTTTTATTTATTTTTCTATTTTTTCCTATTTATTTATTTTGTCGCCGTCGACGTATTGTGTTCACTCCAGTTATATCGCTGTTGTTGTCGTTGTAGTCGTCTTTGTTGCCGTCGTTGTCGCCCCAATTGTGTTTAAAAGTCATTGTTAAAAAACTTAAAATATTAATCTTTATTTTATTAATAATATTTAAACTACTGTTTAATTATATCAAATAAACAAGTAAAAGAAATTGTAGTTATCCTTCCTGAATAAATTTACTCAAGTTTTTATCTTTCAAAATCATAATAAAAACCATTTTTTTCATTAAATTTTGCATAACTACAAAAAAGTAATTTTTCAAGTGAAATAAAATTTATTTTAATGATATTGACAAAGAAATGACGGAGTATGGTATGCATCATTGTTAGGTATCCCACAGAAATTACGAAAATATTTTTTTTTATATTTTCTATCTGAAACTATTTTGAAATGCTCTCTTTGTGTTAATCTATAAATTCCACTAAAAAATGATTATTTTGAGTACATAATTGAAATTAATAATTGCAATTCAAATTCAAGATTAACAAGATAAACGAATAAAAATAAAGTAAAGACATTTCGGTTTTTATATGACGGAAAATTTTTAAAGTTAAGAAAGCAATTTATTTCGGCTATTACTGTTGATTGTTTATTATAAATTTCAATTTCATTCTGTTCAAATTTTCTTAAAAATAAGGAAAAAATACTTTATTAAATTCGTTTCAATACAAAGTCCTGTTTTTGAATGGATTTTAGTTATTAGGAAGAGATATTCTATTTCTTTGTTATAACTGATGAACCCCATTTGGACTGGGAAGGCTATTATACTACAGAATGGGCTTGACTTAATTCAATTAGAGAAGAATTTTGCATATGAAATTTCGAATCTCAATTGTGTTTTATTCTGAAAAATTTATTTTTTTCAATGTACATATTTAATATACTTACAAAATAAAATTTTAGGGAACCACTTTTCAATATTATTTATTTATTTTATATTGCAATTATCACCTGAAAATCAAATAAGAACCCTGAGTTATATACTACTAAAAACGAGCGTTTTGAAGCACTTTTGTTACTGATTTGACTTTATTTAAGGTACTTCATGAGCTATTGTTTAACATTTATTTAAATTAAAAAAATCCTCAAGCTCAGAATTTTAATTTGTTTATTCCTTTGCAAAATATCATTGTTTCATGATCCAAACCATCAATATTTATGAATGCATTATTGATGATTGTCGCTTATAACCAAATGCTAACGAAAACGGAAAAGGAAAGAGTTGAATAAAATTATATAATGATGGTACAGAAGCAGCAAGTTCGTGAAAAATATTTATTAAACTAATTTATTTTTATTGTGAATTATTTTTTTTTAAATAAATTTTTATTGTGCCAAGAAAACTCAAATATAAATTTCCAAAAGGCAAAATTGATAATTCGTGGTCAAGGTTTTTTTTCTTTTAATTTTATTTGCAATATAAATTTTCTTTTGTGGAATATTCAGAACTAAAATTGTTAGATTTTTAAGCAGTTTCAGTGACATTAACAAAGATATGTTTATCAAATATACTGATCCGAACAATTTAATTTAGTTTTTATACTAGAATTTATACAATTGTATATAATGCAGATTATTTCAATCAAAATAACTTGTCGCTGTGTTTTAACAACTTTTTAACCTATCATAGTTTCTGTTCATAAAATAAAAAACATATTTTAATGTATTTCAAGGTACTAGAGATTCAGTAATTATTAATTATCAATATCATGCTTAATAATTAATATTTAGAATTATGCATGTCACATTCTCTAATTTTATTTTTTGGACATATTTTGATCATTTTTTTTCTTTTCAATATAAAGAACACATTGCTGAATGTTATAAAAGTCTTGTAAGAATTAAATATATAATAAAAAGTTTTAATTTAATATGTCTTTCAATATTAAAAAATTTTAATCTTATTTAAGTTTAGAACTAAAAATAATACTTTTTATATATGTACCTCTCAGCAAACAAAACATTCATTTCGAAATTTCCATTTTTTTTTAAACATATGAATTAAAAATTCTTTTTTGTTTTACAGTATATGTGTTTTCTTATTTATCTTTATTGTACATAGTAAGTAATATGAGATAAAACATAATATATTATATTGGTCTGCAAATATGTTTATATATATATTTGGAGATATAATGCATATTATGCATTAATTGCATACAATTTATTTACATATGTACTTGAAACACATTTCCTTATCGTATTTTTTTGTATATATTATTCTCCATTGTCCATTCGTTGCTTACATAAATACATGTTTACATTACGAAGTATTTAAATTTTTAGGTTTTAAAAATTTTAGGAAGCAAGTTGTAACTAGCCTCTGAACTTAGAAGTCTTATTCGCGGAAAATGTGGCAATCTTAAGTTTTTTAATCACATTTTTAAGATAAAAATTGTTACAATAAGTTATAAATTAAAAAAGATTTAAATAAAATAAATTTCAAGAAATCTGTAATAATGTGGAACTTTCAAATAAATTTTGATCAATCGATTTTGTTGAGTTTCAACAGCATATTTATTATATATTATATATATAGATATATTTAGTATTATATCTAGAGACTATAAAAACTACAACAATTAATCTATACGACAATTAAAATATGTCGCTAAAAACTATGTTATACTTTTTCTTTGCATCTTTGTTATTAAATCTTCTAGCGAACATGTCCATTTCACATCCAAAAATTTTATTAAAATGAAAAGAAAATCAAATCCTAATTTTCTGAGATTATTTTTTGATTCAAATATATTTTTAACCAATTTTTTTGGCTAAAAAGATAAACAAAATTAAATTAAGAAATCTTTGTGAGCTAAAGAAATTTATTATTTATTTAATATTATTTTTTGCCTAAAAAAAGCTTAATGAGATCATAATGAAAAGATAATAAATAAACAGAATGAGACATTTACTTAATTTTGAACTTAATATAAAAAAATAAATTTCCTTTTTCAAATATTCTTTTATCCTTTGCTTTAATAAAAGATTAAACAATTTTTTACATTTTCTACTAATAAGAAGAAAAAAAAAATTTTTTTTATTCAGAAATTCTTATGTACGATATATTGTTTTCGGTTTTTATACATAAATTTAGTTTTGGGTATACCTTTTTATTTGGTTTATTGATGACGGACAATTTCGTATTCAGATATATTTTGATAATACTAATAGATATATTTTGATAATAAAATCATATATTTTCCCGGGGTACATATATTTTATTTTCAAAATCTAAAAAAATAATAATTATATCATCAAGCCTGTTAAGAATCGTCCTTTAATACAACTTTCAACTTGAGAAAATTTTTAGGTAATAAAATTTTCGTTTCAAATCTTATATTTATGATGATAATAGTTTTTGTTTTTCCAATTTTCATTCAAAATGAATATTTTGTCCTTTTTGTTTTCATAAACACATTATAATAAATCATAATTTACTTATTTATATACATAACTACTTTTACATATGTTTTTTTTTTATGTTTTATGTATTTTGTTATTATCTAATAAAACATCACACCAAACAATATTACTAATTATCACTTACAATATAACATTAACATAAATAAGCCTGTTAGATAATGTTCATAATTACCTTAAAACTAAATTGAAATTTTTCTTTTACCAGGTTGAATTTATGATTACCTCAAAAGAAAATTTGCATGAAAAAAACTATATTATATATTATTATACTTATATACCTATAATACTATTATTATTTTATTCCAAAATCAAAAAAAAAAAAAGAAGAAGGTTATGTATACATTAACTGATCTGTCTTCCTGATACCCATAATTTCTAAAGGAAACATATTTTTAATGTCACTTCTAAAATTATTTTGACCCTTGTCAAAGATTTTTAATATAATATATTTTTGGGCAGTTTTTATAAATTTATTTTTAAAAGTTTTTATCTATTGAGACTTAGTAGACTGTGTCCTTTTTTATTTGCTTTAGACTTTTAGAGGATAAAAATACTTTCTTTTTACCCTGATACTGTAAAAAAAAAGAGAAAATATAAAAATATGTAGAGTCCTTTTGTTAACAACTATATAGATTTAATAACGCCCAATATATTATATATTGAACTGATAGTAAAATTGTACGTATCAATTATATAATTAGTTTGTGAATTTTCTTTCACTAATTTGAAATAAGCAATGGCTTTGGTAGTTTGTTGTTATAATTATGAGAGCCTATTGTTTTATGTCTATACTTAAAATTCTTATTGAAACTTTTAATGAATCTTTTATCCAAATGTTTTTTCATGTTATTCCTATAAAACTGGATTTTTTTGTTATACTTAATTACTAGAAATTAGGAATAAAATAAAAATCTGATAAAAGTCAATTTCGACATACATATTTGAATTTCTAGTTGCTTACGAATGGAAAACAAAATAAGATTATCGTTGGATTTTTACATTGAATCGTAATTCATAAATCTAACTTTAACTTTCAATTACCATATTGTTTGAATTTTAATATTTGAATTTTAATGTTTGAATTTTAATTAACTCAATTTCACAACTTTTTAATGCTAATATTTTATTATATTTAATGAAATTTTTTTTAATACATACAAAGGAAAATATGAAAATAAAAGTAAAAAAAAAATGAAAAAAAAAAAAAAAATTAATAAAATACTTTAACTCTTCCTGAATGATTATAATTTTCATAATATATTTTCTTCTTATAATGTTCTCCTTTATACGATAATAGGTAGGTATCCAAAACCATAATAAAATTTTATTATGATTTTTTTTTTCGTTTTAGATAACCAAACTATAAAAAATTATTGACGGTATTTTAAATAACCAAACCCAATATGTGCAATAAAAATATATTGAATATTAATATTAGTATCTGCAACGTTATATAATAAAACAAAATCAGATATAATAAAAATTTACATAAACATAATATATTTTTCATTCTTATCATCAACATGATTAGGATGTGCTTCAAAATAATAAAGGAGCAAAAGAACATTATCTAAATAAGTATGCATTTCGACCACGACCAATATATTTTACTTCCTTAATGAAATATAGAATGTTTATTATTTAAAAATTTAAGCATTGTATAATAATAACATATATTATATGAATCAGAATAATTTCATAATGTTCTTTGTTCCATATTGGATTTAATACTCAATATTAATTAATCTCAGTTATAGATTGAGCAGTTTATAAAAAAAACATTTTCTGCATTATTGTTTTCGTAATCAAAAATTTGTTATAACAACTCGTTGTGTATACACACAAACACATATACCTAGTTTACATGGAGAGTTGAAACCGGGTTCAACTACGGTTCAACTACATGTGTTGTAATCTACTATTAATCCATCGAACAAAGAATTGATTAATTTTTTAATCTTGATTTGTGTGGACGAATGTGAACAAAAATATTTGTGTGTTATTTATTTTCAAAGTCGAAATTGCAACGCAATAACAATTCACTTAAATATTTATGTGTAACTTTTATATTTTTGTAGTACATTATGGGTCAAATAAATTGATATTTTATTTAATTTTTAATTAGAATAAAGAATATTGTAGTAGTAATAACAAGCCTAATAATAATAAGTAAAGCTGCAATTATATAATACAATTAAACTATAATCTAAAAAGAAAATGACAAATCAATATTTTCCATACAAAAACAATTCCAAAGTGAATGGTGCAAGAATATTATAAGTAGATCATATGCTGTCAAATATTTGTGTACTATTCATTTTCAAAGTCGATATTGCAACGTAATACACAATTCACTTAAATATTTATGTGTGACTTTTATACTTTTGCAGCAGATATAATTATTATAGGTCAAATGAATTCATATTTTAATTAATTTTTAATTAGAATAAGTATACTGCAGTAGTAATAACAAGCCTAATATAATATCAATAACAATAAGTAAATCTGTAATTATAAAACCTATAGTTTAATAAAATATAACATTGTGTTAGCAGCAACGTGTGGCCGCGTACAAATTTAACTTAATCACAAATAGGTAATTTTTTCTTAAGATATTAAAATAATTGATAATGAAATGATAATGTTGGAAATAAAATGTTATAAAACATTAGGATCTATGTAGGTATGAAATGAATTTTATCACATTTTTCATGTACGCTTCAAAAGGCTTATGTATGATTACTTGTTAAGCTTATGATAAGTGTTGTTATGCGGAAATGAATTTTATAACAACATACTTAAAAAAAAACACAAGAGCTGTCATGGGACCCCCGATTGGAACGTAGTTCCTTAGCGTCCATTTAAGTAATTTTCATTTTTGATTAATTCAAAATTTTATTAGTTCAAAAAAAAATTAAAAAAAAATCAACAGGTTTATCCATATACGAACTTTGCATCATAATACCTCAAACTACTTTTTTTTCGTTTTGTTCTACTTTTTCCCATCAGTTTTCGCCAGTTTTGTATTTTTTAATTTAAACAAACCTATTTTAGTGTGACTTAGTGTGACTTGAGTGGCTAGTTAAAAACTTCGTTTCAATATTGAATTACATAAATTATAAAGTATAGAATAGCGCCCTTATGGGGAAATATTATACTGACAAAATTATACAAAATTTTTATTTACATTGAAATTAGTATGAAAATCTAAATTTTATTTGAACCATAAAATATTAATTAGTTAATAATAAAAAATTAATATTTTCAAAGTATTTTATAAAATCAAATAAAATTTAAGTTTATCAATTTTCATACAAATTTCAGTAAAAATTATTACTATTTGCCCCGAGAGGGACTGTTTATTTACCGCAAGAGGGACTGTTTATATTTTATTAAATCATATAAAATGCGACGACGTTGATGTGGGCATGTGGTCGGTATGTTGTATTTAGTAGTATAGAATTTAGATCGCTAAATGGAATATTATATGCGTCAATACACATTTAGATGCATCAGCGTGAATAATGAAATCATTTAGATGCATCTGCGTGAATAATGAAATCATTTAGATGTAGCAGCGTAAATAATGAAATCATTTAGATGTTCTCACAATATTTCAATACAGACAAATACCACAAAAAATGAAAAAAAAAATGTGTATATCAACTTTTGTTTTTTTTTTTTCATTGTAAATGTATAGACTGCAACTACCTGACACATGCACATTAAAACAGTATATTGGATATGTAAACAAAATTTGTTATACAACTCGTTCTGTATTTACACAAAAACACATAGACAGTTGTCAATTTATATCACTCGACCTTCGGTCTCGTGATATAAGTATTGACTCGTGTCAATGTGTTTTTGTGTATAAAGAACTCGTAATTAATAACAAATTTAGTTAACATATACAATAATCTACTATTAATTTTTTGTTTTTGTTGTTTTTGCACGTACATATTATATATTCACATTTATTACCTTATCTTATTTTGGTAAGGTTTTATAAATTGAATTGTATGCAAAAATTTTTATTTTTTTCTACTTTGAATTATTTTAACCATTTTCTGTTGTGTTTATGAGACCAGAAATCCTATATTGCATTGCATAGATATGACAATTCAATTTATAAAACCTTACCAAAATAAGATAAGGTAATAAATGTGAGTATATAATATGTACGTACTTGTTGACATAAAATGTCAATGTTACATGTTTTCTATCAAATCTAAAGTGCCATCTATATATTATATAATTTTATATTTTCTCATTATTGGTCATATAATTATGAACTAAAGCTCATTATAGAATCAATAATAGTCTGATAAATAATTGTTATTAAGGATATAACTTTTTTAATGTATATATATAATATATAACAACAATACAAGGTTATACATAGTGTTTGTTCGAGACTCAAGCCAATCTCAGGATCGTTTTTTGTTTATTTTGGAAATTTTTCTAAATTTTTAATAACCCCTCAGCCCCCAGCAAATAAATAAAAAATTTATTTTAGTATTTTCGTGGAATTATAGCAAAAGTTACTAAACCAATATTAATTATAGGTTTTACTGTTTTTCTAGTGTATAGATTAAATTACAAAAAATATGTTTTTTTTTATAGAAAATGTATTTTTTACGAACAGATTTATATTACAAAGATTCGTTCGCAACACAGCTAAATTTTCATTTTTTTTTGAACAAACATATTTAAGGATAAAGAAAATTCTAACATAAGAAAAAAGTCAAGGATCAAACTTATAATAATAAAATAAAAAAAATGTATATTTTTTTATATGCCGAAAATTTATTCCATTGAGATCATTGATTGCAATTAGTTAAAATTAGAATTTATTTTAACCCAAACTTATGTTTAAAAATTGGAAATATTGAGTAACTGTTTAGTAGAACATTGAGTGTATGTACGAATACTCAAGAGACTAACATCATAACGAAAATGTTAGAAAATTGATTATTTTATTTGTAAAGCATGAGACAATGTCTGATATTTTATGAACGTATGATTTTTAAATACATAAAAAAAGTTTAATTACTCAAATTATAACAATTATAAGTCTGACCAGTCAAAATAATTAATAACCGCAGGAATCAGTAATTTGGCGAACATCATATTTATTAAGATAAAAGAATCTTTTCTTTGATTTGTTAAAATACACAAGTGCAATATATATTACATTATTATATGAAATAAAAATAAAATAATATCAAAGTAAAAATCACATTAGCATTAGAGGGGTAAAACAAATGTAAAAAAATCGCAAAAATATGTTATGTTACCAGAAAAATATCCCTCTCAAAAGAAAGAAATAATTTTCCGGTATCTATAGTTGAAAATAGTTTTTCTTGCGCTTTTGCTGCTTCCATAATACTTTAAAAAACGATATAATAATAATATACATACCTAGTGGTACTGATAATACATAATAAAAAAACTTTTAGAAAATTTCGAATGTAGGTATTTATATTTACATAAATTTTTATTGAAATTAGTTTCTTCCTGTGAAAATTAAATTCTTTAAGCAAAAAAAAATAGAAATTTATCTATTTGAAATCTGAGTTCATTTGTCACGTTGTAAACCAATAGTGTATACATTATGTCAATAGAATTAAAATTTTACAAAATCAAAATCACTTCATTTTTCAAATTACGTGCCTTGTTGTAAAATAAGAATCTTTATTGTAATCAGCAGCGGGTTAAACTAAAGTCCGTATATATTTATTTTGTTTTATTATTGTTCACATTGATATTATGTGAACCAAATTATTCCAAATTTCGAAACCATTATATGATAAATTTTCTCATAGACAGTATGTTCAAGTTATTTATTTTATTTACTGAAAAACTGGATGAAAATTTATATATAAAACCTAAATAATTTAGAATATTGTTACAAAAAAAATGCATATACATATATGAGAATTATAACAATAAAACCATTTAACATTTAAAAAAAAAATTGTGACCAATACACAAGAATACGGTATTCAAATGTAAATTAAACCCAACACCAAAAAAAAAACTTAGCAGAGAGCCAGCTATAAAATATAGCTGAAAGTTTATAAACGAAAGTGCGTTATTTTTTTTAATGTGCATGTCTTCGGTAAGGGGGTCCCGAAATAATTTATACGGACATAATTTATACGAAAAAACGACATTATTCATACCATACAAATGAATTATGTCGCTTTCAGGCACGTCATAATTTATATATGAATAAAGTCTTTTTTTTTTCGTATAAATAATGTCGCTTCTAAACGACATTATTTCTACATAAATAAAGTCGATTTTTGATCGTATGAATAATGTCATTTGTAAAACGACACTATTTATCGTACGTGAGTAAAAACGAATGTTGGCCGTACAAAATGTAGGTGAGCTGACATAACCGCGAATATTGTGTTCTAAGCAAAAGGGAAGGGGGGGCAGCAGGGCGGCGGGCGGGCGGTTGGTCAGTGGGATTTGCGGCGCAAAGCTTCTTTTGTCTGTAAAAGAAAGAGAAATTAAAGAAGAATTAACCTGGAACATTTCCCAAAGCTTCTTTTATCTGTAAAAGTAAGGGAAATTAAAGAATGATTAACGTGGAATATTTCCCTCGGTTTTTTTTATCTGTAAAAGAAAGAGAAATTAAAGAATGATTATCTATATTCTCTCTTTGCAACTACCTCTCATATGCCCATTAAAGCAGTATACAATACATGTTAATCAAATTTGTTATACAGCTCGTTGTGTATACACACAAACACATAGACACTCGTTAATATTATATCACAATATTATATCGTGATATGAATATGACTCGTGTCTATGTGTTTGTCTGTATACACTAGGGCGGATCGAAATAAAAAACTTTCGATTTCTCACATGCCCGGGGGGCGAATCGAAGCGATTAGATATAAAAACAATATGCGGAAAGTTTCAAGTTGATCGGATTTTATTTTCTGCCTCCAACTTTCGTTTGAAATTCCCCTAACAAAAACATTAATTTTTGTATGAAATAAAAAGTGCAGACTCTAACTTTTCATTAAGTAGGTTATTATGTTGTAATTTTGTAATCTACATTATATTATAGTAGATTAGGGTAAAAATCTTCAAAAAGAAATAGTTCGTGAATGTTTCCAATTTTTTTTTTGATTTTCCCATATATGGCTTCTCCCAAATTTTCAAAGGTAAGTTGGAGGCAGAAGATGAACTCCGATTGAGCTAAAATTTTTCAGACATTAGTTTTAGGCCCATTCGCAACTTTTAGGACCCCGGGCGTTTTCAAATTTAAAAAAAAAAAAATTTTAGTACTAAATCGATCCACACTAGTATACACAACTCGCAAGAATAACAAATTTTCATATCATGTATTGTAATCTACTATTACAACATTTGCTCAAAATATTGCAATTATTATTATATTATGTATATTATATAAAATAAATCGATAAAACATAGGGTAGCTAGCTACATGAAAATGGTAGTTTTTATTGTAATTTTTTTTAATCAAAAATTGCAATTGTAATAAAGAAATTCTTTTAGCTGTTTTTTTAAATTTTAAAAAATAATATTTCAAATTTTAAATTTGGTTTAAGAATTATTTTCTGGGAAGAGATTTTACTACTATTTTAGCAGAGTTTTGGATTGCAATGGTAAACATCAAAGTCGCAAATAAATAAATTAATAAAAATCATAATAAAAAGAGATGTAATATAAATAAATTATATTAAATTCATTGATATTGAACACTCACTAACAGAAGAATACATATTAAGAAGTAATAATAATACTTTTTTTCCTTGCAATACAAAAAATCATCCATTACTTCGATTTGACCTTTATATAGAAAAACATGCAACGGAGATACTGAACATAATGTTTTCAGTGTAAAAGTCAACTTAAAATAAATATAGTGTTAAAATCAAAACATAAAAAAATCTTTAAGAAAACCATATTTTTCTATGAAAACTTCTTCATTAAAGTGATGTTCCCACATTTATCATCTGTGAGAATATTTGTTTTCATACCACACTCATTCACTACAGCGAATGACTAAAAATCCCTTAAGATATGTGGTATTAGTTGAACATCATCAGCTACCAGCCTGATAAATTGTGTCTGCTTTTTGAAACTTATAATTGTACGTATTTCTTTGTGTGCTCTAGGGTATTCGCAGATTCTTGAAACTTTAATTAAAATCTTTAATCTATAATATCATATAATTTGGCATTTTATGCTGAAGAACATTAAATTTTATTATCAATAATGTATTCACAAAAAAAAAAAAGAAACCACTCACCCACGTTGACCAATGTAATGCGGATAATAATAATTTTTTTGTGCTTTTTTTTTAACTCAAAGCCAAATATTATTTAATGTATTTTATTTGGCATCCAACCACTAAAAATATTGAAATCTCTTTAAATTTTTAAAATAATTTTTATTTTCAATATTTATATATTCAAAGGAAATTAATAAGTGGCCTAAGAATTTTTTCTTTTATTATTTTCTCTTTTTTGAAGCACTATATTGCCATTTATAAAGTATTTTAGTTTCGGTGTGCCTTTAAGGTTTTTTATAAACCATTTTCGTAACTCTACGAGACAGAGTAAATTTTAGAAGTGCCAGGAACAATATGTCCCAAAAAATTTTAAAACAAAATCGTGTACAAAAATTTTGTTGTACTCGTATTTACAAGTAGTATTCAATTCAGATATATTTTAGTTTTTTAATCGTTTTATATAAAGCAAATTTAACTGAAATCCATGGCTTAAGATTTGCCAAATTTTTCAAAATCTATCATATTAGTTAAAATGTTTATCATATTAGTTAAACGTTTATGAAAGAAATAAATTTAAGGGTTTTTAACTTTTTATTATAACTATGAAGGATTGCATAAGCATATATTTTTTTTATTAAGTGTAACTCAAAATCATCATTTTTTTTTTTTCACATATCTTTATTAATTTTCATTAAATGCTTATTATTTTTCTTTTGTATATTCATGAAAAAGGATTGGATTTTTGAATAAAGATATCTTTTGTTTTAAAATTTTATTAAGGATTTTATTAAACTGATAAAACTTATGAAAAACAATGGAAAAGCTTATTTTTTATTTTTTTTTCATTGCACTCATTCATGAAAATTTTGTAAAGAAATGAATTTGCAATTTTTAATTTAATTTTTTTTATTATTAAATATCGTTGTAATGCTTGTTTTGTTTATCTTATAATACCGATTCTATAGTCTTATATAGTTGAGATAAGACATACACATTTTCTGTCAACATTATTTAAGTAAACTTAACTTAACTTAACTTTTCGAATTTCGTTTAACGTTCGAATTGAAAATTTTAACAGAAGTGGAATTTATTTGAGAGACAAAAAAAAAATAAAATAAAAGAGTAACCTAAATAATGAAATAAAGTACTTGAATAATTATATAATATACTTTAATTAATATATAAATTAAATTCTACTCAATAGAATATAATCAGTTCTAAAAGTTAAAAAATTTAATTATTTTTCAGTTTTATATAATTTTGTATACTTTACGAAATCATCTTATGATTTTTGTAATTTTAAAATTTAATTACTAGTTTGGATAAATTTTTATTCTCTAAATTTATAATATTTAATTCTTTGAAAAATAATGAGGTTATATTTTTGGGGAAAAAAAAATTATAGGATTATTGTTTCAAAATTTTCACTTTTAATAATAAATTGCAATATTTTTAATTAAATATTTTCTATATTGCATACCGTAAATATTGAATAAGAAACATTGTTGGAATATAATGGCATTTGTTCAACATTATGTTGTCTGGAAATTTATCACGTACAAATCTTTTATTTTCTATAAAACTCATATGAATTACATATATACTTGAATATGGATTGAATAAAATGTCTTACAATGTCATCTAAAATTCTATAAGTGATATAAAAAAGTGATATAAAAATATAAAGATGTACATGTTTTTGTTTTTCCTTTAAATTATTAAAACTTGTATAATTTTCTTTTTAAGTTGATTGATTTTTATATTATAATATAATAATATATATTTTTTATTATATTATTGTTATATATTACCACAGACAAATATAATATTCACTGTCGAATAAGGTGGTGTAAAAAATGAAATATAATAACACCTGCTGTCCGTTGTCGATTAGCTCCATTTTATAGTTAATAATAATTACATACAGTAGTTTTCGTATCACTTTGATACATTTTTTTTATAGACGAGAATACTCATACCTCCAATAACATTTTGAAATTATTTTCATTTTTATATAAAGCTGGACCAAAACGTAATGAAAATTCTTTGAGACCATTTGAATCTGATTTCAAACTAAGTCAGGGAACATAAAAATGTAAAATATACGAAAAATAATAGAAAGAAAAGTATTCCAACTTATTAAGTTTTCAATGTCAAATATTACTATAATTTAACTACATTAAATACCTATATAATTTAGTTCCTCCGATTTCATAACAAAAAGTTAGTTATCGAGCAAGCTCAAAAAGGTCTAAAAAAAGGACAGCGGTTTATGCGATAGAACACAGTAGTATAAAAAATTACAGTTTGTTATACGGTTAGAATCTGAAGTTGATCTAGTTATATGAGTGTTGGATCTACAATTCACATTTTATATTTCGTGTAATTGATGAATTATTATTATCGCTTTACGCTTAGGGGATTAATTTGCTTAGGGGAATAATATTGTGCTATAAAAGTATATAACTTTCATTATATACTAATTAATTTTCTAACTTAATAGATGAGAAAAAGACTGAATAAATAAAATAATTGCACTTAAAATAATAAATCTAAAAATTGGAATGAATAATAAAAATATTCTCCTTTACTCAAATATTGTTTGCTCTGTCAAATTTCAACTTTATTTGCCGCAAAAAAAGCAAAAAAGTTAAGGTCACAATTTATTTTAAACAGAAAACAAAATATCCTAGTACATATTTTAGTTTTTTCAGTGTGTATAGTATTATTTTCTGATCAATGAGTACTCAAGCTTTTCATTACAGTGAAAAAATTATAAGCAGGTATTATAATCTGAAAAATTTAACAAGATTATTACAACATTGAAGCAATAGAATAGATAAAAATACATTAAGTAGTCAATAAATTGTATCGAAAGAAACTAAAAAATATAAGTTTTGTCGCGTCTGTAAAATAGTTTTAATGGGAAGTCAAACTTGTAGATTATACAGCCCATGCTTCAGATAAAATGATCCAGGCAGTCGACTTATCAGTAAAACTATTAACACTAAAATTTAATGATGGGAATAAAATAAACCCAAAATCGTAACCACAAAAAAGTATTAATGATAAAAATACTTTGAAAAAATTAAAAATGTAATGATTTCAGAAATACAGTTTTTTTCTTTTACGTTTATTTGACGAACGCCCGGGAATATAAAAAGAAAAGTTCAAATCAAAAATCATAAAAATTTGAAATTTTTGTATGGTATAAAGGTATAGTTAAGAAGTACTTCAGATTGACGTGTTAGCCATGTAAAGTAGAAGTACATAAAAACTTGTAAGTCCAAGAAATTTCCATATGTATGAATGTGAAACAAATAATCATCAAACATCTAACAAACACAAGTTAAAATATAAACTTACTAAAACTATAAACTTACTAAAACTATCAATGGAAAGGTTTAGTAAATTCCCAATTGACATTATAAATTTTTCAAAAAAAAGATCTTAATCCCTCAAGTCTCGCAAGGACACGGGAAACGGCCTTTCCTTGCGTAGATTAAGGTGCGAAAAGAGGAATTTAATCCCTTAAGCTCCGTAGGTATTCGCGTAAAGACCTTTGCTTACGTAGTCACAGGTTTAGAAAAAGAGGGTTTTAATTTTTGAAGCCGCGCAGGTTGTTGCGAAAAAGAAGGTTTTAATTCTTTCCGAATTTTATTGTTTCAAAATTTAAATTTTTCTTTTTTTACTTATGAAAGGATATAACCAATTTTTAAATTAATTAAATTAAATATAACTTATCCAAAATCGACCAATGAGGTCATCCATGAGGGGTGGCGTAGAAAATGTTCATTCATGATTTTGCGGATGGGATATGTGTTTTTTAATTTATATTTTTCTCAAAGCTTATAACTTATCAGCGATGGATGCACTGACTAGTCATCGGTCAGTTTCTGTATGATTAAAATAAATATAACTCATCGAAAATCGAGTTAAGTACTGATGAGTTATTTCACTGGGTTTTGTATGCAAGCAAGACTTCGAACTGAGAGTGATGAAAACGGTTTCTATTGTGAGATATTATTTTAAGATTTTTTATTGTTTTTAAAACAAGAAATATCTTACCCAAAAACTTTTGCGGAAGAAAACAAAATACATTTAATTTCTCTCAAAAATATGGTATCATTGTAATATTCGTTATGAATATGCAATAATCTGCTATTTAATTCGCATTCCAATTTGTAATACATTATCAAACACACGTAAAATACCTAAAATACAATTTTTAATTATTTTTGAATTACATATATGTACAGTACATAGATTCGGTTGACAAAAAGTATGAATATAAATTTAAAAAATTAAAATTGAACACGCTTTTCTAAAATTATATTTCTGGGTAACGCGAAACAATTTTTCTTCAATAAGCTATACCTCTTAAGAATTATTCGTTTTTTTAGTTTCAAATCCAATTTGGGAAATGTCCTAAATATATTGAAACCAGTTGTTCTTCAACGAGTTCATCCAAAAATATTTGAATAACCACCATGAAAAAACTTAGATAACTTTTCAGGATAATCGTTGAAAAGCACAAATTCCTTTATGGATAAAGAAATATTCTTTAATAAATTATGTTTATTGCATGAACTAACAGTATCAATTATTTGTCCTGTGGAAACGCACAATACTGTAACAAATTTAAATAACCATAAAAATTCAAAATAAGGTGTTTTCATCGAGCCAATTTTAATGTTGAATGGTAATCGTTTTGTATGTTGATTAAAATAGCTAACAGAAGGTTCCAAACCAAACAAAATTGCGGAAATGACAATTGAAAAAGTAAATAATTTGACCATTTGTAGAAAATTCTTTTTATCTTCTTGAATTGATAATTTCTCCGAAAAATTACTGTATAATTCTTCAATATTATCAATTAGTTCTTTTATAACATTCTCAGATCTAAGAAGAAATCTAAACTTGTACTAAAATACAGCTGCCGTGTAACATATAATTACATTACGGAGGTATCCCACAAATTTAAATGAATTTTGAATTGCTTCCGTTAAAAGAAAAACTGGAATTGTTCCTATTGGGTTTTTTAGAAGGATGAATAAATTTAGATTTTTTGATGAAGTTTTTATAATTAACACTGATGTTATCAAATTAATTCGCAATTAAAATTTACTAGCCAACAATCAATTTAAATATTTTTATAAAATTAATAATTACTAAGAATTTAATTTAATTAAAAATTATTTTTAAACAGAAATTTTTATTAGAATTAGAATAAAAAAGGATGAAATATAGCTTATAATAATAAGAATAATTTTTTCATCCGACCTAACCAAATTCACCCCTGTATTCGGAGGAAATAATATTATTATTAGGTTAAGTTTTATTTTAGACCTATAATAAAACCCAGGGTCAACAGAATATATTTTGATCTATAAATTAAATGGTTGCACGCGGTGCTTTGTTTCCATGAATTTAGAATAATCACCATGAAATGCAATATTTTTGCTATTTTCTCATTTTGCCAAATTTCTTTTATAAATTGAAAAAAACCCATTCTTTTTATTTGCTAGGCATAAAACACACAACGAAGTCTAAAATGAAACTAATAAAAATATTCGTATCAAACTCTGTTTTAATGTTGAAAATGCAATATCAAAAAATACAATAATATGTATTTAATTTTCTAACTAATGAAAGCAAAAAAATATTGCGATTTTCAGGAATGCAAAACCTAGTGCTTATCATAAATTTCTATGAGTCTAGGCAGTTTCACTATTTGCATTTTTAAAAACTGCAAGATATGTATAAAAATCATTTAGCAGAACAAAGTCAACTGCAACTAAGTCATTAATTTTAGAATTTTATATTAGGACTTCAAAACATTTTTATAACAGTAATTTATTTTAATTTCTTGAAATAATCTGATAAAAAAACTGGCCCTTGAGCATCTGTAACTTAGAAAACGCTGCATTACACTGTACAATGGGTATTTTTTCACATCATGCATATAATTATCATGCATATAATTATCAGTTATAGTAGTTAGTAATTTAACCTGAAAACAATTATTTTTATTCTCACAGGAAACTTATGAAATCTATTGCTTATTATTTAAAAATTATTTTTATTTCTGAAAGTTTGTTGAATTGTTTTCTCCTGATAAGCTTAGGACTCATCAGAATGATTCACTTTCTTCTTGTCATTTACAATTCTTAAGAGAAATGTTATACAATTTAATTTATATTTAATGCCGAGAGTTATTCGATATCAATTTTTTTATTCCTTTATCAGGGTTTTAAAATCTTTATAAATTTCCTGTTATCTCTGATTCTAGTTTTAAAAGCATTACAATCTCATTTTAATAAGTAGAATGTGCGGGAACATTTTTGGATATTACATTCAGTTGACTCACTTCACTTACGAAAAAAAAACTTTCCAAAAAAGCGGTAATTGTGTTAATCAATGATCATCAAGCTAAGACTCGAAGTGACCCAACTTATTGTAATATTCAGGAAAATTCTGATATGTTTGTCAAATCAAAATTAGTGACAAAATGTCAATTGAAATGCATAGCTTTTGCCCTATGTATTTTAAGAAGAATCGTTGGTGTCTTCTGAATTTGAAATAAACTTTTATTCAAATCACGTTAAAATCACATTTATTTTTGCCTTAAATTTATATATTTCTCAAACATTGTTTATTTTTCCTAAAAATTGTGTGAGTAAGGTACGTCATAAATATAGGCATAAGAATTTTAGAAAGCCTTAGTTTGGGATGTTGAAACTCTGATTTTAATCAAAAATAATATTTATATATTTTACAATTTAGTTAGAGAAATTGGTAGATGTTAACCTTAATTTTAAATAACTATTTAGAACCAATACATTTTTGATATATTTAATGTTAACTAGCTGCTGTTGATTTTTCAAGCATTTAAAGTAAATATGGATACAAGAAGGAGTTTAATTAAATTAAAATTACATATTGTATGCTGAGCTTTGCTTCGGTTTGCCTAGATTTTATAATTTTCGAAAATTAATTATTTTGTACTTAAAGATAATGACTTTAAAGATTTTGAAAATAACGATTTGGAAAATAAGTATTTTCAAATTAAAGATTTTGTAAATAAGGCAAAAAAAAGTACGTATTTTCATACCTAAAGATTTTGATGATAAAGATATTGTCATACAACCAGCTTAAAAGATTAGAAATTGAAATTACTAAATTAATTTATTATTCAAGTATACCTTTTTTATTATTATAATTTATTTTTTTTTTTAATATTTTGTATTTTTCCAAATCTGAAAATTGATGTCTTAAGATCGGAAAAATTATTAAAAACAACACTAGATATTCATGGAGTCAATCCGATCAAAATACTTGACTAAATAAATAAATAAAAAACATTTTTTAGTAATTTTTCTAGATTATTATTGTTTATTGAGTTTTCTAATTAACAACAACACTATACATGTGAACAAACAACCTACAATTAATACAATTTATTATTTTTAAATTATTTTCAGATTCCCCCATATAATTCCAATAGAAAAAGTTTTTAGTTGGGGTTACAATTAGGCTTGTTGAATATGTGATATAGATTTCGGCATTTACGTCAGGCCGCTTCAAGAATTCTTAAAAATGAATAATATTATTAATTAGGTCAAGTGCCACTTCAACCGTAAACTTAACATAACCGTTTTTCATTTTTACACTTTTTTCTTTATTTGTAAAATTATGTTGAATTTGTATGGGAGTTTTCATTATGATTACTGTCCAATTGGCACTTGACTTTTATTTGGAAAAATTAAAAAAAAAAAATTTTAAACAGATAAAAAGATCACTGTCAATATTTACCTTTTTTTCAGTGTATATAATTTAATTTTCTGATTAATGATTATTTAGAGTTTTCATTACAGTGAAAAAATTATAAGCACGTATTAGAATCTAAAAAAAATTGAACAAAATTATTACAACATTGAAGCAATAAAATAAAATAAAATACATTGAGTAGTAAAACAAAACAAAACTATAAGTAAATTTTGTGCCGTTTAAAAAATAGTTTTAATGGGAAGCAGAACTTTTAGATTATACAGACTATGCTTCAGATAAAATGACGAAGGCAGTGAATCGGCAGTGAAATTAATAACAGTGAAATTTAATGATCAATGATAAAAATACTGAAAAAATTAAAAAAAAAAATCAAAAGTAGTGTAAGGATTTCAAAAATTAAGTTTTTTATTTTAGTTGTATTTGACGAACGGTGACGTTGTGTATATAAAAAGAAAAGTTCAAAAAAAACATCATAATATTTAGAGATTGTTGTATAGTAGTTAAGGAGTACATTAGATTTACGTGTTGGCCATTTAAATTGAAGTACTTAAAAAGTTTTGAGTCCAAGAAATTCACGTATGTATGTTTAATTTTTGTGAGAAATAATCCACATCTACACCCAGAAAAAAAATGCTAGTTAAATTAACAATTTTTAACTGTTAAACAAAAATTGTTGATGTTAAAGAGAAATTTTTTAAATTAAACTAATAAGTATTTGATCTAAGTAAAGATGCTTCTTATTTTAACATTTGATTTTGTTATTTTAAAATGTTTCAAACAGTTATTTAGTAAAAGCTGAAAATTGTGATTTTAACAACATTAATTGTTATTTTAAATATGTTTCTTTCGAAAGAAATAAAATTTTACTATTCTCTCTTTTAAATTAAAAACTCTTCTGTTATTATAACAATTACACATTCAATTGTTGATATGACAATAAAAGCTTTTGAAATAATGTTTTTGTTGTTATTTAAAAATGGTACATATAACAATAAAAATTGTCAAAGTAAATACGGCATTGTTAAAAAAAAGTTTTGGTTGATTTAAAAAGCTACACTTTTAAAATAAATATTTATCTTGTTAAATTAAAGAACTCCGCTCTTAACGAGACAAGTTAAGAGCGGAGTTCTTTAATTTAACAAGATAAATATTTATTATGTTTATATTACCGAATTTATATTTTCTATTTAATACATTGTTGTATATTACTGACATAGCTCAGTGGAAGACTCTACATCACATTGAACACAGCGGTTAAGCAACGTCTCGTAGTGATAGTACTTAGATGGGTGACCAATAAAAAAAAAAATAAAAAAACAAAAAAAGACGAAAAAAGCGAAAAAAAAAAACAAAAAAAAAACAAAAACAAACCAAGAAATTTAAAAAAAAAAACAAAAAAAAAATTTAAAAAAACAAAAAAAAAAACAAAAAAAAAGAACCAAAAAAAAACCAAAAAAAAAAACCAAAAAAAAAACCAAAAAAAAAACCAAAAAAAAACAAAAAAAAGGCGAAAAAAAAACAAAAAAAGGCGAAAAAAAAACAAAACAAACCAAAAAAATAAAAAAACAAAAAACTATTTTAAAATAATTATTTCGAATAGTTAATTTAACAGTTTGGCACCGTAACAATATATTTTTTTCTCAACTGCTAAAATTGTTATAATAACAACTTAACATTTTAAATATAACAATTTTGTGTTAATTTTAACAATGTAATATGTCTTTTGAATTAACAATTTTTGCAATTTTAATTTAACTATAAACCCTTTTGCGCAAAATCTATAAAGATTTTTTGTTAATTTTACCTATAAAATCTTTTAATTTAACAATTTTTTTTTCTGGGTGTAACAAACACAAATTATTATTATATTTACTTACATTAGAAAAATTATCAATGGATAGGTTTAGTAAATTCCCAATTGACATTATAAATTTTTCATTATTGCCTTCACTTAAAACAATTAAAATTATTTTCTTAATTTCGTTTGATCTGTTATACCAATCCAAGCTGTACACAATGTCGTAAAATTTTGATCTCTATAAAGTATGAGTTACATAAATCAGTGATTTTTTTTTAGAAATTCTAAATTTATTTGGCAAGAATCTGTACAAAGAAAATTAAATGCTGTTCGTTGGGTAAGAAAGTTTAGGGATATAAAAATTGGAAAAGTTGCAGGAAAAATAAAATTCGGGCAAAAGTGAAAGGACTGCTTTCCGTGTGATCTATATAATAAAAAATAAATGCTGTTCGTTGGTAATCTAATCACTTGAATGCGACTGAACGGATAGCCAAATCTTTTTTTTAAACGTTCTTAATAGTCCGAATAAGGTTTTAAAGGAAAGAAAAATTGCTAAAGTTACAGAGTCTGTTAAATTAGTCTGAACTCAAGACCATAACTCTTATAAATAAAGACTGGGCTAGAGCGAAACAACATTCGCGTCGGGATCGACTAGTTATAAATAACGTTTTTAAAGATTCTAAAATTATATTGATAAATTGAAGTTATCAAAGAAGAAATATAGAAATATCCCAAAATTTATATTTATCCCAAAATCTGACAATTTATAATGACAGAACAGAATCCTACTTTATTCTTCGGCGCAATGTGAATTATTTCGATACCTATTCAATTTGATGATCCAAATAATAAAAAATTTGATGATTTATATTATATAATATAGTAGTATATAATGTTATATAATTTAGCGAAAAACCATCTTAAATTTTTTATCATTTGAATAATATATTAGAAAATTTTTTGTTATGAGAATTCATGTTATGAATTTTTAAATTAAGAGAATTAGGTATCTTACGAAATATGTATAAAATATTCATTCTGTTAATAAATTCACCTGGTCAGATATTGCTTGTCCTGCGAAATTAAAAACTGCGCACTGTAATACCATTACAAGAGTAACCCATACCATAGAATTTTTATCACTACTTCGTGTAGCGACACTAAATAGACCTTCAGCCATAGCGTAACAATATAATGTCATTTGAAGCAAAATTGTGGTTCCAAAAACATTTGTTATTTTTGTAGTTAAGCTTAAAATTAAACAATATTAGAATTTGTTGTCCAAAAAGATAAACATAAACTTTGGTCTAGATTTTCTAAAAAAATGTATATTTGTCAAAATTTCCATTACGATAGACTAGACTAGAGGCTATAAAATGCTTGATGAATAGCAATAAAGCCAAACTTTAAATTTTATTATGGAGGTATTTTTTATTTAAAAAAAATTATTATTCGGAATAAAATAATTGAAATTTTCTATAAAAATAAAATTTATTATGAAATATTCCTCACCGCGTATTAGTCATCAGTATTTTTTATTCGTTTTTCCGATCTACAATTCGTGCCACTAAAATGCATATTAAACATAATTCTCAAAAAAAAAAATTGACCGTTTCAATGACAAAATATGCTCCATCTTCATTTCTTTCATTTGTTCACTTCCGAAATAGAAAGTGTTGTTAATTTTAGAAAATTTAAAACGACGGTCATTCAACGATTGTATTCAAGAATTCGATGTTAAAAAATATTTTCGATTGAAACTTAAAAAACGTTGATTTCACGATTTTTTGCAACCCTTCTAAGTGAGTGTTGAAAACGTTTTCTATTACAATATATTATTTTAACACTTTATATAGTTTTTCAAATAAGAAATATCTTACCCAAAAACTTTTGAGGAAAAAAACAAAATACTTTTTATTTCTCTCAGAAATATGGTGTCATTGTAATCTTTGTTATGAGCATCTAACAATCTGTTATTTAATTCGCATCCCAATTTGTAACACATTATCAAACACAGGAAAAATATCTGAAATAGAATTATAAATTGTATGAAAAAACGAAAACATTATTTTATGATTTGGGAAAATCTCTTTTTTATTTGATATAAAATTATTCTTTTTTTTCCTTTGAAAGTTCATTTGGGAACTGTTCCGAATACATTGACAACAGTCGTTCTTTAACGCGTGCCTCCAAAAATATTTGAATAAAATTAAAAAGATTAGATAACTTTTCATAGGATTTTTATTGAAAAACACAAATTATTTTGTGAAAAATTAGATATTCTTTAATAAATTATGTTTATTTCATCAACTTACAGCATCAGTTATGTGTGCTGCAGAAGCGCTCAATAATGTAATAAATTGAAATAACCACAAACATTCAAAATAAGGTGTTTTCATCGAGCCCAATTTAATGTTGAATGGCAATCGTCTTGTATCTTGATTGAAATAACTAACAGAAGGTTCCAAACAAAACAAAATTGCACAAATGACAATTGAAAAAGTAAATAATTTGACCATTTTCAAAAAATTCTTTTTATCTTCATTAATTTGTAATTTCTCCGAAAATTGACTGTATAATTCTTCAATATTATCAATTAGTTCTTTTATAATATTCTCAGATCTAACAAGAAATCTAAACTTGTACCAAAACACAACTGCCGTATAACATATAATTACATTACGTAGGTATCCCACAAATTCAAATGAATTTTGAATTGCTTCCATTACAAGAAAAACTGGAATACAACTTGTGCAGAGCATTACCTAAAACAAAAAATAGTTTATAGGTTATTCACATCAAGTAAAACCGTACTGATAATGCAACACCTTTCTTTTTTGTCAAAGTAAAACTCATTGTTTTTTTAAATTAACCACGTTACAATATTTAAATATTTTGTTTTATAGTTGTATTTCACACTTAAAAAAATTTAAGAATTTCAAATTCTGAATTTCAAATTCCTAATGTATTTTGTTAGTGTAAAATTTCAAATTTTTTTTTTGTTGTTGTGAATTTCAAATACACGCCTCAGAGCGTGTATTTGAAATTCACAACAACAAAAAAAAAAATTTGAAATTCACGTTCTGTCATTCTAGTTGTAACTAACGTTCCACATAAAAAAAATTCCGCAAATTGCATAATTTTTGGCCCGATATAATAAAATCCTCTAAATTTAGGAAAGAAAATCCTACTCTGGCAGCTTTGTAAATATTTGAAATTTATAAAAAAAAGTGAAAAAAAGTGTTCACCCGAAAACTTTTTTTTGACATTAAATGACCCTAACAAAATACATTAGGAATTTGAAATTCAGAATTTGAAATTCTTAAATTTTTTTAAGGGTGAAGCACAAATATTTTTGAAAAAATATTTTTGTGTCTTTAAAACTTCAAAATTTTTTAATTGCCTAGTGAACTTTTATTTTACTAGTTGAAACTACCAGGCTTCACACGGGAGTTTGTGTGTCAGTGTGTTAAACGAAAAGCTAAATTTCTAGGTAAATATTTGCAAATCATTTATCAAAATAGAATCTAGTTCAGATCATTGATATCCCAGTTATTTTGGTAAACTAGATTAATTACAATAATGAAAATTTAAAACTAGAATCTAGTTTTAAAATAATTTAAGGCAAATTTCAAGAATTATTAAAATCTACTTTCTGCAATTATTATCTATTTTTCCTTACTAGATTTCAATTATTAATACCAGATTTTTTTGCTGTCTTCGGGATTCAAACCTACGTCCTTAGCGGGGGATGGAAATAAGGCCGCAGGAAATAAGGCCGCGACGTTTTTTTGTTGCGGTCTTATTTCATTTTGAAAAATGAAATAAGGCCGCGAAGATTTTTTCGCGGCCTTATTTCGTTTTTCAAAATGAAATAAGGCCGCGAAAAAATCGTCGCGGTCTTATTTCATTTTGAAAAATGAAATAAGACCGCAAAAAATTCCTCGCGGCCTTATTTCGTTTTGAAAAATGAAATAAGGCCGCGACAAATAAAAACAATTATTCGGAGGGCTAATTTCATTTTTATAAACGAAATAAGGCCGCGTAATCTTGTGAGGTGAGCACACTGGGCAGGGGGCAGCAGGGCGGCGGGCGGGCGGTTGGTCAGTGGGATTTGCGGCGCTAGCCGCAAATCCCACTGACCAACCGCCCGCCCGCCGCCCTGCTGCCCCCTGCCCTGTGTGCTCACCTCACAAGATTACGCGGCCTTATTTCGTTTTTCAAAATGAAATAAGGCCGCGAAAAAATCCTCGCGGCCTTATTTCATTTTTCAAAATGAAATTAGCCCTCCGATTATTTTTTTTTTTTGTCGCGGTCTTATTTCATTTTTCAAAACGAAATAAGGCCGCGAGGAATTTTATGCGGTCTTATTTCATTTTTCAAAATGAAATAAGACCGCGAGGATTTTTTCGCGGCCTTATTTCATTTTTCAAAATGAAATAAGACCGCAACAAAAAACTTATCGCGGCCTTATTTCCCGCGGCCTTATTTCACTGCGCCGTCCTTAGCATTGCAAATCGCCAACACATCACACAGAAAATTTACATACCAAATTTATATTTTCTATTTTATACACTTTTTAAATTTCAATACCGTAGTGTTGGCGGATTGCAATGTTCTCAGGTTCGAATCCGGAAGAAGGCGTAAGAAATAAAATTAGAATTTGATAAAAATCTAATAAAGAAATTCTAATAAATAAATAAAAATATTACGATTAAATAAAAAAAAAAAATTTTGTTTTTATAAAAAAATTTCACTAGATTCTAGTAAAAAAAAATGGAAGATGTAGCTTTCGTAACTAGAATTCCACTAGAAACCCAGTTTGGTGTTTTAACTAGAATCTAGTTAAATTTTGGTAAATTTTGGAAGCTAGAATTCAAACTAGATACTAGTTGCTCACAATCTAGTTGCTTAATCTAGTTTTATGCACTAGATTCTAGCCAAATTTGGTTTAGAGAATACCTAAATATGTGGCTTTCAATTTTAAAATTCATAATGTAGCTCTCCCAATGAGGAGTCCTAGGATCACGGGTGGGAGTCTTTTGAACAGCCAGACGAAAAGAGGATATTGGAGTCCAATGCATCAACATTTTATCGGAATATAACTAAATTCGAAAACCGGCATCTAAGGAAACGAGGCTTCAAATTAAAATTTCTAGTACTTTATAAGAATCTCGATCGGGTCTCTTTCCTACTTAATTTCAAAAGTTCACCCGTATCAGTCCCGCGGTTGCGATGTGAACAGAGGAACACAGAAATTTTATTTTTGTTCATTAAATTGATAATCATTTTGACACGTTTTTCCCTTTCAAACATGGACCAAAATTATCAAAGATTCAAATATTGAGCATTTGAAAGATTTTCTTCTTTTGTATTTCGTAAAATCCTGAATAATTTTGTCCTTTTAATTGATGTTTTTATAATTAATACTGATGTTATAAAAATAATTCGCAAAATAAAATGTACTAAAATTTTCAGTCGACCGAAACCACTTCTGTATTCGGAATAAATTAAATTATTATTGGGTTAAGTTTTATTTTAGAACTAATGAAACCTAACAGAAGAATACATTTGGATCGATAAATTATATGGTTGCACGAAATGATTTATTTCCATCAATTTAAATTAATCACCATGAAATGCAATATTTTTGCTATTTTATCATCTTGCCAAATTTTTAAAAACAGTAAAGATTCTTTTATAAATTGAAAAAAAATCATTTTTTTTTATTTGCTTAGCAGAAAACACTCAACGAAGTCTTAAATGAAACTAATATATATTTGCAGAAAACTCTGGTTTAATAATAAAAATGCAATATCAAAAAGTATAAATGCTTATAATTATCTAAGTAAAATTGAAACAAAAACAATTTAGCGGCTTGCAGTGTTGCAATACCTAGTGTACTAGAATACATATCATCAATTTATATGAGTCAGCGGTGCTATTTACACCGCCGTTTATTCAATGCATACAAGTTCCCGGAATGCGAACTGCACCGCATGCCAATTGCACCGTATGCTAAATTCACGGCCCTCCAACTTGCACCTGATGCCAAGCGGGAAAAAAATCTAAAAAAATAAAAAAATAAAAAAAAATATACATTTACAATATATAAAAAAATAAAAAAATAAAAACACAAAGAGCTATTTGCCTCCAACTTTCCACTAGTTGGCTACTGGAAAGTAGCCGTTCCGAGTAACTATGGGAAGGTTGGAGCATGCGGTTAGATCGGCATGCTCTCAACCTTCCCATTGTTTGCTCTGGGAAATTGAAATTGTGGGCACCCGGTGAAGGTGGCATGCGATGAAGTGAACATACTTTAACGCTGTGAAAATAGTGGCGGTGAAAATGGCGCCATTATAAGAACCGGATACGAATTTCTAAATTCGTTCTTGCTAAACATAATTTATATAAATAAGGGATCCTAATACCATATACATATACCATTTATTGTAGGAAGGTTTTCATTAAATAAAAGTGATACTAAAACAACATTTTTCTTTAAACATATTCAAATTATTTTGATTTATATTTCTTTAATCTCGTTTTATTATAATATGTACCTACTAGTTTTTCATTCTTAAATTTAAAATTGATATTTCGATACTTAGAATATTTATACCGTAGTACTAAAGTCTTGAAAAATTAGTAAGTATTGTTTTTATTACTTAAAGAAATATAAAAATTAAGGCAATTTGCATTTTTAAAAACTGCAAGATATATATGTGTATATAAAAAAACAAAGTGACCTGCAACTAACTAATTAATTTAAGAATTCTTATATTAAGATTTCAAAACATTTCAAAGTTTTCGAAAAAAAAAACTGGCCCTTGAGCATCTGTCACTTAGAAAACGCTGTATTACACTGTACAATGGGTATATTTTCACATCATGCATATAATTATCAATAGTAGTTAGTAATTCAACCTGAAAGCAATTATTTTTATTCTCACATGAAACTTATGAAATCTATTGCTTATTATTTGAAAATTATTTTTATTTCTGAAAGTTTGTTGAATTGTTTTCTCCTGATAACAAGCTTAGGACTCATGAGAATGACTCACTTTCTTCTCATCATTTACAATTCTTAAAAGAAATGTTATACAATTTAATTTATATTTATTTTATATTTATATTTAATTTATATTTAATGCCGAGAGTTATTCGATTTCAATTTTTTATCCTTTATCAGCTGTTTTTAAAATTTTGATAAATTTCCAGTTAACTTTGATTCTAGTTTAAGAAGCATTCTCACTTCTCTTACGAAAAAAAAACATATTTCCAAACAAAGCGGTAACGATTAAAATTATGTGAACGAAATGATCATCAAGCTAAGACTCGAAGTGATCCAACTTATTGTAATATTCAAAAATGTTCTGATATGTTTGTCAAATTTTACAATCAAAAGGGAAAAATGTCAATTAAAACTCATACATTAGTTATATCTTTTGCCCTATGTATTTAAAGGAGAACCGTTGGTGTCTTCTCAATTTAAAATAAATTTTTACTCAAATCACTTTAAAATCCCATTTATTTTTAACTTAACTTTATTTATTTCTCAAACCTTAATCGCCTTTTTCCTCAAAATTGTGTTTAAGGTACGTAGTAATAGGGACATAAGAATTTTAGAAAAGTTTAGGTTGGGAATGGTGGGGGGGAACGTATTTTTACTGAAAAAAAAATAGAATAATTCTATAAGATATGTGTGCACAAAATATATTGACCAAATCATTCTATTCCATTAAAGTAAAATTAACTTAATTTTTAATATTTAATATGTGTGATTAATTGACTTAAATATGTAAGACTAAAAAGTATAGAAAATACAAATAAAAAACAAAAAATTTTTTTTAAAACAAACTTTTATTAATGAGTAAAAAAAAATATTTTTTCTTTCCACTTAAATGTGATCCATGATCTTTATTACTAAAAATAAAAGCGTGGGGCGCTCATCATAATTCATCATGACTCACCATAATAGAGGTATATATGGCTGAGAAATGAATTAAGATGAGCGCTCCACGCTTTTATTTTTAGTTATAAATAGACAGCGGATTTATATGCAATTGCATATTCGTACAGGAGTAACCTAGAAGAAAAAGAGAAACAGCTAAGTACGTTTCGTGTAAAAACAAATTATTTGAAACGTATTTATATCTGCATATTCGCATATACTGCATATTTTTGCATATTTGCATATTTTGCATATCTACGTATATTTTATATATCGTCCATGAAAGAGGAATATGTCCTTTCACGAAGTTTTGCCACTTTTGAGGTAATGATGCATTATTATGTGCTTTTTGATGACGCGTCGATCAGTCGTAATTAGAAAAATTAGAAAAAATCCATTACATACTTTTTTGGCACATTTAGAAAATGTACTTTCAATTTGACACACATTTTTGTAAGGGAAAAAGTACTACCTCCAATTACTTCTGAACAAAGTGTTCGCTTACGCGCCAATATTGCTTTTGGTTTTTCTAGGACATATTCCTCTTTCATGGACGATATCTTGTTTTCTATCTTGTAAAGTTAAGAAATTAAGTACTATTGTTTCATTAGTAGCAATAAATATATAATAGAGTACGGCCAGCGGTGGACTGGCAGTCGGGCCCAAAGTTTTTTTTTAATATTATATATTCTTTACAAGTTTACAAAACTAGAATTCAAAGTAATATTTTAATAATTCAATTATCCAAGAAAGAATTCTCTAAATTAAACAATTACGTGTTTAAATTATTGGGGCCGTTTTCATAAAATGTATTTCTTTAAATAAGTGTTTGTTTCCTTTTTAATTAGCAAAATCGAGTTGTGTCTATTTGTCTTGAATATTTGCGCTAACCGTATTTGAAAAAAAAAAAAAACAAAAAAGTGAATTATTTTTCATTTTTATTTTCATATGTAAAGTAAAATTATTTGAATTGTTTTTTTTTTTGGAATTTAAATATAGTTTATTATTTACTGTTTTTGGGCATTTTCATCGCTAGCCTAGTTCCTTTTGAAATGCCCGGGCCGAATTTTTGTGCCAGTCCGCCGCTGAGGAGTACGGCATAGTATTTCCTACCGAATTTAAAAACATACTATCAAAAATAATGCGCGAAATCGACGATATAAAAAGGATTCGCTGAAAAAAATTTACTAAAATGCATTGATTTGTTTTTTAAATTTTGAAGTCTGGTTTTGAAATTTTCTTGTTGTTGCTTGTAGTCGTCAATATTTCGTCGAAAATTTAACAATTTTTGATGTGTTCTGGCGATATTTTTTATTAAATTTGTGAAATATTTTTTTGAAAATGTTAAATGTAACTTAGAAAAATTTTTCGGTTACCAAAAAATTAATCAAAAAAAATACAAAATTGTTTTTTAATGTTTTTGAATCGGTCCTATTTGTTTTAATAGCTTCTGTTTAAATTTCATGAAACTTAAACGTTTTTGGAAACGGTATTACTTAAAAAGAATTGTTTTAGCAGCACCAATTATTTGAAAAAAATTTATGATTTATTGCGATTTCAATTATAATTGAATATTTTTATCAATTGAATAACTAATTTTAGTGTGAAATAGGTTTTTTTTTTCAATAATTGTTTTTTTTTCTAATGAAATTTTCTGCATATTTTGCATGTGTTTGCATATATTTGCTTGCATATTTTGTTCATATTTGCTGCATATGCACTTGCATAAATTTTTCATAAAAAATGCATATTTCGATATGTTAACGAAAATCTCTTTTACTATTTATTAGAAGACGATATTGAAAGTATATTCTTTTTTTAACCTGAAAACAAAAAATTGCATATAAATCTGCAGTCTACTTATAAAGATCATGGATCTTATTTAAGTGGAAAGAAAAAATTATTTTTTATTTTTAGTGCATTTTCTACTCATTTATAAAAGTGTGTTTTAAAAAGTTTTTTTTTATTTTTTTCTTTCTTTATGAGATTTTTAGTTTTTGATAAATTTTCTATTATCTTTGAATCTAGTCTTAGAAATTACATTACTATCTTATTCTAACAAGTAGCATATACGAGTTTTTTTTTGAATATTACATTACTCACTTCATCTCACTAAAAGGTAGAAATTGCTGTAAAGGTAGAAATTGCCTTCTTATGCTATCAGGCTCAAATGACTAAAATGTTACTGTGACTGTGCAAACTTGGATCGAAGGATGGAATAGCCTTTTAATTGAATGACTGTTACCGAGAAGGCTTAAAAATGTTATTTTATTTCATTTTTGATTTGATCAAAAATGCAAAATTAACAATTCTTAAAACTTAATAAATTTTTAATATAAATTTCTTTTTTTTTGTGTGCATTGTTACTGCAAATGCATTTCTTTTTAGCATATACAAATTATGCATTTTTAATGACATTTTCCTACTGATTATATTGTTCTTACAAATAAAAGTAATTTTTTAAAATTCCCATAAAAGTAATAATGGAGCCTGCCATCCGAAATCGAATTGATTTATTATACTGGCCTAGGATGACAAATCCGGCCAAGGTTAAATTCGAAATGAGCAATTTTTTGTCGTTTCTAATATAAAAGCCAAAACTCCCCGATCTCTAAAACTCCGATCGGTTAGAAAGCCTCACTTGACATTTTCTTGTCTTGACACGGATATTTTTTTCAGCATTTCTTCCAAAGATAAGAAAATGAAAAATTTACGCGTTCAAACGCCTACAAATACGCACCTTAGTATAACATTCTAGTTCCTACCAATTACAATATTTAACCAATATTTCAAACATAAAAGAATCAAAAAAATTATTAAAATGTTATTATTATAGTATAATTTTTACCTATTTTTTTTTAGTAATAAACTTTACGATTATGTGCCCCTCTTTGAGCTCATGTTTAGTATTCTACCACCAAAATAGTTTTTAAAATTTACCTTGAAATTATTTTATATTTTTGGTGGTAATATCTTAAGAATAATTAATTTTCAATGTAAATATACTGTGAGAAATTCAATCCAAAGTCAATTTATAGAAACAACTTTCTTTTTTTTGCTCCGTCTTACATGCTAATTATTTTTTACATACCTATTACCTATATATAAAATTTTATGATAAAAAATTTATTAATTAACAAAAGCTTGAAACTTCCTAGTCCAAGAGAAATTTTTTATGAATTCTAACTTTTCCCCCTAAAAATAATGGATCAGCATTTTGTTTTAAGTTTGTTTGGGAGATATTTTTTACAATAATAAACTTGAAGTTAAAGCTTGGTATGCTGATACAAAAAAAGTAGTACGCTGCGAAAAAAATGAGATTTTTCGTATAAATTTTTGCTGTTGAAAAATGTTTGAAAATTTTTTTTTTGGTTTTTGCTTTGTAGTACGCTGATAAAAAAAAAATTTTTACTGGTTGACAAACAATTTATTTTGCAACTGCTTTTTTTCAAATATTTTTCTACCCAGGTAGATAAATATTGCAAGAACGTTGCATTAAAAAAAAAAGTTTGTTTGATTTGTTTATTATTGGGTTAAAATAATAAAAAATGAATGAAAAAAGTTGTAAAAAAGTAAATTTGTTTAGCGTATAGGTGTATTTATATCTATCACACGAAAATACATGGTTTCATTATAGAAACCAAATACGAATTAGGCCGTTTTATCATAGAATTAATATTTCAAATTTCCAAGAATGTAGTCAAAGCGTTAAACTTGGAATTGAATTACAAGTTTAGAATGAATAAATTTGTAAGGAAAAATCCTTTTTCTTTATTTTTTATTTGTTTAAATTTTATTTGAATTCCTTATATGCTTTCCAAAAAAATTAATATTAAAATAATAGTAAAAAATATTAAAATTAAAATAATAGTTTAATTTAAAAATTTTATCTCACTCAATAATGTTCATTTTGAAGATAAAATTTATCTTGTACTTTATCTTCAGTTGAATACCAACCTAAGTGTGAAATAGATTTTTAAAAATTTTTTCAAGACTTGTGCAGTGCATTTTATTTTTATTTTAAAATTATCTTTTAAATAATAATATATGTATGAAAAAAATATGTATGATTTTATTCTTTCATGAAGCTCATTTTATTCTTTCATAAAGCTCACTAATTTTGTAAAAAAATATATAATAAATTAAAATAAATTAAAAAAAACTTTATACATATAATGTAAATGAAAAAAATATTTCATAAAATTTATCTTGTTTTATTCAAAAATTTAAACAACAAAGTGAAATATTAATTTTGAAAAATTATTCATATATTAACATCAGAAGTTATAAAAATTATAGTTTTTATTTCATCTTTTATCATTTTCATTTTATTATTTTACTTCGGATGTAAATAAAATAAAAGATTATATTTTAGATATAGACCCTTTTCGATTTTATTAAAATTCCGTAAAAAAAATTTGTTGCAAAGAGGCTTGTATTTCTAATATACACTAGGTAGAAAAAGTCTGCGTACGGGGCTCGTTTTCTTATTTTTCGTTCGACATGTTCCCAGTTTTTGATGTCATTTAAAAGAACTCTATAAAAAAAGTTTTTTTGTGAAAAAAAATTTTTTTTTCTCAATTTAAATTTTAAGAAATCTCATTTTTTGGAAATGTCTGTGTACAGCCGTTTTTAATGTCGCGTCTAAGAAATTAACTAGTAATGTTATTTGAAAGGCAATTGAATGTAGATAATTTTGCACCATATAATTTTAACCCTACGATAAGGGAAAGTGTCAAAAATCGCCTTTGAAAGTCATAAAAACAAGCGGTTCTACTAACCTATTTTCCAGCGGTTCTAAGCTATTTCTATGACTTTCAAAGACAATTTTTGACACTTTACATTATCGTAGGGATAAAATTATATGGTGCAAAATTATATACATTTAATTACCTTTCAAATGACATTACTAGTTAATTTCTGAGACGCCGCATTAAAAACGGCTGTACGCAGACTTTTCCAAAAATTGAGATTTCTCAAAATTTAAATTTTGAAAAAAAAAAAATTTTTTCACAAAAAACTTTTTTTATAGAGTTCTTTTAAATGACATCAAAAACTAGGAACATGGCGAACAAAAAATAAGAAAACCAGATCGTACGCAGACTTTTTCTACCTAGTGTAGATTCTTATGAAAAATTGTTTTTTGTTCATAAGCGTATTAGCGTAAGAAACAATCTTGAGAATTTATTTAAATTGAAATTTTATAAGTAAAAGCTGATAAAAAAAAATAATCCTAATTAACCCCTAAGTATATAAATTACATATTTCTGTTATTAAAATATAATTTTTATCTTAATCTTAATCACTACTGTATACATAAAAATTTTATCTTAATTCCCATTTGTTATTTTTAGATTTTTATAAATTTAACTTAATTACAAGGAAGGTAATTTAATTTATATGTTGCAGTTAACATGATTAGATTTTACCACAATTTATAGTAAATTTTTTTTTTTCAATTTTGTTTTGCACTTAAATAATATCATTTGGAAAATCGTCCAGCACTTACAGTTAAAGAAAATATAATAATAAATATTTTATGCTTGATAAAATTTCCATCACAACGTTCCATTTTTCTAAAACTTAATTTTTGTTGCAGGGAAAGAAAATAAAATTATTTAATAATTTTTTTTTTTAAATTATTAAATTGATCGTCATTTTTAAATTTTTATATAATATTTCAGGACTTTAGTTATTTCACAGGGAAAAATGATTAAGTTCATGGAAAGTTTTTTTTCAAATACTGTATAAGGCGAAAATTGAGAAAATTACTTCAAGGATTTTGTGATGATAAAAGAGGGTTAACAAAATATATTGGCAATTTATTCACAGTGGCTAATTAACAGAAATAATAAAAATATTTAATTCAATATTGCAATACTGATAACATTAATATCACGACTAGGGCTTGCAATACCGGGATCGCGGAATTACCGACCATTTTTGATACCCTTCAATACCGGTATTTGGAGTTACATATAACTTTTTTATAAAATGTTTTATTTTTTTTAAGCAATTAGCATATTTTCAGGTTCCATGTTTAAAAATCGAAAATATCTAACTTAAAAATAATTTTTAAATTGTAAAATTTCCCTTAATAAAATTGTAAAACAAGAAGTAGCTTACTTCAAAGTGGAAAATATAAGGGCAAATCTCTATATATCTGTATATGACTACCTTATATCCATACCACCACTAGCGCCGAGTCCGAAAGAGCCTTTTTCAGCAGCAGGACTTCTGCACAGAAAAATTAGATCTTGGCTAAGCGACAAGTCACTCGACAGCTTGACATTTTTGAGATCACATTTTAAAGGAAAATTATTGTAATTATTTTGTTTATTACATTTTTTTTGTTTTTTTTTTGGATAATTTTTAATTTGATTGAACTGTTTTTTTATACACACCTATATTGAATTAAAATTTTAGTTTGTTTCCTAATAATTTTTTTTTTCATTTGTTGCAGCGCAATTTCGCATTTTTTAATTACTTCAAATACCGGTATTAATATCGGGATCCCGGTATTAGTATGACGAGATACCGAAATACCGGTTTTGAAAATTTGGTCTGGTATTGGAAGCCCTAATCCCAACAGATGAAAAGATAGGCAATAATTCGGAATAGAATATGAAACGGATTTTCATCTTAATTAATTAAATTATTAATTATATAAAATAAAATAAACAATAACTAATAATTACAGAAGATTATTATGATAATGTTAAACCTTGTGATGAAGTGAAGTTATTTTAAAAACTTAATGCATATAGTTTTTACCTCATATAAATAATTTGTTCAATGAATATATTGATAAATGAGTCAATTCAATTATATATACATATCAGATATAATCATGATACACATATATGTATGTACAATGTATACACATAAAATAAATATAAACTATAATTCGATATAATATGTATGTATAAAATATATTTATTTTTAATTTTGCTATTATAAAATATTTAAAAAACCATCATGTTAATATTTATTTATGAATTTTTATTGTTTGATTGTAAAATAATTCACTTAAAAATAAAATTTGATTAATTTTTATGATTATTAAAAATTTGATTAATTTTTATTTTAAACTAATGAATTTGTGGTATCTATGATGCGCATATGATAAAATACATATACGGTATATATGAATATTATAATATATTCTAAAAATTTATTTCTACAAATAAAATATAAAGTGTTTATATTTATGATTATTAAAAATTACACTTCTTCTTATTGAACTTATTGAAATAAATATAATGTTTGAAAGCTGTCAGTGAAATTTTAAATATATTGATTGATGCACATCAAACAATTGTAAATACAATCTATTAAGAAAAATTTAATTGGATTAGGTATGTAATATTTTCGGATTGAGTTGAGTAATTTTTCTAATAGAATGTAAATCAGTATTGTAATTTTTTTTGGATCTATCAAGTTTAATCGAATTATAATATAACTAAATAATAAATAATAAACAAAAATAAAAATAAGTTTATAATAATGTTTTTGGTTACAATAATAATTGCATTTACTTTCTGAAAAATTATACAGATAAATTTTTAGTGAAGAGATTTATTCCGAAATTGAGAATTAGTTTGCTTTTTGAAATATCAAAATTATTCTTATTCATATTTAATTATTAAGTATTTTGTTGGAAATTTACTTTAATATTATTGTTTTAAAATTGACCACACTTAAATTAGAATTATAATTATCTTACGAAAAACTACTTTCTTTTTCAACATTATATTCTCTTATATAAATTGAACAATTAAAATAAATATAATCCTTTTTTTTTATATAAGAAAATGGATGATGTATGTTTTTGAAGTGTTAAAAAAAACACTCAATATTTTAATAGTTATAAACATGACATGTTATAGAAAGTATATTTATTTGCGTGTGTTGTATATTATAATCATATTCCTTAAATTGATTCCGACACTTTTTGCTTTTAAATTAAAAAAAAAAATTCTTTTCCTGCTTATTTAAAATTCCTTTAAAACTCTTATTCTAGTTAACGTATTCATGATGTCACGAAATGATAATGATGGTCAAAAATATAGGAAATACAATTTTTTTTTTGTTTCGATTTTTTGTTGTCATTAATTTTTGTGTTATGAATTTAAAACTTTTAGTTGAAAAAGTCATAATCAGAATTGGATTAAGGTTGATGAAAAAAAAAAGTCCTCCACGTTCAACATCTATAATTTCAAATGTTCAATGATACAATGGTTTAATTAATTTACAATTCGCGCTTTGATAAAATGCTTATTTAACTAATATTTCACGATGTTTAAATATTTTTATTCAAAATATTTTCGGATAATTTTAATCGAAATTTGCTTTCAAAACCCAGTTTGAATCCTTGGTCAATATTTTATTTTAATTCAGAGTTTCCGTAATCCGGACTCAAAGAATCTTATGCTTTAGTAGAAGTAAGTTTCTATATAATTTGACATTCAAGATCAATCAGGAAATTTGTCGTTTTTTAATGTATGTATGTGTGCGTTAATAATTTTTATCATTAATTCTTGTAATTACTTTCAGTTATATAAGTATACATTTATCATTAACGAAATATAATTTGGAAAAAGAAAAAACATAGGTTTATTTTTAAACAAAGAAAAGAAAATCAAATTTATTGTGTGTTTTAAAGGAAATGAAGAAAAACTTAAGTTAACGACTTTTATTATTTCCCAGTACCTAATTATTTTATATTTTTTATTTTTAAGACCGTGCGGAACAAAATAAGCATTTTTTTCATAAAATTAATTTTAAACATACAATATAAAACTTTGTACAATAAAAGATGCTCTAGGTTATGTATTTTTTACAAGAATTTTTGTATACATTTTTTTTTTATAATGTTCAAATTTATTACAAGTGCAAAATATGTGGTTAGGTTCGTTAAAAATTGTAATGTTTTTAAATAAATACAACAAAATATTATATTTTAATATAAAATAATATTTTTAAAATGACGAGCTACATGAGAATAGAAGTACCAACATTAAATATATACTATTATAAAGATCAAAGTTTTGATATTCACTAAATTTTTCATCCAAATTTGTTAAGTTATTTGAAAAACTAACGAATAAAAATATTTTGATTCTTATGCCTTATATGCTAGACTTTTTACACTGAAAACCCTTAAATAGAATTTGGAATGTCCTATCCAATAAAACAATGATTTTACTAATGTTAAAGAAAAATAACTGACAATAATTTTAACGGAGATGAGTCGTTTGCTATACTCGTTTTAATATAAGCCTAAATGTTTCAGTTATGCGAAAGTTCGGTGGCGTCACAAACAGTTCATTCTATTTTATCATAAGAATTAAAAACAATCAATCAAAGTAATATAATTTAACATATAATTAAATAAGCTCTATTTAATATCAAATTTATTTAAATAAAAATTTTTGAATTTCATAATCATAGAAGGTCAATTCAAAAATATAAAATATATAAAGTCGTGGGTAAAATTCGCCTAAGATGAGATTTTTTTAAACTTATAGTGGGTCAGTGGCAATTTTATATGAAAGCAATTAAAAAAAAAATAGTTAAATCAAAAGTTAATTTATTTATTATCTAAGGCTTACAAAAACAATTGCTGGGAAAACTTTCTATTTTATATATAATTGTTGACGGTTGTAAACAAAAAAATTTTATATGCAATTGTTGTAAGCAAAAACTATATTCATTGATTTGGGAACCACTTCAAAATTTCGAAGCGGGTAACATAAAATGATAAAAATAAAAATATGTACATAATAATTAGTGTATTAGTAATAAAGAATTTAAGTGTTATTAATTTGTCAAAAATATATATATGTAATAAATATATGTAATATAATATAATGTACACATTAAGTATATGACGAATGATTTTGATTTCTGATGGATTTTATTTTGATTTTTTTTTTTTGAGTAAAATTTCTTAATAAATTGTTTTAAGGAAACATTTTAGTATTGTAAGTCATTATAAAATAAAAAGCTATTAATTTATTGGGACAATAAAAAATAAATTTATTTTTAGTTTTTTTTAAGTAGCTTATACATTTACATATATATTAATCAATTTGTAAAAGAAAACATTAGTAATAACTCTTTTCAATTAAAATTCATGTTTGTATTGACGCCATATAGCTATATTAATTGCATTATTTATATTTTATATTTTTAATTCAATTCTACAGTTATAATTTTTTTTTAAATACAACTTGATTGTACCTATACCATCAACAGAAAGAAAACTTTAATTTTTAATTAAAAATATATACGAAATTTTTTTGTTTAAAAATTTTTAATAAACAAAAAATCCTTGTTTTATTTATAAAATCCTTTTTTTTTCTTGCCGCAGAATAATGTTTTAGTAAGACAATAAAAAAGAAGAGAAATCTAAAAATAAAATTTTCTGCCTGACTTTCTTCTATACATAGGAGTTAATATAAAATCTCTAATAAATTGATGAAAAATCGATAAATTTTATTAGTTTTGGGTGCAAAAAGAAACAACAAAATCTTATAAAATTTTTGTATGTTTTTATAAATAAAAAAAACCGAAATAAATTTTTACTCTTCCTAAAATGATTAATTTTTTTCATGAAAAGTAAATTTTGAAAATTTTATTTAACCACAAGAACAAAACTTAATAGAATATTTTTTGAACAAGGAATTTTTTTTTTCAGCTTTGTTTACTTTAATTTAAGATAATATTTTGAATTTAGTAAATTAAACGAAAACATTAACAAGTCTGTTATTAATATGGCTTTGTCCACGAGGAATTCTATTGACATGTAATTTTTCCTCTCTCTACTATAAAATTAAATAACAAAAATATGTAAAAGAGCCGAATGTAAGTATGTTATTTATATAAAATTAGTGTGCATTTGAAATGAAATACAAATATGTACAAATATGTATTTAATTTGCTAATCAAATTCGCAAATATTTTAATATTTAATTATTATATATAGGAAGATAAATCAACTAAGTCGTCGTAATTAATTTATTGAAAAGCATAAAAATATACAAATAAAAGTTGATAGTTGAATAAAATTCGGTTCTTCATATATTTATTATTGAGTCAGATATGACTTTTTACAACACGAATCATAATAATAAGCATAATAATAGCATATAGATGATACTTAAAACTTGCTGAAATGAATGAATTCATTTTAATAACAGAATGTTTTATAAATTCGATATAATTAATCAGATATTCTTGGCTTACATTCATTATAATATTTCCCAGTTTCCTTTCCTTTCTTTAATCTTATTTTTGTCTGTTTAAGGGAGCCATTTAATATTATCTTCATTTCCTTATCAAAACGGTTCCTTCTGTTTTCAAAAAAAAATTCTTTTTGTGCCAAAGGAAAAACAAAAATTCCCACTGGTCATTTAAATTGAATAAAGAAAATAATACGCTTCTAAAAATGAATTTTTTTTTACCTGTTATAGAACATAAATTTTCAGCTTATCTTTAATTAGATAAAAAGTTTTTACACGTACAAAAGAAAAAAAAAAATTTTTTTTTTAGTTCATAAAAGTTTAATTATTTAAAATTTTTTTTTTGAATAAAATAATCTTTTTACTAATCCAAAATTCACAATATAATATTTCGAAGTATAATGGTATTTATTGAAATTAAAGTAAAATGGGTATAGTGGTATTTTTATATTCCAAGTATAGAATTTTTCTTAATTTTCCATTTTATATAATGTATAGTCTTGTAGATAATATTGAAATTTCAAGGATTGTTATGTATATTGTTAAAACTACCGTTATCAGGAGCTGAATACTTTTTAAGGTTTTTTATAATGGGCATTCTTCGACATATATGGTTGGTATCAAAAATAAAGTATTGCTGCTGAGAACTTTCTTGGTCAAGGAATGAATATCCACTTTTTTTCATTAACAAGTAATTCATTGAAGTGTAAGTTCATACAGCAGGAAATGTCATAAAGATTTGAAATGGATTTATTTTTATCAAGTTGAGTTCATTATTTGGAAGTGTATTGCATTGTTTTAAGCGTTGTTAACAAAAAAATATGTTCAGAACTGTTTATCTTGAAAAAGCCGTAAAAATTACAATTTATTTGTATTACGATGGTTACTTTTTTGATCGGCGACGACGCTGCGGACAGTGTTAAAAAAAATGTTTGATTAAATTTTATAGAAAATTATAAAGTCGCCATTCGCGTGGTGAATAAAATTATAATAATTTATGTTAGTTAACATAGTTAAATTAAATAAAAACAATTTCTCAAAATGCCTGTTTATGTTATGTCCTCATGACTGGAGAGTAGATAACAACAAAAGGATTTATATAATTCTAACAAAAGAATTTGAAATTTCAATAACGTTAAATTAAAAAAAAACTCAAAAATAAAAATGAAATATGGGTTATGGCTTTAGCAATTTATATATTTTTCTTTTTGACATGCTAATTTTATTACAAGTACTCATTATCATATAAAACGATATTTGTCACACCTTTTTTTTTTTAATTGGTAAAATCAATTATACTTTTTTTTCTCATTTTCCATTTTCATTAAAATTATAAAAATTTTCCATCGGATAAATTATTACATTAAAACTCTATATATTAATGCTTTTTAAAAAACCTATTATGGTTAAATGAAAAATTCAGAAATCTGATGACATTTTATTATTAATTCTTATTTTTGAAGTAAAAAATAATTAGCTAGTTTAAAACAAATTAAGGTTCAAAATTTATTTTAATTTTTAATGAAATATTAAAAATTATAATTATTTTTTTATTAAATTTACGGAATTGAAGTGAGAACTCTATAATTATGTTGTCATTGTCATACAGAAATATTATAACACTGGTTGAAATGTCCAAATGTTAATTAAAAGGTTGATATATTTTTTATAATTTTCGTATACTTTTTGTGAAAATTAATTATTTGTATAATTTTTTTTTTTTAATTTAAGGATATTACAGTATTTTTGTTCACAATGTTTAGCTGGAACTTTTAAGAAGAAATTAGAGAATTTTCTCCAAATTCTATTTGCAGATTACCATTCACTGAATATTTATTTATATGCATTTCATAAATCTCCTCTGATGCCACAACAAAATTGTCAATAATTTTCAACAGGTATTTTATTATAGCTTACAAAAAAAAAACCAATATTTAATTTACATTCTTATAAAACTTCAGAACATTATTTATTTTGTTTACAAAAATTTCTATAACAAATTTTTATTATCTCATAATTGAGTTGTTGACCCTGATAAAATAAAAGTTTGTAAAAGTTCAAATATTTTTTTTTGCTTTATTTACATAAAGTATATTAAAATGACAGATAATAGAAATTTTGCAATATACTATATATAGTTAGATACTTTTTAGATAATATATCTTAAGATTTATTTTCTATTCAGAAATTTTCGGATATAAACTAAATTATCTATATTGTCACTTTTTTCAATATTGTCCCTTTTTATTCCAAAATGAATTAAATATTTAAATTATGTTTGTAAGGAGTCTTATTGAAGCAAAACTCCAGTTGTTGTTAAACAAAAGTTCTTTACCACGAAAAAAAAAACATAAATTTAAAAATTACAAAAATAACCAGAAGAGCATAAAATTAACACATCAAGATTTTTTTTATTATTTCTAAATAATACAGTTTTTGAAAAGTGTACAACGACTCAATAATATTTGAACAACAACGAATCAATGATATATGAATATTAAATCCAGAATGAGAAAATTATGAAAGCAACTTGTCATTTAGAAACTTTTCTTTTCAGTTTCCTCATACAAAATAGTTCTTCGTTCATATTAACACTTTTCTTTTGTTGCAATCAAACTGAAAGTTCTTTTAACTTTAAAATTGAGTTTTTATTTGGGCATAATTATTTTTGTTATAAATTTAAGTGTTTTTTTAGAAAAACTTTTAGCAATTATCGATATTTTCCAACGAATCCAACGAATATAATTATTCGATTTGTAGTCGTCGAAATAACAATTTTTTTGTACACATAAATAAATACGAACTGCATTGAGAGGAAAAACTTTTCCAGGCTAATAAAATTAATTATTAAAATTTTATTATTTATCCAGGATAATAAGGTATTTGTGCAACAAGGTAGGAAGAGTGATTGCTTTCCATGTTGAACATGCTGTGTAGGGAAAAAAATGGTTTTTGTACTAAATTTTGGAAAAATCTATTCAATTTTGAGATTTTTAATATTGTTAAGAGAACTTGCGCCGTCCCAAACATCTATGTCCCAAAATTTGATGAAAAAACCGTTTTAGACAACCTCCTGTTTCATACTTTAAAATGGCATACAACTTTTTAGAATCGGTTAAGGCTAAGTGCACGAAATCTTACTTTTTCGGAACTTCTTTTGGCTTTAAAAATCTACTTTTTAAAATCGGTTTATTTATAAAGGCGGTACAACGAACAGTCTAAATCACTCTAGTGGCTTCTTAACATCATCTCTGTTTTTTTAAATGCCTTTCTTTAAACAAACAAAGTATTTAACACAATCAATTTTAAAAGTTTTCCATATTTTAGATAGAACTTTATATATATATAAGTATGATTTCCCAGAAAAACAAATTAACATTAACATAATAATAATTTGTACAGTTTCCAAAAAAAAAATATACATATATTTTTTTTAAGGATTAAGAACTTAAATTTAAACGAGAAGGAAAACTTTCTTTTAAACTAAAAAATTTTTAAGGCTTTATCAGGGAAAGTAATTCCAAAGTAATAAATTAAATAAATTAAGGTTCTATCATTTTCACATTATATGTTTATTTAAGAGATTAATTGAATTTAAAAAATCACTTCAAAATTTAGTAAAAATTTTTAATTTTTTTTATTTTATAAAGTTTTTCTTTCCTTTTCAATAGGCATAGTTTTAGAAACCACACTTGACCTAAAAAATATCCTTCGATTTTTAATAATAAGAGTTCTTATTACAATAAAAATATTATGTATATTTATAGAGTTAAGTAATAACTTTTGAAGCATTTTTACTGTTCGAAATTTAATTTGAAAAAAAAAAACCATTTGAGTAAATTAAAAAATAAAATGAATTCAAATAAAAGAATTCTTAACTTTCTATGACATATATAATGAAATTGTTGGACTGCTTCTAATTCGACAAATGGACTTACTTAGTTCCCTTAAGAGCGTTATACTAGATTACTAGAGTAGATAGATATTGTTTATTACGTATTTCTCGAAATAATTACATTAAATTGATTTGTTGGAAATCTAAATCTAGATTGATCGATATTTTTTCGATTAAGATTCATGTTTAGTTACAATCCGATGACATTTAAAAATATTATATCTGATAAATATAAAATTAAAAAACTTGTTAACTGTGTTAACTAAAAATCATCATAAAAAACATAAAACAGGTTCAGGGATCATACTTAAATAGGATATTAAACAAATACTAAATTCACCTTCATATTAGTTTATATGTACATTTATCCTTGTTGTATGCATAACAAACCTTTATTCGAATTCTTTTTGGAATATTTTTTCTTTAAAAATAATCTCATTAAATTTATAACTCCTATAAATCGTTATATCCATAGAGATTAAATCTAAATACGATAAACTACCTAAATAAAGATTTAAATATAATCTCTTTTAGAAAACTATATATATACGTCATTATATAAAATATCTTATTTAATAAAAAGCTTGAATGAAAAGATTAAAAGGAATTAGACTAAAAAAAATTGTTTTGTCACATATTTACACATAATACACTCATATCGGACTGTAAAAGAATAAATATACAATATATATATATATTGATATTATTGGAGTATTTTAAGCTTTTAAAAATAAAAAATTATTACTATTAAAATTTAATATAAATATTGTTTAACTATTACAAAAAAGATTATGTCACAAATTTTAATGTTGGGAACTTATTCGTTTTTTATTTATTCTTATTTTTTTAGTATGAATTTGTTAAAGTTTAATGATGATTTTATATTTTTGATTATATTCAAAAAATGGTGCCGTATTCAATTAAATTTTATTTCAGTCCATAAAGCTTGCAAACATTATTTTGCCTAAAAAAAGAAGGATAGGGTTGTATCATGATTCTCATTAAATCGTAATGTCATTATGACGAATTATGAAATTAAATGAAAATTTGTTTTGTATTAATATTTTATATATAAATTACATGCAATTTAATTCCAGAACTTAAATTTAATAATATTTTTAACAGTTGTACTTTATTATTATTTTTTTTTAATTTCATTATCGAACTCCAGAAAGCATATTTACATTTACTGATATCAAGGTATATTTGGTGAATAAGTAAAACTACCTTACCAAAATTTTATGGTAATAAATATGTTTCAGGTATACCTATTCATAAAATTATCGGTATATTTGCATAAATGATCTAATACGCAAAAATTCAAATTATTACAAGCGCAATAATAAATTCGGGCATTTAAATTTATTTAAGAACTCGGAAAAACAAATAAAAACGTATTATTAATACCATTATTATATTATGTATTACCATCTACAAAAGTATCCAAATGATGCATATAAAATTGAAGTTATTTCTTAATGGTAGCATATCAGGACTAAATATGAAGTCTTTAAATTAAATATATATACATTGTAATAAGCTTTTCTGACATAAATTTAATTACTTCAGATCTTTAATACCACACATACAGTAGCGAAGATACGTGATGCAATTAAATTTTATACGTAAAACAGCATGTTGTTATATAAAGTAAATAATGTATATATTATTTTTATTTATTTTCAAGGGAATTAAAATAACTTCCAAATGGAATAAATATTTTATTATTATTTTAATTTTTTAAAACTTCAAAAACATTTTTATTTCAAACAAAAATTAATGGTTGGTTGCATATTGGCAAAATACAAATAATTGGTTGAACATAGGCAAAATACAAATGTTTGGTTGTATACAGGCAAATAATGTATAAAATCAAATATATGAAATTTAGGTATTAACTATACACATATGTGTGCATATTGCATAAAATAAGTTCGATATCTAATAATCCTTTGAGAAACAAGTTTTTGGTTGTTATAAGTATTTGATTTTTATAGGAAATGGAAAATCGGAGCCTTCAGATAATAATAATAATTCATAATTCAATTTCTAAAATTTCAAAAGTGTCATTAGAAGATGCATTTTCCAAAATTTTCTTCAAATATCTTGAATCCTTTATTAAGTAGTTTCAAAAAGTTGGCGAAAATATAATTTTCTATATATAGAAATAGAGTATGCTTTTAAAGTGTTCTTGAAATAAAATCATTCAACTTTTTTTTTTTTTGAAGTGAAACTTCTTTAGAGGCATTGTGATTGAGAGTGAAAAAAATGTAAGTGTCAAAAACAGAACAATTATTGTCAAAAAATAAAACAAAATTCAAACGATTATTGTCAAAATTCAAACGATTATTGTCAAAAAAAAAGGCAAAAAAAAAGGAAAAAGAAAAAATTTATGTGTCAGCTGATGATAAAACCGACAGTCGCTAGCAACTTAATGAAGCTCATCAGCGCAATAACCTACTCTATATTAGCTCAGAATTAAAGTCGAAAATACTATTTTTTTTTTCGATTGAAAGGAAAATATAATTTATTTTAAATTATTGAATAACAAATATTTCATTTATTAATTATTAGTGCTAATTTTCAAAAAGTTTTTGGAATACAAATATGTATTCTGAATAAAAATGTTCCAATGCACCTATTTTGTAGATAATTTATTTATGATATTAATTTTTCTTAATGTAATTTGTAGTTTGTTGTTGTAATTTATTTTTGACATTAATTTACACTAATAAAATGCAGGAGGAATATTTTTTTACAATTCCTTTTCAGAAGAAGTACTAATAAACATGAAATTTTTCAGGCATATTTGCAAAAGTTATTTTAGGTTAAACTTTTCGGGCAACAAAAATAAAAACATGATTTAAGCCACGCTGCTGTTTTTTCATACATTATTGTCGCTAATAACCGGAATTGTGTTTACAGCTTAAAATATAGTAGAAATCATCTGCAATCAGTGTTGCCATAAATCTAGCCATTTTGAAATAATTTTATGCCACTAAACTTTTTGAGCTTAAAAAGTATTTTAGAATTTTTAAATGCTTTTATCTCTAATATGGTGTTCGTATTAGGAGAATATTTGTGGAATATGCTGTTTTCCGGAATATTTCAGGAAAATGAACTGGATTTTTCATATAAAAATATATTCCGGAATATGTATATTCCACTTTCATATTCTAGTTTGTCAGAGTTAAAATTCTATATTTATAGTTATTTTCACTCACTTTTTGAAATTTTGTTATAGTTGGCAACAATTTTTTTTGTCAAATTCGAGTCAAAATGAAAAAAAAACAAAATAAAATTGATAAAAAGTGAGATAAAAAGTCAAAATTTTCAACAACAAATTTCTAAATTTTTGTATACATCATTAAATTCCACTTCTCATCAAATTTTGTAATGCGAACGGTAATTTGTTTCCGGAATATAAGTGGAATTTAAATTAGAATGCGAACAAGGTATAAGCAGTCGCTGGGTTTTAATTTTTTCTAAGCCGCCGAATTCCCCAAAACAAGTAATTTTAAGTCGACTGACCGCAGCATTCGAAGGGCAAAAATCAACTAGTCGCCGTCGAAAAAATCGATCGGCGTCATATCTTATATGCACTTGGCCATTTTAAATATTTATTTAGCCTTCCCAGAAAATACTACTTGCCATGAAGTTTCACTTCTTCCGTGTGTCCCGAGACTCACATATTTTTTTTTAATTTGATTTCTTTAAAATTTTATTTTTTAAGATGATGGGTGGTATATACAAAACTACATATAGATGAGATAACGATAAAGAAATTCTAAAAAAATTTTTATATTATTTTTTACCTCTTCAAAGTTTCTTTTGAAGAATAAATTAAAATACCTATATCAACTGAAAAAAAAAGAAATAGAGTACAACAAATTATGAAACCTATAGATATTACGGTTTGAAAAAATTTATTTAAATTTAAATTTAAAAGCGGATAATAATTAAAACAATTAACATATTTATATGTTTTGAAAATATTAATACTGTCAATATTTTGATATAAAGAATATATGTACATTTGAGTTTAGAAAAACATTTAGTTAATTGCTGGAGTACTTTGTCATTCAAATGGACGAAGAACTTATCAGTCACAATGCAGACATCAATTTTGGAATTTTGATTCCGTATTTGCATCTAAATGTACAATAATTCATGCCATACAGAGTTTTGTCAGGGATATTTTACCACCTTCCGAAGGAGGAGAGGATGATGGGAGGTAAGCTTTGCTGCGAGAATTGACCTTCTGATACTATTTAAAAAAAAGTTTCTCTTATATTTTATAATAGAAATACTGCGAACGGAATACGACATGACCCAATACGACATGACCCAAAGATTAAAAAGATAATTAAAGTCAAGATCAAGATTTTAATAGACTGTCGGTCAAAAATACATAATGACTAATATATATGTGGAACAAGTATTGAAGAAATTTTATTATAAATATTTTAGTATTAAAGTATTTTACAAATTTATTTTTAATTATTATACCACAAACCAATTATAATTTGTTTGTGCGGTGGCTGAAAATATCCTTGTGTCATTGAGAAATGTTTTTTAATCGCACTATAAAAGTATTTTAACCTTGAAATAATTAATTAAAAAAAAATTTCCATTAAAATTAAGCAGATTTGTTTTTTTTTTTGTAATAAGTTTATGACATATTATTTTTCTTGTGACATATGGAAATGATTTACGTGACTAAAATTATAAAAATATGAAAATGAGGACAGCTACCAGATTTATTATAATATTAAAATTATTTGATTCACTTTATTCTCTCTAACACTAACTGATAAAACTTTTTTGATTCTTATTTAATATATATGATTTTTTTTTTTTTTTAATTTAGCTATTACCATCGTAATGGAATATTTCAAATAATAATAAAGTGAACTTGTAGCGGAAAAAGTAACAACATTATGACATTCAAATAAATTTTTCTGCCACTTAGTTATAATAAATTTTTTTTAGTTTCTTAAAAAAAACATGAAAGATCATTTGTGGAGATACACACCGAAAGAATTTGCTTTTGTGTTGACAAGTGTTCATCAAGTCACAGAACCTGTAAGTTCCTGGCAATGCAATTGTCTTATTTAATAAATATTAATGCAGTGATGCCCAATCTTTTATAGCCACGGGCCATTTAAAAACATCAAAGGGTTTGGGGCCAAATATTAAAAAAATCATTCTTTTAACCTTGCTCTACATATTACAAATAAATGACATAATTTGATATTTTAGAAAAATTTATTGAAAACATTAAAAAAACCAAAATTTCATTATCAATTTTACGCTTCTTGTTCATTGCGGTGACTTTAGCTCACTATAATTGTGTTAATTATAATGTGTCAATATATATATTTTTTGGGAAAGTTTTGGGAGTCTATAAAACTAATAACTTGTCATTTTGAATTTAATAGACATCCAAGCTTTAAATGTAAAAAAATAAGCCTTCTATATTTTTCGTATTACTAATTAATTATGTATGAGCCAAATTAAAAAAAAGATACTATTTTTTTCCTGTTTAAGAATTATTACTGTACGAAATAAAACAAAAATAAAAAGAAATTATAAGAAAACTTTTATTTTATTTTTTTTTTAATTTTTTTTAAAAAAAATATTATTTTATGAGCATTTGAACATTTGAAGATGTACTAAGTACTAATAATAAAATACAAATCGATCCGAAAGAAAAAGCTTAGCGGCCCGTAGTTTGGGCACTACTGATTAATGTATCCTTTAAGGTTTAAAGTTTAAAATAACTGTTTCGAGTTTTCACACAACGATCTGTTTGAGTTCTGTTTGAGTTCGATTTAGAACTGGATTTTAATGATTAAATTTCAAAAAAAAAAGTTTTGCCCTTAGATCCGTCGTATGTTTGCTGCGGACTAACATAAATACAATTAACATCAATTATGTTCATATTAAAAGTTTACAATTACTTTATTTTACTTTTATTTTTCGGTAATTATCTATAATTAAGAGCATATAATTATTTTATGCTTGAACAATTCTACAATTTTTTTTGAAAGACATAAGTACTATTAAAAATGAAAACATGTCACATACTTTGGTAATATTCTTTTTAGGTTATTAAACTAGAAAATTTATGTAAGACGTAAGACTTCAGTTAAGAATATTTTTTTTTTATTACATTTAAATTTTTAACTACCTTAATTTTATTAAAGAAAGACTTTTATTTCATTGTTTTACAAGGAAGTAAAATTTTCTTGTATTTTTCCTATATAAAAACCAAAAACGTATTCGCTTGAAAACATGAAACTGCAATATAAAATAAATTTTGTTCTTAAGATAAGAATATTTTTTTTTTATTTGTGTGTTTGGTTTAAGTTTTTTATACACATATATTATGAAAAAAATAACATTAATGTAACGTTAATATTTTATGCCATGCGCCTTACGCCAGGACATGAAATTTTAAAGTATTCGTCAAGTTCACTGCAATGCAAAAAGTTTTTTAAAAATAAATTTATTTATAATTTAAAAATTTCTTTAATTTATTACTACATTAAAACTTAATGTCTTTTTATTGGTACACAGAAATTACTACTCGTTGATTTTCTTATTCGATAAGTGAACGAATAACTAATTTTAAGGATAATTTTTTTTAATTAAAAACTATAGTTGATTTAAACATCAATTTATTACTTATGCCACAGAATATCATAACTCTATAATAGACTAACCAAAATGAATATTTTTCGTTGCAAAAAAAAATATCATCAAAAACATTATATGAAGCTGGCTCCCTTTTCATAATATAATGCTGTGTATAAGTGCATTACATGAAATAGATTTTTTAAAATTTTTGGGTTGTCCAAAAATAAAACAAATAATTATTATTATTACACGTATAGCGTGATCTTTGTTTTTATATTAAGGTGGTTAAAATTTGTTTATTTTTATTATTCACACATATTTTATTCGTAATTCAGGATTATGCTTTTGTAAATGCATGTACAACATACAAATAAAAATTATGTCCACTACATTTATTTTTTCCATTTTTCCGAAGGTTTTTTTTTCATAAATTTCCACTTTATGTTTATAGGATTTGCTATACAACCATATAAGTAATACCTGATTTTGAACGTTAACATGATGAGGATACAAAATAAAATTTAAATTATGTCTTCCTTTAAAGTGGTAAAAAATATATATATTATTTTCTGTAGTAAAATCATAATATAAGTTACTTTTTATAATATAGTATGTATATAATATTAATATCGTAAAAAAGATTTTTACTTTAATATGTTTAAAGGATTATTCTTGTTATGTTTGTTGAAAGAGAAAAAGGAAAAAAAATTGTTCCTCTTTACATAAGTATTATTGAAGTATCTTCGCCTTAGGTTCCAAAGTAATATTTACAACCATATTTTTTTTTAATTTTTTGCGGAAGTTATTAAAACAATTCAATTAAATTAAAGTAAAGCAAAATATATTACATATTTTAAATATTCTTCAAAAGAGAAGAAAATGAGATTTTTTTTTCAAAAATATTTATGTTATTTTATTTATGATATATAAAAGCCCTGGATAATATCTTCTTGATATTATTGCATTGTTATCATTGAAAGCAATGATGATAACAACTTTTCCTTAATTGTTGTTCGTTTTTTTTCTCAAAAATTTTTGACAAATAAATATTTTTTTTTTAACATTTAAGAATGTTGTTTTTATGTTTAATATGCTCTGCGATTTATTTTTCTTTAGTTTGTTTATAAATTATGTTGATACCCAGCTATTTGAATGGATGCTTTTTAAGGTCCTATCAAACAAATTAGAATTGCCCTTGTTATATAAAAATAAGGTAAGCGGCTGATTCATCGCCTAGCAATTCATCGCCAGGAATTCATCGCCAGCAATTCATCGTCAAGCAATTCATCACCAGTAATTCATCGCCAGTAATTCATCGCCAGCAATTCATCGCCAGCAATTCATCGCCAGCAATTCATCGCCAGCAATTCATCGCCAGCAATTCATCGCCAGCAACTCATCGCCAATTGGTGATTGGGTAGAGGCGGTGCCCAAACCACTAAATACAGAAGCTTTTTTCTTTGAAATGCTCCCTTTCCGAAATTTGGACCCTCAAAATTTTTATACATTTTTCTATGGAAAAATTTTTTTTTCCTCCGAAATATGTAAAAAAAAAAAATTAGCCCGATTTGGCAGAAACTTGGTGAGGAAGTAGAGGCGGTTCCCAAATCACCAAATTCAAACGTTTTTTTCTCCGAAATGCCCCGTTTTGGAGATATGGCCACTACATTTTTCGACGGCAAAATTTTTTTTTCGCCGAAATATAAATAAGAAATCAAAAAAAAAAACATAGAATATGAATCGCCAGCAATTCATCGCCAAGCAATCCATCACCAGCAATTCATGCTGGCGATAAATTGCTGGCGATGAATTGGTGGTGATGAATTGCTTGGCGATGAATTGCTTGGCGATGAATTGCTTGACGATGAATTGTTGACGATGAATTGCTGGCGATGAATTGCTGGCGATGAATTGCTTGGCACGATGAATTGCTAGGCGATGAATTAGCCTAGATTCAAAAATAATAATAAACCATATTTTGAAAGAAATTTGCAATTGGGAATTTTTCTTTGGTTTTAATCACAATTATGAAATAAAATTAATGTACATAAGGTATAGATTCCAAAATTTGAATGAAATCATTGAACTTCATATAATGTTTTTAAAAAAGGTTGTAAAAAAATTATTTTTCGTTTGTAACAATCCTGAAATCAATAATATAAAAATTTGGTAATCTAACAATAAGTAATATTTTTTTATTTAAGTTAAAATTAATGATGTATTGATGATTATCTAAATCTCTTAATTGGTTGATTATTTTTTGTAATATTTTTAAGGAATTTAATAATAATAAATCATTTGTAGTTTAAAAATTACAATGGGTGATAAATTAAAATGACATTGTAAAAAATGCTTAGCGAGGATATTTTTGTTGCAAAATAGCAAAAAAAATTTGGAATGAAGAGATGGGGACTGATTAAGAATTTCTGTAAATAAAAATATATATATTTCCCATCATCTCTTTACAAGTTCTTTTTCATAATAGCGTTCATTATAGGTATTCTTTCTAGGAATTAAATTTAAAATGATGCTCTGTTGTAAAATTTTCAATGAGAAGAAATTTTGTTTAATATAAATCAAATCTGTACAATTTTTACTTTTGTAATGCGTGGAATTAAAAAAATTATTTTAAAGAATTGATGTAGTGTATATTATTTGAATTTCGAAATCGTATAGTTGCATAATCTCAATTTTTAAGCTAAATCCCTAACTTATCATATACCTTTCGAAATGTTCCTTAATGTGAATCAAATTTTAAATTAATAAATTAAAATAAAGATTTAGTTCTAATGAAACCTAAAATAAATGATTTAATATCATATTGTCATATTGTGTTATGTCCTTATGTGTACAGACATTATATTTCAGAAATTAAAAGCTCATTTAATGTATCATTCGCTGAAGTTCGCTCTTTAACATGAAATGAGTTAATTGTGTTTAATAAAATGGTAATTATCATTATTTATTTTTGAAGTCTGTGTAAAAAATTAATTAAAAAAAATTGTATAATTTTTTGCAAAAGTTAAAGGATTGGTTTTCTACAAAGTGAATATACATATACAATGTTCAACATAGACACACAAATATTAATTCTTAAAAATGTCAAATATGCTTTTTATTTAGATATTATTTATGACAAAATTATTTATAAAAACGAAATATTTCTTTAATATATTAGAAAACGTCAACATGCCAGTTGAATGCTTTAAGAAATTTTTCATAAGCATGAATACTAAAAAAATATGTTTTTCTTTTAAACAAGAATAAAAAATATTTTTTCCAACTAAATTTACAGAATATGCAAAAAAACAAATATACATTTCAATAACTATGTTTGAACGTACGTTTGTTCAAATATAAAATTTGTATGAAAAAGAACTATGAAATTCATATAAGATATAATATTTTATAATAGTTGCTGAATAGGACACAGTTCGAAAAAACTCAGTAGGGGAAATGGGGGAGTTTCCGACATTTTTTACATTGCCCACCAAAAATATGCCTAAAATATTTTTAAAAATATTTTCAAATGATTTTCCAAATAATTCAATCTTTTAGCTTGTTTTATGCCGAATTTGAAGTGTCTGGATTAAAGTTTGGCTTTGCTGTACGATCCTTAAAATTTGCGGCAAATGTCTGAATGTGCCCCAACGTGGGGGTAGTTTCAGACGGGGGGTGGGGTAGATTCAGACACTTATTGAAATAGTTCTCTACAATGGTAAAAATGTTGTATTTTGTATTGAATTTAAAAATTTTATTTTATTTTCAATTACTTTAAATTCAAAGTACAAATTCTAAGTAGGTACATCAGTCAAAAATTCTATTGGTATTGATAACAGAAATAAGATTTTATTCATTTAAAAGATTCAGGCTTTTTTCTTACATTTTTCAACATTGTCATCAATTGATTATTATTTTTATTATTATTATGTCTATTGGTTTTTCTTTTATAATTTCGAGGCATCTTGAATTAAAAAAAAACTAATTATGTTCAAAAAATGACACATGGGATAGTTTTGGACAAGTCCGAATGTACCCCATTTCGTCTGTCCGAAAGTGACCCACCATGACTCTTCTTAATAAATTAAATTTTTAATATATTTATAAAAGAAAATTTAATTTCTCAATAATTAAATTTTTATAGTTAATTAAATAATGGCAAAAATAAATGTATAATTACTTTTTGTCAATTTTTTTTTTCGAAGTGAATCACTGTTTAATAAATTTTAAAAAAGTTACTTTGACAAGCCGAAAACATAAAATTCACCGCACATGTCAAACCACAAACCACAACAATTCAAATTTTTTATGAAGTGAGAAAATGAGTATCTGATAATATGTCTAAAATACCAAAATTATATGCGACAAATATTTTGTGAGTTATAGGCCATGTCTGAATGTGTACACTGTCCGAATCTCCCCGCCCCCCTTTCCCCTAATTCAGTCCCTAATGGGAACTGGATCTTTTAATGAGTTAAATGTCGAATATTTTTAATATTGAACTATAATTAGTTCGTTTGTATGATCTTTGTTCATATTATGGAAAGAAACTTTGTTTCATCTAATAAAAATTGGTATTGCATTTAAGTCATTCCATCTTCTATAAATAAATTAAAAATGTTAAATATTTCAAATTATAATTTCTATTTTTCACGTCATTAGCAGCATCGTTAAAAAATGTATGCAACATTTTTTTAAAAACATTTAATTTATTCATGACAAAAATTAAATCAAACTAAGTATTTAAGAAGATTTTTAATAGACATATTAGAATAAAGAGTTTTTAATAGAATAATTTTATTTTTTCCACTTAAGATTAAGTTATTTAATTATCTAAGATTCCTCTCATTTAAATTTAAAAATAATTATGTGTTTAATATATAAATTTGAGCTCGTATCTCAAATTTATAACAATTTACATAATTTAAAATTGTATATAAAACTATATCAGAACATGGATTAATAATATTGTGTATAAAGTGAGTTGTATAATTAATTATTTTAGAAATGATAATAAATAATTAGGTGCATCGATTAGTGGTTAAGGCACCAACTTTCATTATCAATACTATGGTATACGATTCAACTTTATTGGGATAAAAAAAGTTCCTTACTTGATTATCAACAAATTGGGGAACTAATTTAAAGAAGGATTTTAATTTATTTAAACTGATTTGTTTTTATTTCTTTACTTTTTGCTATTTATTTTAAGTACACTTCAATATATTTCGTTGATATGGAAATGTAATACAAGTGGTAACCTTTATTCTATTATGGGAACCTTTTTTTATGGACTTTAACCGCAATGAATACAAAACAAAAATTTTCATTTAAAAAATATTATCTTTTTAAAACTTATTTTCTGTATAAAATGTACACTTCAAAAATGTGTGTTTCTTTATGATGAGATACAATTTCCTTTAACACTTATTACCCTGAAGTTTATATTTATTTATTTATTTATACATAATTTTTTTTTTAAGAAAAAGATTAGATTTATATCAAAAATTTCGCTGTTTTGAATTTATTAAGTGAAAAGTTTTTTTTCTTTATTTTATTTTCTTACTTGAAGGGAATAAAATTTTTTAAACTTTATAACTGTTTCATTTAGATTTCAATTTAATTCAGAAGAAATGTTAAAAATAAGAAAAAAAATCAAAAAAATAATAATTTTATGGTTAAGTGTCCGCTTGGAGGAATAATAAAAAATTTTAAAGGATGTTTTTTTGTATATACATTTTTTTCTTTATATTTTCTTTGAATTCTGAAAATAAAGATAGAAAAGGATAAAAATAAAATTTTCGTTTTTTTCAATGTTTTGAAAGAGTATATATAAGACATGTTGTTTTGAGTATATTATACGTTTGAAAGCTGAAATTCCTTCGAGAAATTTCACAAAATAAAATAAATCTTAATTTTACTTATATTAAGGATAAGGATAAAGATGTCGAGAAAATTATATTTTCCTAGAATTTCAAAATCTTGTTCATAACAAATTAGAGAAATAAATGACACATAATGCATAATATATTACTCGGCCACCCATAGGTATATAAAATTTACTTATTAAAAAGAAATTCAAAAATCTTAATAAAGTCAAAATTAAACTAATTTAAGTCTTTCTGAAACAATTTTATTTTTTTATTTTTATAATTAATACTTAAATTTATTTCGACAAGTTTTTATGCGAAGAAAAACATTTTAACATATTTTATTTCAATATGTAAATGCGTTTATATTCCATGAAATTATTTCCAGCAAAGAAATTAATATTGCGCTATTGCGATTACTGTAAAACAAATACAAGGATTAAAAATTAGAAATATAACAAAATTCAGCAACATGTTCAGTTCACTTATAATTACTGAATCATAATTCAAATCATATTATGCAAATGTCTTATAAATAAATTTTGTTTAAACTTAAAAGTTCCAAGAGAAAAAAAAAATGTTTTTTTCTAAATTATTATGAACTAAAAAACATAATGCAGGAAACATTAAAACAAAATTATAAATATAAACGAAAAAAAAATCTATATTCCAAGAATTTACATTTTAAATAATAATATTATAATTTCGAAACAAAAGAACAGATATTATCTACTTATAGTGTTATCTATAGTTTAAATTAGTTTAATTTTAAGCAATAAGGTATAACGTGCAGATATTTTGTTATATAGATAGAAACGAATATATATTTATATTTAGTCATTGACGGAAACTTCAAGAAAAAAATGTTAAAAAGAAAATTGTAGGGGAAAAATTGTATAAGGGTATATCTTATTATATCTTATTGTTTACATTATTTTATAGTAAGTACATTTTATATTATTATTTATGTTATTATATTATATGATTTGAAATCACGTTATAACAAAAATCCATTCTAGATAAAATATAAGTACTATTCAAACTTAATGGCATTATTATGCAGAAATAAAGTAAAATAATGTGAAGTTAAATGTTAAATGATGAACATACCCTTCACTACAAGAAAATAAAGAGTTTTGACATGATAGTGTACAAAAAAACTAACAGAATATATTTTTGATATAATAAGGTGCATGTTTATGTTGTTCATTTTGTTATGCAGCATTAAATTTGTCACTATGTTCATTCTTTTTAATATAAAACCATGTTCTACTGAAATTTTACTGATAATAATATTATTTTAAAATGGAAATTTGCGAGGTAGTACATGTTTTTTTCTACATAACTTTCTTAATTAATATTTTTAATTAAAAAGATATCATATACGACTTTACAACATTAACAGAATATTGATAAGAAATAGGGTCAATATCTGCGAAAGTTGCATATGATATTATCAATATTGTAATTCAAGGTTAGAATTTTAATGAACAAAATTTCAAACATATTAAAATTTTCTTATAGTGTATAATTGAAGCATTGAAAAGAAAAAAGTGTAGAAGTAATACAATTTCCAATAATGATATAAAAACTTTCAATATTTTCTAAAAGTATAATCTAACTGATAAATTGAAAATTTTATTTATAGTTGAACCAGTTTCAAAGAGCTTTATTTTTATGTTTTTAATTATATTGGTTTTAGTAATATTATCCGTAAAAAAAAATATATTTGTAAATTAATAAATTATCTTTATTTTAAAAATGTGCAATTAGATCGCATTTCCTTTGCATGTTTCAGTTTTGTTTTTTGAGATTTACCCAAGATATTGAAAAAAAAAACTATACTCTTGATCTTCGTTAAATAGTATAAATATTTTTATTTTTTCATTTTTTTTTCCTAGTGCAATTTTATGTGTTTAGAATTTTTTTTTCGTATATTTTTCTAAAAAATAATTCTACATGAAAATGGTTTTTTTAACCATTCTTAAAATCTACTTCAATGCGACAAATTTTCCAGAGATTTAAAGCATAATCGTTTACATTAGAAGGAAAAATCCATATATATATTTTTTTTGTTTTAACTTGTACCAAACAAAAAATATTGGATTGAAGCATTTAATATTATATTAAAATATAATTTACAAGGATTATGTATAGATTTTTATCATATTTTCATAATAGAATTAATATTGTGTAAAATATTAAGTGCTAAGGAAATTATTTAAAGCTTTAATTTTTAAAGCTTTAATTTAAATTTAATTTTAATGAAATAAAAAATCATGTTAAAGTCAAAATTCTATATAGATAAATTGTTTGTAATTATTTTAAATATTTCCTTTTGAATATATAAAGCTGATAGCATAAAATTTTTGTTCTATTTCTGAAATACTTGTTATCATAAAAAAAGTTTTAAATTTTTTAATTTTATTTTTTTGTTTTTTAATTCAATCCAACTTTTTTGATTTGTTGGAGAAAGAGTTTTATTAAAGAAACAAATTTCTTAGAGTGTTTACAAACTAATTTTTTTGAACTTTATTTCTGATATGATAATATTTTCCATAAAGATTTAAAACAAAAAATAAAAAATAAAATAAATTAATTTCTTAAGATGAAAGTTTCTCTGCTGTAAATGAATTTTAATTTTAATTTCATTCAAGAATATGATTTACATAAAAACAGAAAGAAAGAGAATATAACAAACATATTTTTCAACAATTTAATTAGTGAGTGTCATCTTGTAATTTTTCCCTAATCCAAATAAACAAAAAAAAAAAAAAAGTTAAAAATTTAATTTGATGTTCCTTTAGGAAAATTTTCATAACAGAAACAAAATAAAATTTTATTAATTTTTTTTTTCATAATAACTTAAAAAGTCATTAATTTTCATTTTTTTTTTTTTTGTTTTTTTTTTTTTAATAAGGTAGGTAAAAGTTTTTCTTATATTTTGTTTTTAAGGTTTTAATGCGGCTATAATGTGCCTAATGTCTTTTATTATTATGAAAAATTATGTTAAGAAACTTTTCCTTTCTTAAATGTTTTTATGCTTTTGTACACCCAGACTATCTTAAATTATTTTCTAATAATTTAACTTTGAACTTATAGAGTTTTAAAACAGATTGGCCAAAGCATTAACAAAACTTTTGAAGTTTATAAAAAACTATAAACCAATTTAATACCAATTTTTTATTTAACCTTGCCGATTTTTTCTTCACATTTTATAAAAATATGGGAATAGACCAGAGGGGCTGGGATAAAGCTTTCATATGCGGATACAAATTAATTTTCTTATAGTTTTTCTGGCGTGGATAGTCTTTTTTTATCAACAATTGAAAGTCGTAAGCAAGTATATAATTTATTTTGTCCAATTTCTTATTATTTTCGGCACAATCGTCGTCGGTCGCCACAAACAAATGAAAATTATTAAAATTGATGCCGTGTGTGGATTTCGAAGTTTTTGAAGCAGAATTTGTTTGTTTAACTATTTTCAAAGAATAATGTTAAATTATATTTGCTTCGCAAATATGAAGAACAAATAAGAAAAAACTTTTATATAAATGTAAAATATTCTCATAAAGTGATTCTAAGTTTATAGGAGTTTAAATTTGAAAATGTGTTTAAAATTTGGAAACAATATTTTTAGTATACATACAAAATTAAAGTTTTAAAGTGACACAAATAAAAATAGAAACAGATTCAAGAAACACTGGGACTCCTACAAATCATTCAATTAATAAATAATTTAATTTACTATAATTGCTTAATAAAACAATTATTTTAAATTCAATGTATAAGTTAAAAAAAAAAATAAAATAAAATAAGAACTTAAATAATAATTATCTGCACTCTATTATCAACAAGATTTCAATATTCTCAACACTATATAATAAAATATAAAAATCGAAAACTTTGTATCTTTTCACACACACACTCTTCATCAAATATAATTAAAATGTATAAGTTTTTAATGAGTTTTCTTTTGTGCAACAAAGTTTTAACATTAAAACAATTGAGAGAAAATTGTTAGCTGCAATAATGTTCTTTTTTTTTTGTGCAAAATGAATGAATTTAAAGGAAAAAAAATTAAATTACTTGGAAATAATAATAACATTTTTATTTAACATTAACTATATTATCTTCATAAAATGGTGTATCATGAATTTTATTTTATAAAATTTTCTTTAATCATGAAAAAAAAAATCAAGAAACCAATTCTGAAAAATCCTTGAATACACAGCAGTCTAACCAATTTAAACACTTTTATATTATACAAAATTAAAGATAAAAAGTATAGTATAGTTTAAAGTTCAAATATGCATTGAGTGAAGGTTTAGGTTTTAGGTTTTAGGTTTTAGATTTTAGCTTTTAGGTTTTAGGTTTAATCTTGAATATATTACGCAAATACGTTATAAATATTTTACAAAATAGATTGTATTTGAGTTTGAAATCTAAATTAAATGGAAAACCATATTAGGGCTTCACCATAAAATAATTTTAAATACTAAACTTCAAATTTCTAATCTATTTTGTTATTGTGAATTTCAAATATTAAAATATTATGTCGTGTCAAATTTAGACTAGGAATTTGAGATTCAAAAAAAACAAAAAAAAAATTAAAGATTCTCATGAAAATTCACGCTTGGATATTCGTTTAAAATTTTTTAATACAATCATTGAACTAATAAGCACTACCTAAATTTAAAAATAACATTTATTCGTAATAATAAGAAATACATATTTCATAAGTCTTAAATAATTGTATATTCATGCCTCAAACTTTGTGTTAAAAAATTCAAGAATCTATACATTAAATGTTTTAATATTTTACTTCGATTTCATGTTTTTAACCAATCAAAGAAGCAATTAAAAAATTAACTTTTCCAGATCTTTTCAATTTGAGTCGAAAACATATATTTTTATATATCCTAATTGTGATTGATATATAAATATATATAATTTCTTTTCAATTCCTTTCCAATATTAACATAAGCTAACAAAATATCAACCAGTTATTTTAGATTTTTTGAAAGTAAAGAAAGTTGTGACTTTCAAATAATCACCCGACTAAAAGCTGAATAAAATCAAAATAAACTCAGACATAAAAAAAATACCATGTCGATTTTAAAATTTTGTAAACCAACTTTTAGTGTTCAAAATATATGTGGGTTAAATTATACTCTAGAAAATAAATAGTTTTGTCGTAATTTTGCTACGATAATAATAATTTTTTATGTAAAATTACGCTCCTTATTTAAAATTCAATCAATAAAGGTGTAAAAATATAAAAGAGAGTAAAATTAGGCAAAATTGTTTACTTTTTATATTATAAATAAAGGTAGATTTACAAATGTTTGCTCAAAAATTTAAATAGAGTGAAAGTTTAGCCAAAAGGGTGTTAATTCACACTCAAATATATAAACCATTGACGGTATGCTTACAGATTTAATTTTACTCTCTACGATTGACAATATTAAACCATATTGTGTGAATTGAAACCACATTGCTTGAAAGGTAAATCCATTTTTAAACCACACAGTATAAATTACCTTCTGTGGTGTAAACCTAGACTCTGTGGATTTAATTTGCCCTCTATGTGTTAATTTTATAAACCACAGAGTGTAAGTCCAAACAACATAATGTACTATAAGATAAAATTTTAAACCTCAGGGTGTAAATCTACCCGGACTTATTCTTATTTATTTTCACTTGCTTAAAGTCTTCATCGAATAACTCTTTACAACTTAATTTATTTTACGAAAAAACTGAGTAATTATTAGGCAATGTAAATTTACGTTGATTTTCGATGGTGGTAACAAATTTCCATCGATATTCGACGTAATTTTACATCAAAAACTTTCTAGAGTTATCTTAAAAAAAAAAAAATATATATTTACTTTATTTTAGAATAAAAGGTATTTTAAAGACAATATATTGCCAACGTTTATGGTAAATAAATTTTTATTAACGAACAAAAAATATCCTCCTTAAAATAAAAACAGTACCTGAAAATTAATTTTTGTTCCAAAAGACTGTAAATTAAAATGAGCTCAACAAGTCCGTGAATTTAATGGAACGATAAAATATTTTCATTAAAATATTTACATTTATTTTTAAGATTCAAATTAAATTTATTTATGGAATACTATGAGTTTAAACCTTTTTTATCAATATTTGGAGAAATGTATATATAATATCCTGAACCGATCTTATGTGTCCAATTCTAAACACACAACTCTAAAATTATAACTTGGGACTTTCAGTCTTTTCACTTTCTTGTTTAAAACTATTTTTTGGCATTGCTCAGTCAGTTTAAATTCGACATTACAACACATACTTTTATATGTTTCACAACAACGTAACGTAATTATAGTAAGATCAACATGAAAATACATGGGAAGAATTAAATAAAAAATGTTACCCTTTTAAAAAAAGAAGGATTTTTAGACATTTACATATGCAAGAGCTCTCATCTCTCTGCGGTATTTCAAGCTCTTTTCATCAAAATAAAATTGTTGAGTAATAAAAATTATTATTTATATTTTGCGACTGAAATTTAGCTTTTAATATTTCTTTTAAAAAATTGAATAATAATGAATTTATAGTTTTCAAATCCATAGAGGCATAGACGATGTTTTTTTTTGCATAATTTTTTTTAGCTCTATTGTTATATGATTATAAGAGATTGATTATTATTATTATTATTACATTTACTTTGGATAGAATTTTATTTCAGATTCCTAAAGACTTAAATACGAACTTTGCCAACTTATTAGTAAACAAATTTATAATATGAGGGTATATTAATTTTTATAATTTTATGATATTGTATATTACAAGTTATTGAAGACATATTTAAGGCAAATTAAATGTATTTTATATCGATTTTTCTTATCAGTTTCGGTCCACATTATAACTAAACCAATATCAACTTTCAGTTCTTTTCGAATCTATATAAAAACTTCATGTCTAACAGCCGATGAACCCCTGAACTTCAACTCCAATTACCTTTCAATTAATAAATTTAATGTTTTAATTTTTATTTTAACGGTTATGCATATCCTTTTTTCAAAAAGTACATAAAATGCAATGATAATAATTTAAAAAGTTTCGTATTGTAATGATTTGTTAATTGAAATTAAAATGCGAAAAATTCAGAATTTTCAAATTGAGCATAAAAAGGAACGAACATTTAAGTATATATTCAAATAAAAATGTATAACAATGAAAAACAGATTAAGCTGAGAGAAAATTTATCATCTCGTGCTTGTCAGTAAAGGATCATTTAACTTTTATAGAATTCCAGAAAAAAAAATCCATTTAAAAACAACAAACAATTAAAAGTTCAATTATCTTTTCCCTTTTTTCCATTTGCTTTCATTTTTATTTATTAAAAGGAAAATTATTCATTTAAAACTGTTCATTGCGTGTGGTATAAAAAAAATGTCTGGAAATTGAGTTAAATTTGCCATGGGTTTAAATTTAAATTTTCTATCGTGTTTTTTTTTTTTCTTTTTTTTAATTAAAATTTTTGATTTTTATGACTTGGTTCTATAAAGTAAAATGATGATAAGTATAATATGAACTATATAATTTGAACAAAAAAAATATTTCATGCATGACATTTATGATTTGTGTATTTCCTATAAGAATGTAGATTTCTAACCTCCAAATTTTTTTTGAAAGTGATCAAATAAATAAAGAATCAGAATGTGTATTAATTAGTTGAAAGTTTTTCTTAATTTTTATTAAAAAAAAATAAGTTTCTAATTTTAAATTTCAAGAAACATGATTATCTTGTTTAAAATTCCAGAACATCAAAATTTCATATAGCAAAGAAAATTTTTTTTAACAACTACAAGTCTAAGTGCAAAGAAGCATAAAAAGTTATTAATTTTATAATACCAATTCGCCGCTATTATTCAAGCCTATTCTTTCATTTTTTTCTTGAACATTAATTTCTTTTTTGTCAAGTTAAAAATATATATGTATATTCAAACAAACTTTGTTTAGACATTTTTTTTTCCAGGATAAATTGTCTGGAAGTTATTTCAAAATGATTTAAAAATTTTTTTCCGAATAAGAATTTATGACATTCTCAGAAAAAAAATTTAAATTTATTTTATGAAACGTGAAATTATATTTTTCTTAAATTTCATTGTTAATATTTTTAAATTCTAAATATAAAATATGACTCAATCAGTGTGAAAATTATATATTTATGAAACTTAATTGTCACAAGGAAAAACCTCAACTACCACCGTAAAAAAAAAAAAACAGAAAATCAATCACCGTGAAATCTGAATATAACAATAAGAAAATGAGATATCATAAATTATGTTTGTCAATATTAATGGCGGGAAAAAAAAATATATCCCATAGCTTAATGCTAAATGACATTAAACATTATCCTTGATTGAAATTGAAGGACAGAGATTTTAAAAAATATGTTTCTTGCTGGCTCGTAAATTTTAATTCAATTTGAAAATATATGACACTTTTTTGTTTAAATTTATCACTATATAAAAGAAAAATTTCAAAATTTCTTTTTAAAATATCCTTGTATTTTTGCTGCTATTGATTTATGTGAAATTTATTAATAATAATTCACCTGTATACAAGCGGTTTCATTTTTTCTCTCATCGATTATTAATATTGAGTTTTAAGATCCATTTTATACTTTTATTTCGACAATAATATAATATTGTTTTCAAAATGTGTAAATTGAATTTATAATTTATTTTTATATCCAGAAGATTAAGTTGTCATTTAAATGCTAAGACAATTTTCATATTATTTTATTATATTAAACTCACATTCGTATAAATTATACAGTCAGAAATCAAAATACCTAAAGAAAAACAAACATACATTTTCGACTTTCGGGTTCGAACAATCAAAGTTAGAAATAACTATTTTCAATACTATCAAACTTTAATGAAGTAGTGTGTTTGATGCTAATAATAGCCACCATTATCAGCTAAAATGTTAGCACAAAAGCCATATATATATATATAAAGATTTAGCTATAAACTTAAAGATTTGGCAAATTTTCACATGAATTCAAAAACTTGCACAATTTTTCTTGAAAAGTTTTTAAAGTATTTTCTTCGTAAGATGTTAATTTTGAAGAATATATAAATTGGGAAGACGTCCAAATTATTGTTCAAATTTAGGGTTATTATTATAAAAGTTTCATTAGAAAATTCAATTAATTATTATGTTTTTAAAAGGCTTAATTACAAATGAAACATTTATTCTATAATTATGTTGTTAGAATATATTGAAAGTCATAATGTTCTATTATGAAAAAAATTATCAAACTGAAAAATAATCCTTGAAAGTAGCTATGTATATATAATTTTAGTTTTCCTCTCTTTTTTTATCATAAAAGTTTACAAGTTATTATTATTATTATTAAATATCATTTACAATTATTTTTACATATTTTCTTGTCATTCTACATCACAGAAATGAACTAAAATATCTTAAAGAAAAACACAAATAGTTAAAATTAGTGTATATTATTTATATTTTACACCAGAGATGAATAAAATAATTTGGTTTTAATGAGGGTTATTTTTACGCAAAAATAAAAGAATATTATAATCGTTAACACAAATATAAAAGTAGGCATAATATTACCTTATAACAGTATATAAAAAAATCTTATTATGCCAAATTTTTTTTGTGTAGAAGCGTTTATGAACATTCTATTTTATTTCCGTTTTTGTTTTGTTTCTTATATTTACATAGAATGTTATTTTTATATTATCCGTAACTAAGAATTAATTTCTTTTAATTACATTCCAGATAAAAATTTTTATAATAATTTAAAAAAAAAGAAGAAAATATCTTTAAATTGTAAAACCTTTGGATTAATTAAATAATATGACTTAACGAATTTCAGTAAAAAAGCGACGAAGAGCTTACTATATGCAATATTATTGACAATTCATTGAAGTAAAAAATTATTTGTCAGATTTGAATTTTTAGACGAGTATTTGTGCATATCATCAAAATACATTATTACTCCAGACATTTTACCAAATACAAATAAAATAGTAGACTTTATATTTGTATTCGGCTTTTTCTCATTTTTTTTGCTTACATTAATTTTATTCCATATTATTCCTCCAATTATTTTATACTCATCATAATTTTCAAAACATTATATCGTATTTGTGCTCATTTTATAATTACACCATCGAATGATTCAAACTAATAAAAATAGTGTTATTTTATGTACAATGTACTATTGTACAAGTACATTTATGAACATAATGTATGTACGAATATTAAATATTTAGTTTTTTTTTAGAATATTTATTGATTTAAATATGGAAAACATCTAATAAAAATCTATATTTATGTTACATATAAACCTCAAATTGTTCGTTTTATACGTAAATTATTCTATATACTTATTTATATGAAAAATGACCTGCTGAGGAATATAATAATATTAACTAAGATTTGCGGAAATTACGTATAATTATTTATTATGAGATCAGCAGACGGTCGTCTGGAACCCTGCGGCCTGCGTGAAAATTTCTTTATAAAATAAAACCTAATTCCTAAAATATATAGATATACTTACGTAAAAGTAAGTATAATAAGTATTTTGCAAAAATTTTAGATTTTAACATAAACATTACATAAAAAAAAATTCCCGCACTGATTTACAAAAATTAAGGTTGCAGTAAGACGGAGACATAAGATACAGTGTACTGCGTTATAAATAAATCTTAATTTTAAGAGAGCTATACATAAATATATTTATAATTTTATTTATAATGTTTAAAAATAAATAAAAAACGAGTTTTCAAAAAAACTGAGGACAAGCCGCATGAAAAAGTATAAAATAACTTTTTCTTCACACACATAGGTGGACTCAGATTCTCACCATTCTCGGTAAGAAAGTAATGATGCCAGTTGATAATGAACTTAATCCTGCATAATTTGAAAACTTTTTTAACGGAAAATTTTCCGGAAAAGTCAGAAAATCCCGGAAATTTTTTTCGGAAAAATCGGAAAACTTTGCATTTTTCCTGAAACGGATTTATCACTAATCAAATTTGTACCAAACTTTCAAATGATTTTTCCCGATTTTCCGGGTTTTCCATGGAAATTTCCGGTTCAAATTTTGATGGATTCAATTGTCACGCGACATGAATCTGTTTGCCAAATTTCAGCTCGCTGTGATGACGTAAAGTGGGTCTACGAGAGTGTCGAAAATGGTAAAGAAATATATAAATAAATAAACAAATTCGTGTACGAGTTAAGGGGACTTGGTACCAGTTTAAATTTTTTGTCCCAAATTTTTTTTGAAAAGCAGTTTTAGATTATTTTAAAGTTAAATTTAGAAAAAACATTTCATTCACAACCTCCGAACTGTTAGATACTTTAAAAGGGTATAAGACTTTTTAGAATCGGTTAAGGCTAAGTGCTCGAAATTTCTTCAAAACCATTGGTATGTGTCACAAAATGGTTTAGAATAGATTTCGAGCACTTAGCCTTAACCGATTCTAAAAAGTTTATGTCATTTTAAACTATGAAACATTCCTGAGGTTGTGAATGAAATGTTTTTTTTAAATTAAACTTTAAAATAATCTAAAACGGCTCTACAATCAAATTTTGGGACGTTTGAATTAATGTTTAATAGTGTTTACAAACCCAATGTGAATATACTCTTTTAAAAAATAATGTGATGATTGAAAAGTCATTGTATTGAATGTCTGCTATAAAAATTTTCTTGCAAATACTTAAATGAATCAAAAAGTGTATGTACTTGTACATATGATAATTGAATAAAACGTATTATGAATATTGTAAATATTATGAATATTACTATGACGAATCTATTCAGACTTGTTCTTATTATTTTATTTTATCTAAATTTATTTCAAAACGATAACCCTTGTTTTAGTGATTTTTTCTCCATCTTGATTTTGATATTCTACGAATTAAAGTTTTTAAAAAACATCATCAGGTCAATTTTTCGAGCTGTTCAGAATAAAAATTATAAAATTTAATATCTCATTGCATGCAAGGCAATATTTTAAAAATTTAAAGCATGATGAATTCATTATAATGATACAGCAGAGATTTGGACAGGTCTTGCCATTTAGAGAAACAATATAACCAATAATACACAATTTCCAATTTTTTTTTCTCTATAAATTTATCAAAATAACATTATACTCTTCCTTTTTTAAGTGGAAATTAAATTTTTTCATTGTAGATGAAATTTTTTTTTATAATAATCAAATAATTATGAGATTTTTCATTTTATAAAATACAAAAAAAAAGTATTTATATTTTTTTTTTTAATTTTGGTTGTTTTCATTCAGTTTTTGTTCAAAATTCATTTAGCGAATTTCTATAAAAAAAAAAAATAAAAATAATTAAAAAAAAAATCACTTTTAATTTTCCGTGAAGTATTCAAATTTTATTGTAATTATTATTTGCTTTCTGTTTTTCTTATTACAATTATTATTATTATTATTGTGTTATCGAAACATTAAGGTTGTTTTTAAGCTCATTAACGTTGTTTTTTTTCCAAATCGGACACTTTTATTATATAATTAAAATAATATTACTAGTTTCGCAGCATCAGCATCACAGTGTAGCAGAAGGTTATTATAAAATCAATATTAAACAAAAAAAATTTCTAACCTAAGTTTTCATTGCATATAGTTACAACTTAAAACTAAATAATTTTTTAATGAAAATTATGTAATTACAAAAATAATAAAATATAAATTTTTATTGAATTTTATTTAAATCTAAAAATTTTTTTTTTGGTTGTTCTAATTTTATAATTTTCATTATGTTTATTTTATATATTATATGGAGGAAAATAATTTAAATAAAAAAATTATATTATATTATGTAGTATGTACATATAAAAAAAAAATTAATTAGAACAATTTGGTTTACATCTGGATAATTTAAGACAAAAACAAAAAAAAATTAAAATTAAAATTTAGCTGTGTGTGAAAAAAATTCTTAATTAAGATAAATATTTATAGTTCGTGCGGTGAAAGAAATCGTACCGTGATTTAAACTTGAGTTAAAAAAAAAAACCAAAAAAACAAAGGCACTGAATTTATTATTCTTTTTTAAGATAATTGAGATATTTTCTTATTACTAAAAAAAATTAAAGGTTTTTGTTTAATGCTTAATTTAATTATTCGTATTTTGGTCAAAAAAAAAATCTGATTTAAATTGCGTTGTAAAAGAATGAAAATGTTGACTAATGATATAATAAAGTGTTTTGAAATATGTCGTTTTTAATATTATTTAGGTTAAGGAATAAGAAGATAGATTTATTTAAATTTTTTAACGGCAGGCTCGATGGTTGATTTGAAGAAAATCTGAGAATAAGCTTAGCTTTGTTTTTAATTCAGGACGGCCTATTGACATGAGCCTCTTAATTTAGGGGGCCTACGAATAACATTATTATACAAAACGATCAAAAAGTTTACTTCGCAATTTTACGTACGCAACAAACAATTAACTGCTCTATATTATGATTTCATTCATGTGATTCTTAAGGAAATGTATGAAATTCTATTGTAGCATTTATTTCAAGAATTCTACATGACATTATTGAAAGATAGTTGAATTGTTTTGTCGTGGTATCAATCTTAGTACTAATCAGAATAATTCATTAACAATTCTTTAGATTAATATTTGCCAATTTATTTTTTTATAATTCAAATGCACGAAATTTATTTTTTGATGATGCGAATATTAATGAATATATTATCTCTTATTCATTGCGCAATAAAATTTGAATTTAGTTATCTCAGATCCTAGTCTATAAAGTAAATATTAACTGTTTGAAAATTTCAATTAAATTTTTCCAAAAATAATTTATAACAATTATTTATTTAACAAAACAATTATTCATTATCATTCACGATGTGAAACTCAATCAAAAATAATTGAAATTCTATTATGTTTTATTATGTTATCCCAATAATAAGATTCCTTTATAAAATTATACCAATGAAAATTCATAATATTATTAAAAATCATATTACATCAAAAACAATATTATTATAAATAAATGTTTAATATTATTTAAATAAATATTTAATATTTCTTGTCCATTATTGAAATAATAATTTAATACGTATATAATATATAAAATTTAATTTGAAAATATCAAAAAGCTAAATATTTATGTCATTCATATGTATAGTATTTATTTTTCACATCAATATCAGTCAACCAAGAACTGATGTAATTAACTTTAATAAATTGTTTATTAGCTTTATAAGTTTATGATGAAAAAATAATAAATAATAAAAACACAAAGAAAATATTTACTAAAAAAAATAAAAATAATTTTTGCTTTTTTTTACAATATATCAAAATATTAAAATATATATGAGAGAGAAATTATATTATTTTATAGATAATATAATTTTCTGTAAAATGTCAAATTATTTTAATTTTTATAATTAGCTATTGATGGTTTTTATAATATCTTACATTTCAACAAGTTTATTTTAAAATAAAAAAAAAGTATTTATGAAAACAATAAACAATAATATAGAATTAACATAAATTTAAATTTTCCTATATTTTATTCCTTTGATTTTTTTATTTTCATTTTTCAACATTTTTCAACAAAAATATTATTTTTCAATAAAAATGTATATGTACAAATGTACAATATTATTTTTTAAACACATATTTTAAAAATTTTTGTGACTAAATAATCGAAAATTAAATGATATTAAAAATATATATACTTTGAATGGCAAAAGCTATTTAGTGAAAAATATGATTATAGTTCGATTTTTTTTTTGGTAGATTTTATTATATTTTATTTATATACAAATACCAAGGAATAGATTTGAACAAATTTCTATTGATAGTATGTAGTTGCCATTCATAATTATAATTTATAAACTGGCCTACTAAATTATTCTTTTACACTACAAAATATAATTTCCTTAAGTTATTCAATATACTAAATTTCTGTATGGATATGTTCATTTATTTGTTTGACCGATCTTTAAAACCAAGTAAAACAATTCGTTTTTATATTAGAATTCCCGTCGAATAAACAATTTTTTTCCGAAGTGTGATGATGAAATGTAATGATGAGTGTGATTTTGGACAAAACAAAATCTTAATAATTTTCAGATTAAATTATTTTTGTTATAAAAATTTGAGATGACTGTTGAAATTGTGTGACTATAAGTAAAATGTAACCACAATATAATTCATTTCGTACCAGATGTACCATATTTTGTTAAATTCAATTTTTTTTTTTTTTTATTAATTAAACGAATATTTATGTCAAGGTAAAAATTTACTGCAGCGTAAATAATTTGGTACAGGCTTACTTGTTCTCTTTTATTTAACACAACAACTAGCTGCAATCATTAAACATATGGAAAATTTAGTTTTATCGTAATATTAATTTGTTATAAAGACTTATTTTTCTATTTAAAAATTTTCATAAGTTTAGTGTGAATTTGTACCCATATACTTTTTCATTTATTTCTTACTTTTTGATTGATCATATATTATATTTCGCAAATCTTTATCGCGATATTTTAGCAGTCTTATGTCATTTTTGTGCATTAAACACTGTTTTGTTTTCTTATAGACAGAAATTATTGTTGACTGACTCTATAGAGGGAATTTAATTCTGAATATAATATTTTTTGTTAAGTTCTGAATATGGAAAAGTCGTATTGGTGCTATTTGAAAGAAAGTTTCAATCCGTAAATTTTTTTTCTAAATAGAAAACCAATATGTAAAATTAATACCTCAAGGTTCACATCACAAATATTTTATTAATTGTTGTCGTTTAAAATTTCTCAATATCCAACGCAGTATATCACCAACAGAAAACTAACTTCTCGTAAATTTTATAATTTATATAAGAAAAATGGAAAATAAAAATAAATAAATTATATGTAGAACTAACTAAATTCTCTCGTCGTCGTCGTGTATATTTTATTTTTCCTTTTTTTTTTATAAATATTATATTATTCTTAAAAAAAAAAAAAAAATTCTGTGTGTTCAGCGAATAAATTGGAAAGAAAATTTATTGAACAATTTTCTTCTTGTTTAAAAAAAAAAAAAAAAAATTTCTCACTTTGACCAGTAGTATCGTATTAGTAATGTCAAGCAGTCGGATTTTCTATTGAAAATTTTTAAAATCTGATCTTTAATTCGAATTTTTTTATTTTTTTTCTTGCTATTTTTTTTACGGGTTTTTAATTACTACAATTAAAAAACTATAATAAATAAAAATAAAAAAAAATAAAATAAACATTTTCTTTTCTTTCTTTTTTTTTTGTTTTGTTTTTCAAATTTGAAAACATGATCTTATTTTGTTTTCAGTAAAAATATTGTGAGATTTTTTAAAGAAAAATAATTATTGATGGCAATTTGAGAAAAAAAAAAATTATGTTATTTTTGTACCGGAAAATAGCCAGATTTTATTGATTTTAAATTCATCGAAAAATTTTTATACACTTTTGTTTAAAAAAAAACATTTTAAATTTTTTATACCCTCTGTGAAATTGTTGTGAAGTCTTCTTAATTAAAAATACCTCGCACAAGTTTGTCAACTTATAATTTTATTTTTTATTAAAAGTTTTCTTTTACTCAAAATCTTTACCTTAATTGGAACTTTAATATGAAAATGTCAGTCATGTGAATTTTATATTATCTTGAGAAAATAAATAATAACAAAATTTTGATTGATATTTGATGTTCCTAATAACATCATAAATGATTATTATATTCGCTCTATAAGTAAAGATTCACATTGAGTTCACATATTGTGAATGACAAATGCGGCTTGACATTTCAAATTTCTTCATTTTTTCGCAGATCATACTACAGAGGATTTAGATCAATCGACTACTCTGGCATGCTCGATCTTATTTGATTTTCATTATTTAAATAAATGTCAAAAATAATAAGTGAATTTAAAGTTGCGATTGTCTAAAATTCGTTCTGTTTTGAATGAAACTGGCAAGAATTTTCACATTACTTACATAATAATTAAAAGAAAACTAAACACAAGCTTAATTGATTTTAATTCCGTTTTAATTGATATAAAAATCAAAGAAATTTAATTTTGCTATAAAGAATATAATTTATTTTTTTTATTTACCTTTTTATCAAAGAGAAACAATTTATTTGTGAAATTATAAAAATAGATTATTTTTGATATATTTTTAAACTAAGGAAATCTTAAAACAGATATTTTTTTTTCTGTGAAAAACAAAACATAAAAATTGTGTATCATGGATTTACCAGAAGAAGGTGAAACTTCATTAGGAAGTAAGTCCTATCTTGTTAAACTTTTTTTTTTGTTCCTGAATTCTCCAACTTCAATATTTTTATACAATCAATCTAATAGTTTTACAATCAATTCGAGAATGATTCAACGTTTGTAGTGTTTGTTTATAATCTATATGCTGGTATGAAAATAAAAAACTAGATATAAAGAATACCTTCATGTTACGAAAGTAAAAATTTCATGGAATTCAGATAAAAATTTTTATTAAAGCTATTTGGCGGAAAATTCAAAAACAGAAAAATATAATATATATAATTACAAGATTGGAAATTTTATTTCGTCAATGTATAATTTCACATTTTGCAAATTTAGAAATAAAATATTTAATTCAAATCTTAAAATTATATGATTTACCAAAATAGATGCAAAAATAATTTTATTTATATATTGATAAGCTTCTCAATTTATTGAGTCAAGTGTATTTACGACATAACGTAATCTATAAATATCACAATTTTATTAGAAATTATTCGCTAAAAAAAATCTTGACGTTTTTTTTTTTTTTTGATTTATTTTTAGTTTTACTACTTCATATAATTTTAATATATTTAAAACATTGATGTTATTTATGTTCAAATTGGAATTTCAAATCTAAACAACAAGAACTTAAAATAAGTTAGTACAAAATTTCTGAAAACACATCAAATCTTCGTAATCGTTAACATTTAGTTCTGGATATTAAAAAGATTTTATATTATTTCCAAAGTTATCTAATTCAATTTAAATATATATAAATTTAACGAAAATGTAAAATGTATCGTGGAAAAACCTCATGAAATAGGAACTTGAATTTGACGTTCAACATTTTTCACAAATTGTGAATTTGTACATCTATCCCAAAATGAATCATGTAAATATTTATATAATTTATTTAATAATGAGAAACTGTAACCATAAAATTCGAAAAAACTGTGATATAGTAAAAAATATATTCGTAAAGAATCGTGCTTTCACTTTTCATGCTTCTTAAACTGTCGTAGAATCATATTAATTAAATTTATTAAATATTAACTTAAATTAAGAAATATTTACTGAAATTAAGAAATAATAACTTGATTAATGAAAATAAGACCATTAAATCAAGCAAAATAAGTTTACTTGAACCGAGATCAAATTAGAAACAAATCATATCGAGTGACGTCGACTTTAATTTATCAAAAATGTGCTGCACGATATAAGAAAATCAGCGAATTATTTTCCATAGAAAAGTCGAAAATTATTATTTAAAAAATAATAATTTTAAACATTTACATAGTCTGCTTGTTGTGTGTGGAGGAGTACAGAATATGTGATGCAAACATATATACATATGTATGGATCGTACATATAGGAGTGTACATATATAATTTATCTGAATTATTATTTTGTCATATTCCAAAAAAAAAAACAAAAAAAAAAATTATTTATTTACAAAATTATTATCTTACTTTTATTTTACTTAAATTAAAAATTTTCAACGAAGCGACACAATAAAAGTTTATAATTTTAATACTCAGCAGAACGTTCAAGTTAATTTCACGGTCGTTAAATTTTTTCTATCTTTTTTTTTTTAATTTAAAAAATATCTAAATTTTCTAATTGAAATATATTGCTGGTGTTCTTATCAATTCTTTACTTCTATTGAAAACTTAATTAAACTAGATTGGTTACATGAAATCAAGTCCATGTTATGTTTAGCACTATATTTCTAATATTAATTTAAACAGTGTAAACATTTTTCTAATTATGTTTATTATTAGTGGTGAGGAAAAAAGAAAACAAATTTTACATAATAAAATTTCAATAAATTTGTAAAATGTTAATTAAGTTTTAACTTTCTAATAATTTTATATGTTTTGTTTACATAATTTTTACTAAAAAAAATGTTTGTGGAAAATTTTTTTTGTTTTTTTTTTTTTTTAATTTTTATTCGAATATAATTTTCACAATGTTTATTTTTATAAAATTAAAATATTTTTTGGTTTCGGAACTTTATTAGTTATGATCTAGCTAATTAATAGACTCCAAAAAATATATATAAAAATACACATACATATATTTATGACGTACAAAACTTATTAATGTTTGGCCATGAAAAATATTATTTTATTTTCATAAGTCTAAATAATATTTTTGACGAAAGATAAGCTTTTTTTTCTAATATATAAATATTTTCAGTTTTAAAAAAAAATGTGTTCTGCTTTATCCAAAATTAATGGTTTTCTCACAATAATAGCTTTGTAAAACAAAAATTCTAAAAAAAAAATTACAATTTTTGTCTTAAAGAGAATCATCAATCAAAATGAAGAATCCTAAATATATATTCGTCAAAGAAAAAGACATGGGATTAAGTCCTGTGATGGAAATAAATTTAACTAATTGGGTTGCTTGATGGACAACTAAAACGCTTTATATAGAACTCATTATTATGGCGAGAATGTGATTTTCAACTTGGATTTTATCTCTCTAGAAGTCAAACTCAAATTCTAATTTTTTTTAGATTTTTTTACATTTAGGTATCTAATTTTTTATTCTAATTTTAATTTTTTACCCAAAAACTACATATATTTATATTAAATTAATTTAGTGGAATGACTATAGATTTATACTATATTCTATACAATATCATCAAATTAAGGTCTGATAAACAAAAAAAAAAAAAATTAATTTTCATTTATATACATTATTTATACATTTTTTTTTAAATTTCATTGTAGAAGATTTCATCGTAATATCTCTGCCAGAAACAAGCAGTGAAAATCGATGTAATGAAATCACCCATTCGTGTAGTGAAAAATCAATTAACACAATAAGTGACATCACAATTGAAGATAATAATTTTTCAGCTAATAAAAGTTCAACGTCATCAGAAAGACGAAGAAGAAAAGTTAAAATTTCTATTACACCGTCAATTGAGGAAATTCAGAGAAGAATTAAAGAAGAAGAGGAAAAAGAACAAATTAATTTAGCTGAAAACGATAGTCAATTAAAATCAAGTGCGGTTAGTGCTTTTCGGGCAAGACGAAAGAGTATTCAAAGAATTAATAATAATAATAATAATCAATTTAGTTGGTGTCCACAAAGAATTCGAAATTGTTTACAAAAATGTGAGTTTTTTTGCATAGAATATGTATACATTAACATGCAAATTTATGCAATTTTGTTTCTTTTTTTTATAATGACTTTTGGTATACTATATATTTGTGAGTTAATAATTGAAGGATAAAAATAGCATTATAATTTTGGTGTCAATTTTGCATATTTTTGAATTATGTTTTAAGATTTATTTTTGGTTTTTCATAAGCACTGCAGAATCTTTGTTATACATATATTATACCTAATTAATGTTTATTTAAAAATATGTTTTTTTAATTTCTAGTTTGGATTAAAATGACGGGAAGTGAAACTAGTGAGGAAACTGCTGAAGGTTCAAAATACGATTTTTATGATTGTGAGTACATACTACTTGGAAAAATGATTTTCTTTTCAAATTTATTTACTTTTTTTAGGGATTGAATTTCTTATTTATGTCTCTCCTTTTTATTTATTTATTTTTTTTTTTTGGAAAGGATACAAGATTTATTTGAATTTTTTTATAATTCTTTTGATTTTCTTACAAGAAAACACAAAGAATTTAATTTATTATTTATTTAGGATATATTATTTTGATTTATTTCGAAAACATAATGAATTTATTAAATTCAGTTCTTTTTTTTTTTTGTTGTACATTGCTAATAAGATAGGAAGCATATTTATGTCATTTTAAAGTTTGGGATTTTTTTTTCACTGTTCTTTTTTCGATGTAGGATTTTATATGTAAAAAAAAAACAATTTTTTTTTATTCCAATTAGTTTTAAGTACTTGACATCAATTTTGGAAATGTGGGATTTGGAGGGAAATACTTATTATAAAAAAAAATATTAGAACAATAAATATTGGAATAAATATATGTATATGATAGAATGAGTATATATAGAAACTGCCATAAAAAGGATTTTTAATCTAGAGCGAAATAAGGTATAATTTAAATTAATTTAATGCCTTACACACATAAATTTTATTCTATAATTATTGTAATGGCTGTAATTGTTTGACTCATAATTCTATGTAATATGATTAATATTGGCATATGCAATATTATTAATTAAAAAATGTTTAAAGATATAGTAATAGTATACTTATCTCTGGCTATGCTCTTTTTATGATCTATAATTATTTCTTTGAGCTAGATACACAGAAATGTTATTAACCCTAAAGTATATAAATTTATAATATTCCAAACATTCGTTTCGCTTTAAGGCGCATCAATTGCAAGGATAATTTAAATTTACCTCCATACACTGAGAGACTTCAACTTCTAAATTTCCCAAGTCTGGAGAATAGAAGAGAATAGAATTGAGCTTTATCCATTAAGCCATCAGAAGAAAACCGACAAGTAACTTAACTCCCTATTCAAAATTTATAACCGATACCATTTCCTGCTTCAGTAATACGGTTTCGAAAGTCCTTCTTTTAAAAGCATAATATTTATCATTATCATAATATTTTAATTAATTCGAACTAAGTGATGCATTATTTAATAGTAAATTCTGCTGCTTTGTATATATTCTTACATTCCTTATTAAATTAATTGTATATAGATTTAATTTTAATATCATTAAGTTGTATTCGCTTTGAAATAAATAAACAATTAAATAAATAAATAAATAAACATTATGTATAGTCTGTATGTTTCAAAACCCAAATTAATGTATTACACACATTTTTGTCGTAATCAAAAATTTTCCATCCGATGATAAAAATTCGAAACAATATCATCTTCTTTATTAAAATTTTCTATCTATCTGATATTCAATGTTTACAATATGACTTGTTTTTATAAACTGAACAGTTTTTCTTAAAAATTTAATCGTGCTTATTAAACTATCTAATAAAAGTTTCCCCAAAATCCTATATAAAATTTCCCTTTTTATTAATAATAAAAATTTCGAAAAGCTTTTTGAGCGAAAAAAAAATTTTTTTTTTTTCAATTAAATAAAAGCTTTTATCTGAGCATAATTTTTGCAATATAATATATATATATAATTTATTTATTTTTTTATTTTTTTCCTTTCTTAAAAATTGAAAATTTTTATTCTTTCTATTGCGCTAAGTTTTAGTTTTCGTGAAAATTCTGTGACGAAATGACGCGCGAAAAATTAATTCATGGCTCAAAAATTAAATAAAATATAAAATAAAATAAAATTAAGATACATATTAAACTAAAAAAAAAAATTAAAAAAAATAATTAAATAAAAATAAAAAAAAAACGAAAAATCAAAAAAAAAAATTAAATTAAATTTTGCAAATTAAAATAATCATTGACAAAAAAAAAAAAATTTGTAATAATATAAATTTTTTTTGTTCTGTAAATATTTATAACAAACAATGCTAGTCCCTATTGAATACATGTATATCTACGTCTAGAAGAAGCAAAAAAAATAATAATAAAAATAATAATAATAATTTTGTTTATTGAAGAGAAAATTTTTTTTTCCTTGTTGTTTTTCCTTTTTATTTTTTCGTGGAAAAAAATAATTCTAACATATGTTGATTTTTTTTTGATAATTTTTTTCGATTCAATAAAAATGTATAGGTATATAATACTGAATTGAAGAATTTTGGGTCTTTTCATATTATACATATTATAAATTTTTGGCAAATTCATACAATGAACCACTTTTACAACTCATTACTATGATGGTTATTTTTGAAAGAATACGTCATTTTAATGCGTAAAATTTTTTTTTGGGAAATATTTCTAAACAATATTTTTCTAAACAAGAAAAAAAAGAAATTTAAAAATTAGAACCTCATCCTATATTTTACCCATGCCACGACCTTGGGCTTTCTTTTTATTTATTAAAAGGAAAAATATTTGAAATTTTTCATTAAATAAATTTTTTTTTTAGATTTTTGTCTGTTATTATTTCTGTAATTTTATTTTATTTAATTTATTTATTTTTTTTTAAATACGAAATTCAGAATATTCTCATCCGGGTTGTAATAATTAGAATTTAATAGAAAACTACTTATAAAATTATTTTTATTAACTTCTGAAACTTTGTTCATTATTTACAAATTTTTTAAGTTAAAAATCGTTCAAAATTGTAGAGATTTTTTTTTTTTTTTTCGATTTAAATTTTTTCTCTTTAAACATTAAAATTTCTTCTTTAATATGAATTGCATAAATATCAAAAAAAAAAAATCAGATGCTTGATTTCAGGAATGTTAAATTAAAACAATAAATTCTTCAAAAAATTCATAAATTATAAATGTCAGGGCTTTAGAGTTGCACACAAAATAAAAAATTAAAATAAAAAAAAAAACTTGTCTAGAAAACTCAACATACAATTTATAAAAAATTCTTAATATAATATTGTCGGTGCAACCAACATAAATACTACATACATATATGAGAATATCTAATTATAAATTTGAATAAAAATATTTTCTGTAATTCTTTAAATTTTGTTATTTTATTTTATTTTTTTTTAATTTATTTACTTCTGAGAGACTGTATAAACAAACTTTAAAATAAATGTTAAAAAAAAAAACTAAAACTAAAGGGAAAATGATCATTTTGTTAGTATAAATCTTATATGAAAAAAAAACATAATTTTTGAATTCGTGATACAATGTTGATTTTCAAATATATTATTTTATTTTATTTTGACACAAATGTTTATAAAGCGAAACAAAAAAAAATTAAAAAATTTTTAGAAACTATTTAAGTTTTAATATTTTTTTTTTATAGCTCCCTAAGCTTTCGAGATATTTGCATTGTTTGAAATTGGAAAACAATTTTATATTAATAATAACCTGGTTACTTTAAATATAACATTACTTAAAAGGACTGAAACTTATTCTTAACCTTCTAAATATGGAAATAAAGAAAAATCTTAAATTATTTCACTAGATTCAAGAAATTCAAATTAGCCCGAGACTCCAACGGTCCTAAAAACATTCTAACATTGATATATTTACCAAACTCTATCATGTTTCTTTTAAATTATCCGTCATCACAGATCACATAATTTTCGTCAAAATTTTAAGTCTATATAAGCAAACGGCTTTAATTATTAATTTTTTTTTTTCAACAATTTCAATTTGAAAGTTTCCTACAAAAAATAATATCCTTTAATACAATTAAAAAAAATAAAATATTTTAATTCACAAGGATACATTTTTTATATATACTTTTATATAGTAACTAATAATTCTTCTGATTATAGCTTGTAATAATTCAAGTAAAAATAAATATATAATTATGGCCTTGAGAATAAAATGACTACAGAAAAATGTTTGCCAACAACACAAAATTAGAGTTGTATTGAATTATTTAATTTGGGAAAATAAACTAAAAAATAAAAATAAAAAATAATAAACAAGTTTTTCAAATTCAATTTATTTAAATTTTTAAAAATGTAAAACAGTTTAGGTCTAATGAAAAAAGCTAGTAATAAATAGTTTCTAAAAGTGTTTTTTTTCTTTGCTTACACTTATAATTTTATGAAAACTAAAACTGGGGTGAGTTGTACAAGAAAATTAAAATTATTTAACCTAACAGACCGACGAAGCTTAATTCTTAAGTTCCTAGTTACGTTCAAATGTTGAATAAAAATGGGTTGAAAATCAGTTGCAGGCATTTATTAGCATTTAAGGATTTAGCATTTTTAAGGAGATCTGAGAATAAAAAAAAGATATTACATAATTATTTTATCTCTTTAATATTGGAAAATGATCAAATTTCATTCTTAAAATTATAATTTAATCATGATTTACCAAACTTGATCAGCTTCTCAATTTATTAACTCCAGTACCGATAATATAAAATCTATAAAAATAAAAAATAAAAATTGAAATTTTCTAGGAAAAATTTTCCACAATTTATCAAAAAAAAAAAAGAAATCAAATGCGAAATTTTATTTGTTTAAGGAAAAATTACAAGAGAAAATTATTTCGTAAAAAAAGTTAAAAAAAAAAAAAATTAAACAAAAAAAAAAAAACAAATTAATCTATTAAAAAAAAAAGTTAAATAATAAATATATAATATATTTTAAAAAGGGATAGAAATTTCCTTAATAGTTGTTATTAAGAAGTTTTATTTTCCCGAAATTAAAAATCTTAAAAAATAAAAAATTTGTGAAAATTAGTTTATATACCTAATAATAATTAATAAAAAAAAAAAGAAAAAGGATAAATATTTTTTTGGCAGAATAATTTATTTATATTGAAAAAAAAAAGTATGTAATAAAAAAAAAAATTATAATAAAAATAATAGAGGTACCTATTTATATTCAATAATTGCCAGAAATAACCCTAAATATTTATTTTTAATCAATATTTAAATATAAGCTTCATTTTAATTCTTCTCCCCCAACCTTTTAAAAATATTTTGAACCCTTAGCTATAGAAGCATGTGCCAAGCTCAAAATTTAGAAAAATGATTTCAATTTATTGAATATATATTTGAGAAAAATATTCTCAAAACAGTATAAACGATTGACATTATTGTTATAAAATTAAAGACATATTTTATTACTATGGGAACCAAAATAAAAAACTATAACATCAGCTTTTCCTACATAATAACTTAGTCATATCCTTAATGAACAAATTTACAAATAATTTGAGAAATTTTTAGTATTTAAAAATTACATATACAAGTATTTTATTATTCAATTAAACTCATTTTCTTCATTATACTACAAAGTTATAGAAATACGAATAAAAAAATACATTTTTATTTTTCAATAATATATGAATGATATATATACTTTGATAATTACGGTGAGAAAATGGAACAGCTGTTTTAACTTTATTTTTAAATTTTTGTTATATTTATAGTAAAACATTTTATAGTTTTAAACTCACCCAATTTTAAAGTAAATTTTAATAAAAAAAAAAAAATTCAATTGAATTAAGTTTATGTTATGCACATTTCAATATTTTGTTTTTATAAACATGTATTTTTTATACCCGCGAATATTAAAATTTTAAATTCTCTAAGAGGACTTGGCACCAGTTTGGATTTTTTGTCCCAAAATTTGATTGAAGAGCCGTTTTAGATTATTTTTAAGTTTAATTTAAAAAAAACATTTCATTCACAACCTCAGGAATGTTTCATAGTTTAAAATGACATAAAACTTTTTAGAATCGGTTAAGGCTAAGTGCTCGAAATCTCTTCAAAACCATTTTGTGACACATAACAATGGTTTTGAAGAGATTTCGAGCACTTAGCCATAACCGATTCTAAAAAGTCTTATACCCTTTTAAAGTATCAACCAGTTCGGAGGTTGTGAATGAAATGTTTTTTCTAAATTTAATTTTAAAATAATCTAAAACTGCTTTTCAAAAAAAAAAATGGGACGAAAAATTAAAACTGGTACCAAGTCTCCTTTATTATGGTCTATAGTTCTGGTGAATGCTAAATTTATTAGGGGTTATAGACACAGGAATATATGAAAAATCGTAGTTGGCCTAATAATTACAGCTGGAATTAGTGAGGATTATAGGAGAAAATATGAATGTGCAAATCAATTTATTACATTAATTTTGCTTTTGAATCTATTTTATAGTTTATTTTATAGATTCAGATGTAGTTCAGATATAGATATAGTTTATTTTATAGATTCTATTTTATAGATTCAAAGAGAAGCGAAATATAATATTATCAGGGCCGGTGCTACGATTGAAAAAAAAATTGGCGCTCCCCTGCGAAATAATTTTTTGGCGCTCAATATTCAAACATAATGAATTTTTTTTGTTTTTTTTTATTTATTTAATATAGATACAAAAACAAATAAAAATTACCAACTCATTGATAAACTAAATAACAAAACAAAATTATAAAATAAAATAACGAAATAAAAAATAAATTATTTAAAATAAAAATAATAAATTAAAAATAATATTGCTTCATTATTATTATTAATTATTAAATTAAAACTTAATTTTCCTAGCTTTTACACTAGCAAAGTCATTAATTATATCCGATATATCTAATTGGTCAAGCAGCTCATGTTCAATTGATATAAGGGCAAGCCCAGAAATTCGTTGCTGTGACATGGTAGACCTGAGATATGTTTTTATTAATTTTAATTTAGAAAATGATCTCTCAGCACTTGCAATAGAAACTGGCAATGTTAGTAAAATTCTTAAACAAATTGATAAATTAGATTATTTCACGTACTTATCATTATATATTTCACATTATGGTTAGATTTTTATTTAAAAAAATAAATTTAAATAAAATGTCAACAGAATTGTTTTGACAACCAAAAGTCTTTGGTTGTCAAAAAAAATTGTCTGCCCTACAGGAAAAAAGTAGTCACTTTCATAAGGCACGTTTTACACGATCAAATAAAAACAAAATGTTATTTAATGTATTTTTTGGCAAAAAAAAAAACAAACCTGCTGTAAATTGTGAAAATTAAAAACAAACCTGCTGTAAATTGTGAAATTATATTAGTATTCGTAAATTCTTTAAAATTTAATGAAAATTTAATGAAAAGGGTTACTTTTTTTTTGGCGCCCCTTATAAGCTGGCGCCTCCCTGCCACGCAGCGCTTGCGGGGCTGTTTCGCCGGCCCTGAATATTATCCTTGTGTTCAATAAATTCTATTTCAACCAAATCTAAGTTGATTATAATTCAATTTAATTTATAAATATTAAATGTATGCTTGAAAAATATATTTTCTTCTTATTAGCCCGTAAAATTCCAAAAATTTTGTTTTGAATCCGACAACCATCATGATAAAAGATTTCCCTGAAATATGAAACGCAAAAGCTTGAAAAAAAAAACACAAATCGAACAGCTCTATTAAACAAATTTTGGAATTTAAAAATGTATGTTTGTTGTCAAATGTGAAAGGTTTTTTTTTTCAAGAATCCAGTAAATAAACGAGAAGCGTAGATAAAAACAAAACAGCCCCCATATTGTATAAATTTATTTAAATATTAATTTTTTTTATTTGTCTTTTGTTGAGATTATTTTATATGTACTTAATTCAAAACTTAAAACTTTTCCATTATGAACTTTCTACCTTTAACTTTAACTTTTTTTCTTTTGATTTTTTATTGTGGTTAACTTGTTAAATAGGTTAAAACTTTCTGTAAACTCAAGTATACACAATTTTTAATTTGTTTTTCTGAAATACTATTTTTATTTATTCACATAATATATTTTTTGTGCAAACTCAAATATTTGATTATGACTTTTTAACTTGTGGCCGACAAAATTTTCAAGCAAAAAATAAATTTATATAATTTTTTGATTTTTCATTCAAATGAATTTAATATTTAAACAGAGTCAATTGCAATTGATATTTATTACATTTTAATATGATAAATTTAATATTTTCAATATTTTGGATTTATGAATCTCTCATTTCTCTAAAAAGTCGATATATGAAAATAATCTTTCAAGGTATCATTTATAAATTTGAAGTTAATAAAGTTCATATTATTGGGAAAAAGGGTAAATAACCACTTACTATATTTTTCCTCGTAAAGCATATTTTTTTTTCTTTTTTTTTTTAATAAAATTGAAAAGTAAATTTGAATATATTAAAAAGTTTGGAAACTTTTATGTACAAGATAAGAAATGAAAATAAGAAAACTTTTCATTTTAACTTTTTTTAATGTAAAATACAAACCTTTTTTTTTTTAGATTTTTCCTTTCCTAAATCAATTTTTTTTTCTTTTCTTTTTTCGTATTTAAAATTTTGTTTGGGCAAAAACAATCGTCATTTTTCAAAACATAAATGTTCTTTTTGTGTGCAAAAAAAAAAAAAGATTAAACTTAAAGTCTTTATGTTGGATGAAAACTTTTATTCTTATAAACATCAGCTTAAAGTCTGACAGTTCGGTAATAAAGATTGAAGTTTATGTCTCGTTTCCGACTTACAATTTTTTAACAGTCGATGTCGATCCATATATATTATTTCAAGCCGAACTATTTTTTCATACACCAGTTTGAATACTTGGCACACAATTGGGAGCTTAATATGTTTTTTTATTTTCCTTCAATCGACATATTATAGTCATGTACTAATTTTCAATGAAATCCATTTTTAGTCCCTAGCCAGAATCCTCAGATACAAGCCTGGACCAAGTTTTAAGGTTCCTTTAATTAACGTCTATATTCCTCCAATACTGATTTTGATCAAAATCCTGAGATTCTAATTCATAAACTCGTAACCGGAGAATCTCAACATTTAGCTTGGCTGAACGTGAACAAAATTACGCATATTTTCGCATTCATAAATATACGCATTTTAAAGTGGGACGGGCGGAGAGACCAACGGACAGACATAAAATGAAAATATATGGTTCGATTTTTCATTTTGTTGAAAAATGGGATATTAAACTGCAAAAATAATCAACATGAGTCCATTTGTGCCGAATTAGTACAGAAACCTATAGTGTTACAGGCTTTATGTTAATTTTATAGTAATTGATACTTTGTTGGAAAAATAATTAAAAATAATTGCATCTGAAAAATAAAAGGTAAATCTCTTGTTAAAAGCTTAAAATTTCCTGAAATAAATAAAATGACGTTTTCGTAAAAAAAAATATAAATTTGAATATAAAAAAAAATAAAATTTATCAAAAATGTGCGGAAAGTATTTTCATTTAAATTTTTTCAACCAACAAAAAAAAATGTTTATTATTTGTACAAAAACAATTTTCACCCAGCGCTACAATAAATATAAGACGACGACATAATAAGAAATCTAAAAACAAATTTTTATACGAAGTAAATTTAATTTGAATTTTCTAATCTAAATTCTAAAATTGACAATGCAAATTAATCAACAAGTTTTCTCTCTCTTTTTTTTTTGAGTTTATTTACAAATCATTTCTCCCAAAAAAAAAAATTACAAATTTTCATATACAAAAAACCACCAGAATAAAAATTTTGAAAAAAAAATATTAATCTACATTTGAATATTATGTATAAGAAAAAAAACTTGTGAAGACATTTTGGCGCCGAAATGTCGATTTCTCAAATTAGTACCACACAAAATAAACATTTAATTTACGCATAAAAAGAAGAGAAAAAAAAATTTTTTTTTTGAAGCAAAATCACGATTATAATTTAATAAATTTGTGAAGCTGAGTAAAATAAAATTAGGGCACTGGAGCAATCATGACAGTTAGATTATACACAATGAAAATTACGCCCGCATTATATTATGTATGTAATATGTTATCTTACGAAATTAACTTCTTTTTATTCTTATTTATCCATTTTTTTTGCTCTAATGTTTGAAAAATATAATAAAAAAGGTTATCCGTAGTATGTTTTGATTTCATTATCCAGATTACGAAAAATGAAAAATTTACACAAATTAAATTAAGTATATTTTTTGTTAAGATTATGTTCATTTTTGTACACACTCAAGTTAAAATTCGGTTTGTACATAAAATTATATTTTTAATAAATAAATATATCATCTGTATCGAATATATAGTATTAAAACTTTTAATTAAGAATACTATAATGTTTTAGAGTTTGTATGTTTGTGATGAGGAGAAGGCGATGTCTGCAAAATTTATATTGGACCTACAGTAGAACTTAAGTTTTACCATAATTACCACATAAAAGCAGAGTGGTACTCGATATTTTGTTTTTGTTCATTAGTCGCAACATTAAATCATTCTTAGTAATATTAAAAGCTTAAATAGTTCGGCTTTATATAATTTTAAATATAGTTAATAAAATTCGATTTATTTTCTTATAATGCTTAATATAGGTAAGTCAAATTTCAGTTTGTCAAATTTCAGTGACTAAAATACTAAATTATGACCTTAAAATATAGACTAATATTAAACTACACACTATTGAGTCATTGTCAAAATAATTAAAAATTTAAAATTTTATTTTCAATTCTATATACGTACAATTTAAAAATAAGAAATACAATCAGCTAATAAATAATATTTTCAGAATTAAAAATATATACTCTTTTCTTTGTCTCCTAGAATATTAATTTTCATTTTAAACCCAGCTATTTTATCCCAAGTATAATCTTTTTAACATTGCACACAACAATTGTTTTTTCCAAAAACATCATCTTTATTGGCAACACTGCATTGAAAAATTAGCAACATAAGGAAGTAATGAAATCATATGTTTAGTCGCCAAAAATTTAAATTATGTGTCTTGAAAGTTTTCATGAATTTCATAACTTAAATTTACTAGATGTGAAATTTTCTATTTTTTTTTTTTTTTAAATATAGTTTATAATGTTATGTTTGTGCACATAAAAGTGTTTATTAATGCTATACTCGTATTATACTTCTGTTTATTTTTATCCTTATTTTTAAAAAAAATCGTTATTAGATTATATTCAGTTGTATGGTGTGTGCACCCAGTTTTGAGGATGATTATAACGATGAATCTTATAATGAACTTATCAGAATTATAAAAGACTAAAATACAATTCTTTCTACTAATTCTCCAATATTAGTATAACATTGATAACAAATTAAAAATTCATATTTATGTTAATAAAAATAAAATTTATTACGTTCTTCTTTTGAGAACTATACAAAGTAGGATTCGTCAGCTGCATTCTTGAAAAGAATCTGAATTTAGTCAAATTAATGTAAAACCTTTTCATGTACATACTGTTATTTGTAGTTTACAAATCTTGATCAAAATTGGAATTAGGTATTTCCTCTTTTTTTTTAGTTTGACTAAAACGTCAAAAATAAAACTGTAATAATAATGTTACTAATCATAGATCATGCTATTGTGTATTATGGAGATAAGATCAACATTTTCTTTCATTCATTAGATGTTCATTTTATTTTTATATTTATTTATAGTAATATAATAGGAATTACATAAATTGTCATATATTGTTCTTTAAACAATTAGGATACATTCAGTTTTTTTAATTTATACCTTAACTTTACAAATTTCCCTAAAAATAGCTCATTGCTATGTTTTCACTTCAACATTATAACTTGTAGAGAACAATGTTATTTTTATTATGACTAACAAAAATATTTCATTAATATTAATATTTATGATTTGAAAATATTAATAATACATTCATGAAATGTACATAATCTAGAGAACATTATGATAATTTTTTTTAGAAAGTGTTGTCAAAAGCTATACAAATTATATAAGTACATTGTACATATATTTTGAAAAATTTGCATTAAAAATAATATTGCCTTGAAGAATCAACGTGATATCTATTATGATTTTGAAATAAAATAACATAAAGTTTTTTTTACCTCAAATGGAAATTTACTCAATCAAATCAACAGCAACTTTATTATTTTGAATTTAAATACATTTAAGTTAATTATATACCTAGTATACGCATTTTTATGATATTTATCTGAAACGAGGTTCAACAATATATTTTTCCTATCAAGATAACTTCTTTAATAGAATTGATTGCAAAAAAACAAACAAACAAAATATAGAATGAAATTTTCCTCAAGTATTTTGAATGACTTGTTGAAATATGCAGTCAAAAAAAGAACTCGGTCCTAAATCAGCTACTCAAAATTTTATGTCGAGTATTGCTACAATTATAAGAACAGATATATAAAAAAGTTAAAGTATGAGCTGGGAAATCCTCCTATAATTTTGATAACAGCGATCTCATTTACAATGTGCTTTAAGTTTGAAATAAGTATAATTAGATACGTCTTATTTGTCTTCGTAAAATGAGCTTCGAAAAGTCAAACCTTAAACTAAATAAATATCTATTATAATAACTAAATTTTTTTCAATTTTTTCGCCTCACCTCACTTTGATTACAATTTGAAATGAAAATATAAAATGAGATGAGTGAAATTTATGCTTAGTTCTATTAATATTAATATAAAATTATAAAAAAAAATATCCCTTTGGTCTGAAATTACTTAATTCTGAATTTATGTACAAAATAAAAAATATATATGCAAAACGTAGATTGAAATCTCTTCAGAATTATTATTTCTTTTTTTATTTTTTTTATTATTATAGTATTAAAAGGCTAAGAACTCATTTAGTTCTATAGTGTAAATATGGTAATCACTGAAGGAAAAATGCTAACATTATTTGCAAACATTTTTGCAGGTGACACAATTTTCCAAGGTACAAAATTGCCGTTGGTTACATCCTCTATTTCCACATGAATTATTTTTGTAACATGATTTTTATTTTTTTTATTTTTAATGTTTTTTTTATTTATTTTTTTTATAATATTTTCTTTACAATTTTTTTACGTTAAATTTATTTTTTGTATATAATAATAATTTATTTTCAAAGAAAATGATATTCATTAATTACAACATTATGAATTTATGAACTATTAAAGAAATAGTATCTTTTTTTTTAGGACAAAAATGAGTTTTTATTTATGTTTTTTAATTTAGGATGAGGATTAATGAATAAATATTATTCCAACTAAAAGAAATTTTTTTTTTTTATTTTAATTAGGATTAGTATGCTTTTGAAATTGGGAAAGATATAATAAAAAAAAAATCTTTGTACTAAGTTTTTGATATTTTCTAGTGACATTAAAAAAAAAAAAACAACGTAGAATGGAAGATAATCGTGACTGGAGAGGATAAAAATTGAATCGAGCTTTAATTTAAGTTGTTCGAAAGGGCATTTAAAAAAATTATATAATATGTTCTCTCCTGGTCTTTAACATTTTCGAATGAAAATACTTGAAGTTGCAATTTTTATGCTTATGCACCGAGATTGTCCATCATAAGCTTAAAATCTCAACTGAAAATTCACTGTTTTGACCATAATTCTAGCATTTTTTTTTATTACATTTACACATTTTTATCAGGAAAAAAATAAAAACGTTGTACTTATTCTATAATCTAGTTATAATTGTGGTTTTTATTTATTTTCAAAAACAATTAATAAAATTAATGAAATTATTTTTCATTAAAAGTTTATTCGTAGTATTTTGACATTGGAAATAAATGCACATACTACATAATATTGTACATGTAGTAGAAGTTATTTAATAAACTATTTAATTTAATTTAGTTGATTTTTCAAACCAATGATTTTTATATAAATAAAAAGTTTTTGCAGAAATTCGAAAAAAAAAAGAATAATAATAATTAGAATTAGTGAAGCTAATACAAAATTAATTTTACATTAAAATTAATATCGGAATAAAAGAAATTGCTATATAAAGTGGATTACATAATACTTTAATGTTTTTATTTTTTATTTTTTTTATTTTTCAAAATTAATTCCGCACATAAGTATTTTTTTTCTATTTTTATAATATTGCTTATTCCTATGTGCGGGCTTTAGCGCAGAAGTTCTTGATGTAAAAGGTTGATACTTTATTTAATGGTCTCAGATTTTTTCTCCAGCCAATCAATAAATCCAAACTTCTTTTACACGTTTTTATTCTCGAATATGAATTTCCATTTCAATGTTTTCTATAACAAACCACTTTATGTAGGTATTATATAGTAATACTATTTAAATTAATTTATACATAATATTTATGAATTTCTATTGTTTAACGTTATGTCATGTCAAATTAAGTTAAAAATAAAATATTTGTTTTCAACAATTTTTTTTTTATGTTTATAAAGTTAATTTGAAACAATTTGCTTGTGGCATTTTCTATGCCACATCTTTCTTTTCAATACGGTGTCGCTAAAAGTCGTGTACATGTCAACATAAATGATTTTGATGGTTTTAAAATATAAATAAAAAACAAAAAAATGAACAAAGTTTTTTGAGCTTAATTTTACTAAAAATAAAATATTTAGATTTTTAATAATTGAATTAAAAATTATTTATTGTTGACAAAAACAATAATTCTCTCTTAAATCTTAAAAGTCTTAATTGGTATTTTTATTCTAGAAATTCATTGTTTTCAAAAAATTGGAATGATGAGAAAATGTAAACACCATATTGTTATTTAAAATTAAAATTTTATTCTTTGATGTTAAATTAAACGAAAAAATACCGCACACATGTAAATTCACATCATCATAAATACATGATGTATAAATTAAACACTTTCATGAATATGACGGAAAATTTAAAATAGAAATATTTATTCTATAAATTTATTAAAAAACAATAGAATATATTTTGAAATTATATTAAAAGTATAATAAGATGAATATTTCAGAGACTGCGATGAGCTTTAGAATTATTTAAAATTCTTCAATTATTTTTTTAGAGTACTTTAAATTTTCCAAGCTTATACTATCAGCCGATTCATGTTCTTCGAAAAAATAATATCTTCTCTACATATATGAATGGTAATTATGTTTTCTTAAATGTTGTTGAATCTTCTTTTTGTCTTTAAATAACCATGTTTAGTTGGACCACTGAAGAATATATGTTAATTAAATGTTACATTATCTGAACTTAATATCAAATTCAATGACTTGAAACACAAAAGTAGAAATATTGAATAATTTATATGAATACACCTAAAGATTGCTTGAAAATGAGATGTATAGTAAAGCTTTATTATGTTTAAATAAAAAATAATGTAAAACATAAATGTTATTATTTCTATCTACCTATTATTTATATTTTTAGGATAATTCATTTTCTTATAACTTGTTAGTATCATTTGAAAATTTAAATTTCTGATCAAACATGATTATTATTATTTAATTTATTTATTTTCTAAACATAGATGTATACTGTATAGTTATAATAAATTCATGAGAAAATTATGCATATTTTTTTTCTTTAATTTAATTTCAAGATCTCAATAATTGAAGTTTAAGGAGAAATCGAGAAAGCCAAAGGGTGTTTCTGATTAAATATTAAATAGGTATTTATATTCTTTATCCGATACTTAAAGTACTTACGATTTCCTCTTTTATACTCAAATGAATATTTTATTTATACTTATACTACTCCCTTTAAAAATTAATATATATAGCCACAGATAAAACAATTAAATTAATTTTTTCAATACATTTTAACTAACTTTTAAGTCATAAACAAAAAAAAATCTTATGCAAATTCATAAAATATTCATGACATGACCATAATTATTCCTTTCTTTTTCGGCTTGAATAATTGTGTCAACAATTAAAATCAGTCCTATTTAAATAAAATCAATAAAATTTTACTAAAACCGAAAAGCCAACAAAGAAAAAAAAGAAAACTCAAGGACAATCACCACATTAACTTTTGTCGCCACATATTTTATTGCTTTTTAACCAGACAATTGCGTTAAAAAAGCTCTTATTTTATAGTAAAATAAAATTAAAAGAAACAAAAAAAGATGAGAAAATTAATGAATAGAAAAAAATTCAGCGCCGCCGTTTATTAATATATTGATTATTATTTTGTAAATTTGTGGTCAGCATAAAGTTTCAATTATTCAAAAAAAAATTATTTTCGGGGTAAAGAAATTAATTTTAAATTCCAAAATTGTTAAAAATGTATAATATTGCTCGAGTAACAAATTTTTTAAGATAAATTTCATAAATTAAATATGTATACAAATTTCATGGCTTAGTTTTAAAATCTAGTACAATCTGTATCAATGTACATATAAGCTATTTGTATTAAAAAAAATGTATATACATATATATATTTATGTTCTTATTTTGTGAATGGTGTTTCATCGAAATTTTTATCTAATAAGTCTTGTGGTGACTTACTGATATTAAAGAATTGGGGAGTATTGGGATGTATCACTTTAATAACAGCTTATTTTTCTCGATTTTTAAAACGTTTATTGAAAGTAAGAAAAAACTTTACTCAACACTAAATAATGTTTGTCTACTCCTCGTAAAAAACCTAATTGAAATGCACATAACTTCTTTTGTTGTGGAGGAAACAGCGTTTTTGTTAAAATACGAAATTTATTATCAAGAAAAAAAAAAAAAATTGGAATACTTTTTACCATGTTCATAAAAAAAATTAATTTTTTCAAAAACTTTAAAAAAATTTTACTACTGTGAATTTGTTTTAGTCGAAGAAAAATTATAAGAACTTTTGACCTTATGAACGACCTTATGATCATTTTTGAAATATCCATCGCTGAATAGAAAATGGTAATTATTATTAAAATAAAGAAATAAATTCAAAAATTAAAAAAAAAAAAAAATAATTATATTCACAACTGCTCGTATCGAATCATTCATTTTCTGGATATAGTTATAGTTTACGGATATAGTTATAGTACGCTTATTTTGAGTATAATTTCAACTTTTTCCATCCGGCCTTCCGGGAAACAAAATAAAAATATAAATATTTTTTCTACAATTTCAATTGCCTCCTATTAAGCGATGGAAAACAATAAAGCGAATTTATTGCCGGCCATTAAAAATATGCTATTATTTAGCTATTGAGAAAAAATGGTTTCAATATTTTTTGTGCAAAAATTTTTTGGTAAAAATTAATAAATAGGGATGTTAAAGGTATGCTAAAACAATCGATTTAGGCAACTGAAAAGGTGTAACAAGTAAAAGTTTTGATTGATTTTTATGTAACTTGCTTCAATTGATTTTTTTTTTGTGGTAGCGAAAACGATTTTTTTTATATATTATTCTACAATCCTAAATATTAAAAGAATAACTCAACAAATTTGCTAAACGGCGTTCCGCCTTAGTATTGAACATGCCATTTTCAATAGCTACGGACGTGCAAGTTTAAGTCTGATATACGTACAAGACAAAATTTGTTAATAACTTTTAAATTTTATATCAGAAAAATCTTGATATTAATAAACTAATAATTCTTAAGTATATAATCGCCAGCAGCTCCATCAACTGATTCGAAAAATTTGAGTTTTCTTCATAAAAAATAATACTTACATATTTAATTTATGTTGAATCTGTGGTTTTTTTCTTTCAAAGTGTATTTTTTTTTTATTTGCTCGTACTACAAATATTTTCGGGTTAACCCAAATAGAATTAGACATATGAGAATAATTTTTTTTTCTAACATCAAATCGATAACACATAAAAGGTTTATGTTTCCCAATGGTTCAACAACGTAATTTTTTTTTTGTGCAATAAATGTACATAAACTTTAAGAAAATTTAACAGAAAAAGTTGTCCAATGTATAAGTGCATTAACAAAATTGTTTTATACTACAAAAAAAAAAAAAGATTTTACCACAAGTGTGTCCAGTTAATTCCTGGTTTTTTTCTAGCATTTGAAATCAAGTATGTTATATTGAAAAATTTTTATAGAAAATTTATAGTAGAGAAGTAAATTTTATTTTTGTAGAACATTTTGTATAGAGAAAAAATTTCATTTTAAATTTTAAAATAAATTTAAAAAAAACATTCTTTACTGATGAATCTCAAGAGTATACGAACTCAGATTAATGAACAACATGTGTTTTAAGTATAAAAAGAACATGAAACTGATTTTCCACTTTTTATTTTTTGCATAATTCATAATGGATATTTTGGAGACCAATAAATCGCAAAAGTATAGTAGTATCAGTATCACAGCACAATTAAAGTAGTAAGAGTATTTTACAAAAAAAAAAAAAAAATAGGTTTATCTATTTTATTACATATTAAAAAGTAGGTTTATGAAATTTTATACTAAAACGGAGTTTAATAAATTCGTACTACGCCTCTACATATAAATGTGAATATATATTTGTATGTATACATATGATTATTTTTGTTTTATACAAAATAACACCTACTACACAAACATATAAGTATGTATACTTATACGGCAAGAAGCAAAATACATAAAAAAAATAATGTCCTAATAAAATATAAACGTAAAATTTTCCTTTTTTCCTGCTGACATATATATTTAAAAGGTATAATAATATATAGGAAATCAAAACGAAAAATGTAAATAACTATAAAATGAACGAAAATTATATTCTTGGTTTTTTTTTTTCACGTGTTTCATAATAATTTCCTCAAATTTATTTTGGTTGAAAATATATAGAATTTTAGAAACCAAACTGAATGCAATATAATAAAAAAAATTTATAGGAAATAATATTAATAAAAATTCGAAATAAAGATTTTGATTTGTGAAAATATATTTATGTATGTACAGAATTTTTTTTCTTTTTTTCTAATTTTTCTTTATTTCCTAAAATATTATTAAGTTCTAAAAATATTTTATGACCTTAATAATATTATTATTGAATATAGAGTTGGAAGAAACAAGAACTTGCAAATGGGTATTTAATGGCTTAATTATCTTTTAGGCTTCATTTGGCATCAATTTTCATTTAATGAAAAACAATTATATTCAATTATGTTGAAAAAGAATGCAATGAAAATTGTATTGCTGATAAAATTAGATTTCATAATACATAATGTCAGTTATAAATTTTTAATGTATTATAACATTTTTATGAAATTACTTTGAAAACAAAAATAACCCTATAATTACTATTCAATACATTTTCCAATAACTTTTAATATTAACTTTATATGCTCTCATTACAACTTCACAAAATACGGAAGTGAATAATAAATAAATATGTAGCAATAAGTATATTATGAGAGTGATTACTTTTAATTCTTCAATTTCTAATAACAATAATAATCAATAATCTTATTACCTTTTCTGTTCAAAAAGTGATCTTGGCCAATATTAACGCAATTTAACTTTTAATAGTTTGCAATATAATAAGTGATTGATCTTTTAAAAATAATAAAATAAAACAACAAAATTAAAATAGAAATATCAAAAAAGTTTGACAAAAATTTTCTTTCCAAATGATTTTTGGCTCAAAATAATTGATTTATTGTTATAATAAATTTATTTTTTTTTCCCAAAAATCCTAGAAAATTATTTGAAGCTGTATGGGCGATAAAATAAAAAAAAAAACAAAAAAAAATATAAAAATAAAGATAATAAGTAGGAGATATAAAAGCAAATTAAAAAAAAAAAAAAGTTACTGGAATTTATTAAATAAATGGAATTTTAGGAACTTAAACATACATTTTGTAATTTAAACCCATATTATGAACAGAAGAACTTATATTGGAACATAAAAACTTTAAATGATGTGTTTTTAGCAAAAAATAAAATGTATTCATTCAAAAGACTTACTGCGAAAGCTTTTATTTCAAATAGATATAAAATGTTTTTGTATCCTTGTATTTATTTTTATTTTTTTATATCTATATACATTTAGTATATATTTTATGTATTCTGAACCAAACTCTCACGATGACGCCAGTTATCCTTTGTTGTGACAAAAGCTTATAGAATTCATATTAGAATTTCTGTTATTTCTCTGTAGAGATTAAAGTGTGTTTCTGTCAAATTGTAGGAGGATGTTATTAGACTTTAATTTTGTTATTTATATGCTTTTCAAGTTTATTTTACATCATTTTTTTTTTGGTCTTTATTATAGAGTGTTAAGTAATAATTAAAATAAAAAGAATAGAATTATGAAAATGTTTTATTATAACTATAATGCATTTTTATATTTATTACAGACACTTATTTCGGTAATAAAATAGTATGAAAATAATAATTTTCTTCATGAATTTTAGGATACGGAAGGATTTATTTTAATGAGGTTTCTACCTTGAACAAAAAAAAATGTTATGCTTCAAAGATTTCAATTTTATAAATTTTATATATTTATGTACAAATTAATTTTTGTTTACTAATTTTTTAATTATTTACGCAACAGCAAGTTATTTTTACTTTTATTTTTACTCAGTCAAAAAGCATAATGATGCTGTGGCTATCCTTGCGTTAAATTAAGAGTTCGGCTATAAATTCAAGTAAAAAAAGAAATTTCTAAAACCAAAAAAAAATTCATTAATAATATTTAATTTTATATTAAAGAAAACTAAAACAAAAACTTTTTACACAAAAATCGTTCATTTGGTCTGTTACACAGTTTTGTCTACAACAACTATACAGAATTATGACAGGTATGAATATCATTTTAAATTCGATTCTCTGGAGAAATTAGATTCTAGACGGAATTATAGGCGTATATTTATTTCATATTAAAACAAAAAAACAATTTCTGATGAGGTGAATGAAATGTATACGTGTGAAAGTAATCATTATTAATTCATTCATTTTAAAATTCAAGTCATTTTGGTATTATGTTTAAATTTTCTGTAAATTTAAAATAAAAGCATTATCACAATATAATATTATAGATATATACTTTTACAAATTTAACAAAGAAAAGTTTTAAAATTAAGCTTTTTTGAAAATGTAATTGAAAAATAATTCATTAAAATAATATTCGTGCTTTAATAAACACTTTGGATTTTTATTTTTTTTTCACATAAATTTATTTAAATTCTAATTCTTTTATAATTAAAAAGGTTTTTTAATCCCTAAAAAGGGAAACATTTTTCTTTTTAATAAAATGAATATACAGAGAAATAATACACATTATAATTACGAGTGCTTTGTCATATATTCAGTGAAAGGTGTTTATATATGTGTTTATATTAAAATTATTGCAATCTCATATGGCACAATATTTCAATAATTATTTTAGCCAGTAGGTATATATTTATAATTTTATAAATATATACCTTTAAGTTGGGCTATTTTGAAACGTACACCTCCTGTGCATCATTTAGCATCGAAATACATATTATATTGAAATTCAATTTTATGGTGGTTTTAATATATAGCTATAGTTTTACTTACAAGACGAATGTTTCAGTCTTTCTTAAAGGAATTTAAGTTCTAAATAAATTGTTTCTTTAAAATTAAAATTAAAATTAAAATTAAGAACTTTTAATATTTTCAATAAAGTATTGATCTCTTACATTTAAAAATACAAAAGAGTATTTAAATTTCTTCTGTACAGATCTGGAACAAGTATTTTATTTAATAACTAAAAATGTTTCCAATTACTTAATATTTCAGTAGTAATTTAATTGTAATATTTTATAATAACTAATTTTATATCTCTGTAATATTATATGAATGTACACTATAAAATTTTATTTTAAATTACAATTTTTTTTTTCCCAAATATAACTTCAGACAAATTTAATATCCATATTATATTAGTTTTTCAGTAATAAAATATGGTACTGAGCAATTTTATTTTAGTGTTGCATCAGTTTATTGAACTTTTAAATAAGACTTATTAAATTACTTATTATGATCTCAAAAAAAAGAAAAGAAAATGCCAACTAATTAAAAAATATCCAAAAAAAATATTTATAATATTTATTGACAGCAAATCATTAGTTAATAATTTAATAGCAATATAATTCTTTTATAGAAACATAATGAATTTTATAGATTTTTAAAGACTAATTATTAATTGTTATATATTAAATTTCAAACTATAATGTATTTGTTATTTTTCATGAATTTAAAGCAAAGTTATTGACCTTTTCACAATGACGTAATATATTTTCCCCTTAAAAACAGCAATTAAATTCAATAATAATTAAAAATAGATAGCCCGGATAAAATAAATAAGTCAATCATTATTATATTTGAATTCTATATTTCTATTATTATGTTGACATAATAGTTAAACATATTATATTGGAATACATACACGTAATGTTAACATAACACTGAAACTTGTTTCCAGGTTATTGAAAAAAAACATAAATTAAATTAGATTTTTTATAAAGTTATAAATCTTATAAGCGTTATAGCTTTGGTTTACCATTACAAAAAAAAAGAAGAATAAATATAAAATATAATAATATAAAAAAAATCAACTTTGTAAAAGATTTTGGTACGAAAATTATATGTTATATATTTTTTAAAATAAAAATAAACTTTAATTTTACATCGATATATTTTCATGAAAAAAAAAAAATTCATATATTTTATATTTTCTTAATTCTTTTTCAATTTTTCGAACAAAAAAAAAAACGATTTAACAAGCATTATTTAAATTTTTTGTACTCTTGAGACTTAAAGTGAAATGATATGATTGCTCTCGTCTTTTACGCTTAGTCTTTTTAGCGATTAAAATTATTATCGACCACAAAATTCGTATTTGTGTGTTAAATTTAATGTCATTTTAAATAATTAACACATTAAGAGCAAATTTTTTAAAATTAAAAATTCTTTCAAATTTATAGAAGTTTTCACAATTTTGGGCCTAACATTTAACATTACAAATAATTTATCTGAAATTTTTGGAAATACCTTCCGCTCAAGCCACTTAAAATTATATTATACAAAGAGTTGTTCGACGAAAGCTTTTCCTGAAAATTATAAAAAATAACCGATCAAAAATAAATTATTTAAAACATAAATTCATATACTTTGTTGTAGTTTACTTTTTAATACAATAACTATGTATTCATAAAAATCTGAATATTAAATAATATATTTTATTTTCTACACTTTAATTTAACGCTGTCTCTGGTCTCTCATCACAAAATAATAAAATTCATATTTTAAAGCATAATAAAATTCAATAAGGATTTAGTTTCTTCAAGAGGAAAAGGATTTCTTGTTCTTCGTTTTATTTGTTTTTTTTTTACAAGGAAAACAGTTTCAAAAAACAATTTTAGATTGTGATATATAAAATTTAGGTTTTGTAAAAAAAAAATGCAATACAACAATGTTAGAAAAAGAAGAAAAACCAAGAAAGCAAGAAAACTTCACTCGAATAAATTTTAAATGTTTATATTTTTTTCATTTTGTTGAAAAGTTATTGTTATTTGGTAGAAAGGACAAATAATTTTCAGTTCTTCTTGTATATATAAAATAGTTCCGAAAAAAGAAATATAAGATTAATTTATTTTTTTTGTTCACGAAGCAAGAAAATAGAAATAATGAAAATTTTTCCTAAAAATATATATTTCTTTTAAATGATAAGATTTATTAAATGAAAAAATTATTAGAAAATTTTCGTCATAAGCGAAACGAACTGAAAAATAATTGGATTTGATTGCAATGGAAAATATAATATAAATATTATAATAAATATTTTTGAAGTTTATACTTCTTTAGGCGCGTTGTGATATTTTTGGTAGAGGGTAAAAATCTTGTTTCAATTCGAGTATTTAAAACGCATGAGATTTTTTCTCAGAAAAATAAGAATGAAATACTCAAAATACAACTCGAATTTGAAAAATGAACACACAAAAAAATGAGAGCCATTAATAAAAACAAAATAATTTGGCGCGACAAATTTAAATTCAAATTATTTTTTAAAAATTTTTCGTTTACAAATTATTTGAAACTAAAATTTTTTTTTTTCAAAATAGGTAGCTCCGTTAAAATAAAGATTACCTGCCGGAACATTTTTGGGCAGGGAGCTACGATTAGGTCGTGCCGGCACAAAATATACAAAAAAAAATTTTGTAAGATTACCTGCCGAAAAATGTTTGGGCAAAGAGCTACGGTTAGGTCGTGCCGGAGCAAAATATACAAAAAAATTTTTTTTTTTCAATACAGGTAGCTGCGGTGAAATTAATATTACCTGCCGAAAGATTTTTGGGTAGGGAGCTACGGTTAGGTCGTGCCGGCGGAAAATATTCGAAAATTTTTTTTTAAAAATAGGTAGCTTCGGTGAAACTAAGATTACCACCCGAAAAATTTTTGGGTAGGGAGCTACGGTTAGGTCGTGCCGGCACAAAATACACAAACATTTTTTTTTTCCGAAATAGGTAGCTTCGGTGAAATAAAGACTTTTCGGTAGGGAGCTACGGTTAGGTCGTGCCGGCGCAAAATATACGTAAATTTTTTTTTTTTTCAAAATAGGTAGCTTCGGTGAAATTAATATAACCTGCCGAAAGATTTTTGGGTAGGAAGCTACGGTTAGGTCGTGCTGGCTCAAAATACACAAAAAAATTTATTTTTCAAAATAGGTAGCTCCGGTGAAATAAAGATTATCTGCCGAAAAATGTTTGGGCAGGGCGCTACGGTTAAGTCGTGCCGGCGCAAAACACACAAAAAACACACGAAACAGTCATAGAACTGCCGACAGAAGATTATACTTAAAAAATTTATTAAACTATGAAATAATAACAGTGGCTACAAATGATGGGCCTCAGTACAAAATGTAAATTAAAATATTTTTATTTTAATTTACATTTTGTATTGAGCAGCCCATCATTTGTATCCGCTGTTATTTCATAGTTTAAATCTTTAAGTATAAACTTCTGTCGGCAGTTCTATGACTGCTTCGTGTGTTTTTTTTTTGTTATCCATAATCATAATCATAATAATTCATAATCATAAAGAAATTAAAAAAGAAATCTTCATCATAATTTTGAAAATGTTTTTAAAAAAGTATTATTTACGGTTGAAATGAAAAGTTCACAAAATTTTATTTGGTTTTCTTTAAGATTAAATTCTCAGAGATTATGTCTTGGGGAAAAAAAATTGCATAAAATATAAAAATAAAATGATTCTTTAAAAATAATAAAAATTAATTTTGTTTAAATTGACCAAAAATTTAACTTGTTAGTACATATTTGTGCTATAAATTATATACTAAAAATGTTTTCATTTTTGACAGCGTGTTAAATTATTTTCTTTTGTAATTGATGGTAAAAAATGAACTGATTTAGTTCTGAAATAATTTTCTTCACAAGCCGAATATTCAGTAAGTATTTGATAAGAAATTCTTATATATTGATAAGATCGGGCTTGGGATTAAACTTCATGCTATTACAAATCATAGATGAGATATTATTGTTAATTTTAAAATAGATTTTTTTTTGTTTCAATAATATCCAATAAAACTTGATTCGTGCTTATTTTCGTTCAAATCCTGGAACGATCCACAAAATATAAATGTATCCAATGTTTTCTTACGTTGTAAGGTTTTTCTTCATAATTCATCAGATAAAATAAGAATATGTATTGAATTACTGAAATCACGCCACAAATACTTTCAAGAAATTTTTTGTTCACTTTCTTTTCATTTTCAATTTATTTCACTGTTGAATTTAAGTTGATTGAAACATTGTCCTTTTTTATTATGAAAGTTAGCCAGTAAGTTCAAAAAATTACAGATATCCTTTTTGTAAGTACTAAATTATAAATCATTCTTAAGCCAGAAAAAGAATTATGAAGTATCACTTAAAATTGACTTCTATTAGTTAAAGACTATATCTGTACATTTTTCTATTTTATTTTTTCTTCTAACCCTTTGGCGAAACAATTTTGCGGACAAACACTTCTTTTCATATTTTCAATGACATGAAAAAAAAAATTCAAAAAAAAATGTAACTTCTCATTGTTTTAACCACAAAAAAAAAAAGTACAAAAAAAACAAATATTTTATCTTATTATCACAGCATCAGACCTTGAAATGGGATCTAATAAATTTTTATGAGAATTTCATATATTTTTTAATGTTTCGCATTGTTTATATTTTTAATAAGTTTCCATTTCAGTTGAAAATTACAAAAAAAAACAAAAAAAAAATTCTAAAAATGTTTTAATTTTCGGTTTATATATAATTTAATATTTATGTTACAAAATAATAACAACATTTTTATTTTTGTCTAATTGTGCATACTTAAGCATTAAAATAAAAAATAAAACTAAAGAAAAAAAGTTTTGGAAATAAATTTTTTAACATTTATATTGTTTTTAAAACAAATTTTTTTTTCTATATACAATATGAATTTGTCCCGAAAAAAGGATAAATATTGCTTCATCGGATTTGTTGTTGAACGGCTTTTCATACGTTATAAATTAGAATTGAGTATAATAAAATGGTACTTCTACAACTCAGGGGTAAAATTATTCATAAAACATTTAAATATGAAAATTTTATAGAAGTGTTGGGATTTCTGATGCTGATAAGCTCAAATCTCATAGCCTTAATTTACTAAATACATCTCAGTACAAAAATATGACGATAGAATGCATTATATGTGTTGTTAGAAACAAATAAACATTAATGCAGTTAATAATTTGGAGATGAAACCCCTCAAAAGATGGAATTTTAATGTTATCTAGAAAATGTTAATGCGATCAGGCAATCAAGAAAACAGAGAATTTTGTAACGAAATTAATATTAATATATATACAATAATGTAATTGATTAGAGCTGGTTTTAATTTAAATTCAAAAATAAAAGTTTTCTATTTTTAACAAAAAAAAAAAAAAACAATTTTTGATCCTTAAATCCCAAGTGCGATTAAAATTAATTTCCCTAAAATTTATTTTTAAGGACATCGTAAATATTAGTATCATAATTTCCTTAAAGCCCATCACAGAACTTTAGTTTTTTGAACGCTTTGGTCTTTTTTTTTATAATATTATTTTTTTTTTTATTATTATTTTGCAAAAAAAAAAGAAGTAATTAGCATAAAAGGATCATTAAAAAAGAAAACAAGAAAAATGATTATTTTTTGTTCTTGTTTTCAGCGGAAAAGTTTATTATGCGCACTTAATATTGACAATTTATATTTTGTTACTTTCAAAATTGAAAACAAAATAAAAAAAAATATTTAATCCATAAGTTTCATTTATTGTATTTAATTTTTTTTTGTTTTGTTTGTTGACACTATGAAAAATGTCCTATTGTTATAATATATCTATATGTTGTAGATATGTCATTCATATAATTTTCGACATAATTATATAGGTAACAATATATACCAAAACATATAACAAAGATTATTAGTTAGTAACATTGATATCATTATACAAACCCAAAATTAACACTGACTTATTTCTAAAACCTTGAATTTATTTATAATTGCAGTTTCATCTGTGCTGAGTTAAAAAATTATTACGAATAAATTTTAATGAATGAATTTTAAGCCCTGAATATAAAGAAATTGGCCTTGAATATAAAAATTATTTATTTTAGAATATCTTTTGGGATGGATCTAAAAGCTAAAATTTATCAGAATGTGGAGATCATAGAAAAACAATATTATAAAAAATAGTTTTTCCACAATTGAACTTTTCAAATTTGTAATTCAATTTTCCGTTACTCAATCAATTTATTATAGAATTACCCAGCTCTTCAAAAAAAATGAAAATTACATAAAAATATCCATATAAACAGACGAATATCAAAATTAAAAAAATTTTCTTTTAATGCTGGTATGTAAAGAAGACCTCAAAAATTTTTCATATGAAAAATGAAAAACGTTGTAAAAAAAGAAAATTATGAAAGAAAAATTGTTATGCAGCGCATTGAATGTAATTCAAAAGAAAACAAAATGAAAATAACATATTTTAAATTTATTATGTACACATTGTTATTATTATTATTTTTTTTTATTTTTCCTGTTATATAAAGATTTTTTTCGTAGACTACAAAACGAAATTTCTTTGAGGTTATAATAAAATATATGAATGTACAATGTACATACAATCTTATACATTATGTATAAATATATGTGGTCAAAAAATATAAATAATATATATTTTAACGAAAATTAAAAGTCTGCAAAACTAATAAATTGTAAGTTATATAAAAATTTTATACATTTTGACGCCTTGAAGTAACTAGTTGTAATACCTTGTTCGCACTTCAATATTTTTCCAGATATTTCGATTTTTCCGGAAACTTTGTGGATATTATCATACAAACATTTTTTCCGGATATTTTAATTTCCAGTTATTTTTCCACTTAGCTAGTTCCTTTTAGTTACTTTTTGATAGATTTCGTACGGTTGGCAACGTTTATTTTGTGTCAAAATGTCAAAAAAATTAAAACCAACAAAATAAAGTGAAATCTAATTTCAAAATTTAAAAATTTTTTTAAATTAACAGAAAGTTGTTTGCTATTTTATTTATCTTTTTTCTAGAATTGTCAAATTTTTTTTGCGAACGGTAGTTTCAGAAAGTGGATAATTATCCGGATAAATGTTGAAGTACGAACAAGGTATAACATGCTAAAAATTTCACATATTCCTAAAAGTATAGTATTATATATATATTATCATGCCTACCGAAGTGGTTTGTAATAATAACCGTTTGAAATTTATTAATACCACATGAGCTTACTTCCCTAAATACATTAAAATTGTGAAGGAAATTCAAAGCGCATATATCAATTATATACATATATAACTTCGTCTGCAATTGTAAAATATTAGTGATACGCCCTCTACTATAGATTAAGATACTTTTTTTTATGGAAAAAATTAAAATTAAAAATTATTAATATGAAAATGAATTCTTCGCCTATGTTTAACAAAAATTCTCTTATGAACAGAATATTTCAGAATCCTATATAAACAAAAAAGAAATATTATTTTTATGAGATGAAAAATCGATTTATGGAAATTTTTGTTTCGAGATATAACAAAAAAAAATTAAATAGATTCACGATTATATATGAAAAAAAACTCCAGAATTGGTAGAGAAAAAGTATAATAATACACAGTAACTAGAATTTCTTTTTTTTTTGGAATAAGATTTCTTGTTTTAAATATTCAGTTATAATGAACTCTTCTATTGGAATTTAATTAATTAATACGGTATCATAAATAAATTATATTTATTAAATTTATAAGCTACCAGGTAAATTGAATTAACAAGAAAATAGATTTTATTCTAGTGTATACATTTGGAAATCCATAGTAATACCATGATTGGTACAACACTCAGAATGCTATAGAAAGTAAGGATTGAAATAATGAATAAAAGCTTAAAGTTTTGAAAGATATAGGAAAATCTGTTTACAATACATACGTGTGGTGTGAATAGTTCTATTTTATTATAATCCTAATTTAATTATTGTACGAAAAAATATTTCAACCCAAGCGATTTTAATTGATTTCGAGAATTATAAATAGTCTATAATTTTAATTTTCATGTTTTTCGTGAAATAAAAATGTTACAACGTCTTTTCGTAGTTTTTCTGATTTTCCCAGAAAATTTATAATTTCAAAATAAAAAATTTATTTAAACAAATTTTATTTCGTAGATTAGCATGCCGGGTTCGCAGGCCTACTCTTAAAATATAAATATAATATACTAAAAAATAAATGATTTTAACAAGTTAACATGCCAGATACACTAGCTGAAAAATAAGCCTAGCTCTTTTTTAAATGGTTATGTAAAAATTCGTATAAAACATTCGAACGTTACAATAATTTTTACATCCCAAAAAGAGCTAGGCAATCTGAATTTTTCAGCTACTATATCTCGCACTTAAGGAACGAATTAATATATTATTAACATTATTATTAAGAATCAGTATTAATGTAAAAGTGTTAAAAGGTGTATCTTTATTTGGACTATGTAATGTTTTTGTACTGCATTATTAAAAATTTATATAAAATCACTGAATTGAAATTTAAAAGGGTTAAAAATTATTAATATTGTTATGTTTTTTTTTTCTAATAATTATTTTGATAAATGAGCGTTGAATCAACATAAACCATCCTGGAATGAAATAATTATCCCATAAATTTTTTATGAAAGTTAAAATTGTTTAAGCACAAAAAAAAGCCACATTTTAACCTTCATTAAGTTTATGACTTGGTTATTACATTTTTTTTAGTTATTTATAAACAAAAAAAAAATAAAGTTGAGAAATATTAAAATCCATAGAATTTTTTTTTAATTTAAATAATGTGCAAAAATTCTTAAAATTAATTAAGAGAATGTAATTATTTATTTATTTATATTTTTTTTTGTTTTAACTTTTTTCTCAAATTACCTTGAGTGTCAATTCAAAAATTATTTTCACCATAAAAAAAAGAAATAAAAAAATTTTATAGAAAAATTACATATTTTTTGCATACAGTCAAATGTGTATTATATGTTTACAAAATAGGTTATGCATGTACAATGATTGTTTACATCTTTCATATACATCTTCACATCTGTGTTAAGTATTTACATAGTGAATAATACAAGTTTAGATTGAATAAATACCTATACTTTTTGATTTCTATATATATAAATGTTAAAACAGCGTTTAATGCACTCTTTAATAACAAAATAGGAATGATTTTTCACAGAATATTCTTAGCTATGTAATCAGAGTTAGTTAAGTTAATCATTGACAGTAAAATTTTGAAAACTAGTAGATTGGAGCGAGATGTATAAAATTCAATACACTTATGTTAATATCTATATAAATATATTAAATAAAGTAGTTGATTAGAAGTGTACTCTAAATATAAAATAAGTAAATATTCCGTCTTCGTCATGTCAAAAATTAAAAAAAAAATATTTTTAATTTATTAGGTATGTATAAATATGTGATGAAATATCATTCGGGTTTACCTAAAATATCCTAACAAATATTTGGACGACATTTTCATTTTGAAAATGTAAAAGATAGAGAAAATCTTAAAAAAGAAAAATACGAAATTTTTGTTTTTTTGTTTTTTTCTGTTACTGATGTATATTTTTATTATCACCGAAGGAAAAAACATTTACATAGGTACATTAAATTTTATTAAAAATTTGTTTCCAAGGTATATTTATGTAATTTTTTTTCCAAGGATTATCTGTATGTTAGGTATGGTATTATTATTGTTTTTTTTTTATTCGAAAAATAAATAACTACACTACCACTATTTTAACTTGTTGCTTGAGAACCTAATACGTTATTTAAATAAAAATTCTTTTTTATCCCTTTTATCCCTTTTACTTGATATGAGATGTTTTTAAAAAAAAAAAACAAATGTAATAATATCTAAATAAATATTTACATTCACACTGTAAAATATTATGGTTACAATTTTGGAACAAAAAAAAGCTAATATTATTAGGTACAATTTTTTGATAAATGTATTAGTATTTCAAATTTTGCTAGAATGCTAAACACATTTCCGTATTTGTTAAAAAAAACGAAACGCATAACTAAAACTGTCAAAATTTGAGCTATATTTTTTAAGGGAGCGGGCCTCTTTGCAAATTCCATATTGCAAAAGTCTATTTGGCCGAAAGCCACTTATCAAATTTGTATGTTTCGCAAATCTCCATTTCGCAAAAAAAACTCTTTAGCAAAATTCCATTTGGCCTAATGCGACACTTCGCAAAAATATATTTCTCAAAATACCAATTCACAACATTATATTAATTGAGACACTTCGCAAAAGTATAGTTTAACAATTTTTTTTATATTGCACAAATATGATGAATAGAATATTAAAGGTTTTTTTTAACTGTAAAAAAAAAAGCATGTAGGATTTTTTAGGCTCATGGATCAAATCCGAAAAGAAATATTGTATGTAACTGCTAAAATAAAAAAATTTGAAATGGGTGGGCCACCAGCAGTAAAAAAAAACAAAATATTACTTAAAAGATAAAAAAATTGAAAATTTTTTGAAAAGAAAAGACGATTATAGGGAACTCAAACTATTATTTTTGATTGCCGATAATTTAAAATTAAAATAACTTTTTTAAATAAAAATATTAATTTTCTAATATGTACATACTGGTTATGTACGTATTGAATATTAAAAAAAATATATATTAAGTATTCATTTTTTAATATTATTTCTTATATTTACAAACTGGATTTGTATTAACTATATTAAAAAAAAAGATATTAAAAATTCAATAAAATTTCTTAAAATTAAAATGCATATAATTGGAATTGTTTAATTTAATAATATGCATTTATGATAATGCAACATATTTTAGTGCATGCTAAATATACATTTCGCAACTACCCTTTTCGGGGTAATTCACATTTCGCGCGCTCGCGCGAAATGTGAATTACGCCAAAAAGGGTAGTTGCGAAATGTATATTTTGCCAAAAGTAGTAGTTGCGAAATGTCCTTATGCTAACTGGAAAGTTGTTAAGTGTCTCATTAGGCTAAAGCGAACGTTTGTTAACTATCCGTTTTGCGAAATGGTTCTTTTGCGAAGTGTCTTTTTTGACAAATGGAATTAGGCAAAATGTCTTTTTGCGAAATGTCTTTCGGCGATTCGGGTAACACCCATTTTTTAATTACACTCCCGGTCACTTGGATAGGGCCACCTCTTTTTTCAGTTCTGTAGGCGAAAATTTTGACTGTACTTGACGGCAGTAAAAATTTTAATTTCATATATAAAAACTCACCATAATTTTTACAAACTGGATACTGGCTATGGCTGTACCAAAAAAATTTCACAAAAATTAAAAAAAATGATAGTTCACTTGAATAGGGCCAATTAATTTTTTTATTAATTTAAGTACTTATAATTAAAAAAAAAATACAAATTTGTTGCTTAATAATGAGTGTGACCGCCATTGTTGTTGATGACCTCGAAAATTCGATTTTTCATGGAGTCATACAACGATTTCAAATAAGTAAGGCTAATTTCGCTCCAAGCCTCCTCAATCGCCATTTTTAGTTCCGCAGGAGTCTCGAATTGTCGTCCCCCTTCATAGACCTTCCTCGACAACCACCCCCAAACATTTTCAATAATGTTTAAATCAGGGGAATAAGGTGGCCACGTCATTAAATCAATATTTTGAGCCTTTAACCATGATTTTACAACCCTAGAGTTATGGATTGGGGCGTTGTCTTGTTGAAAAACCCAAGGCAAAGGGCCGAAAATATCGTGAACTTCTGGAAAAGCTTCTTCCAACAATTGTTTGTAGGCTGCTCCATTTAATGTAGTTGTTTTAAACCGAATTTTAAGTTGGCCAAAATAACTGACGGCGCCCCATATCATAACTCCAGTTGTTCGGCTGTGATGCCTGCTCAGGATGATCTCATCCTTTCTCAAATCATGATAGTAAAACTGATAACCATCAGGGCCATCCAAGTTAACTTTTTTTCATCTGAGAAAACCACCCTCTGCCATTGTTTTTCCCAACACATATGGTTTTTGGCAAAATCTAATCGTTTGGCCTTATGCTCGGGCTTCAAACAAGGTTTTTTCTTTAATTTCAACCGCCTAATATGATCGCTTCTTCTAATAATTCTTTTAACTGTAGAAAGACTTACATTTACACCGGCTTTCGTTTTTATTTTGCTGGCTGAGAGGGCAGAATTGGAAGCAACTTTCAAAATATGCCTTCTATCTCTAGATGTTGTAGCCATTTTGTTTCGTCCCTTGAATTTGTTGCCATAATTTTTAACATCAGTAAGGTAATTATTGACCACACTCTTACTTCGACCAATTTTTTCTGCAATCCGCCTGCTGCTCAAACCACTGTCCCTATAGGCATCAATTTTGGCTTTTTCAACCGCAGTTAAACATTTTCCACGACCCATTTGTTATAAAAACTTTGAATTTTTGTTTGTTTTTTATTTTTTTAATTATATTTATATATTATATTTTAACTTTAACTATCAACTGCAAACTTTAACACTCGATAAATCAATAATAATAGAATTGGCCTTAATCAAGTGACCCAAAAAAATATAGAAATTTTGACATTATTTGCAAAACAATTGAAATATTTACCGTTCTGTCAAATATTATAAAAACAAAAAATTAAGGATTTATAACGTATTTAATTAGAGCGAATTCTGGAAAAAGAACTAAAGGTCTACGACGGAATTAAACAAAGTTATTTGAATTGAAATCTGAAAAAAAAACTGGCCCTATTTAAGTGACCGGGAGTGTATATACAATTATTTTCTTAATAACACCTGTATTATTTTGAATGTATAATAATTTAATATAAAAATAATTATTTTTTGACAAGACTTTAGTTTTCGAATGAATGAATGAATTTGAAAATTTCAATAATTGCAAAGAGCTTTAACTATAGAAGGGTTATAATAAGTTACGAAAATCCAAATCTCCTTTCTAATCGAGTGAAACTAGTAAGTAATACATTCTCGATGAAATTCATCAAAACAGTTTTTATGATTAGGATATTCGTAAGCTTTTTCGATCATAACTCATAAACTGTATATAATTTGATTTTCAATGTTTGACAGAATGTCGATTAAAAATTACATTAATTCAAGATCTTCTTTGTTGTAAAAAATATGTATGAATTTAAAATTCCAAATCCATTAAAAATATTATTATATCACCTCTATTTTGCTAGCATAATAATATGACTTCTAATATTGAAAGAATTGAACTTTTTGTTTCGACAACGATATACATATACCTAGTGAAGAGAAGACATGAATCTTTTGAATTAATTTTTTTTTATTGTTTGCTGATACTTTAGTTTAGTTTAGTATATATATCAAAAGAAAATACACTTAAAAATAAAAATTGTGAAAAGTGCAAAAAACAAGAAAATCCTCCTGTCTTTATTTGTTTTTTTATGTATTTTTTTTTTTTTTTTGTTAAAATGAAAAATACACTTTTGCGTGATTTCTTCTTTCTCCTACTACTAATAATGGAAATAAAAACACATTATTAAAGTGTATATATAATACTTATTATTTGTATTACATAATATGCCGGCATATGCACGATATCTGGTGATTAAAATTGTTTTTTTTATTTTTTTTCCTCCTTAAAGTGAACACATAAGATTAATTTCAGAAGGAAATGTATACGATGTGCACTCCTTATAATTTTTCACAATAATGTTGTTGTTGTTCATTATATAAATGGATTAAATTATAAATTTTCAAATTAAAAAAAAAAAAACAATTCATTTTTTTGTGGTTTATTTTAGTTTTTTGAAAGGAGCAGACACAGGTAGGACGTAATAATAATAGCAGCATTATCGAACAATTATTAAACATAGACAGAAATTGAATATAGGAAATAATATTTGACGATTTTCGCTTACATAATTTTAACGAATCTTCTGTTAAATTTTTAATGGCTACATAAAAAAAATATATATATATTTTTTTCAATGTTATATAATACTTAATCCAGTAACACAATTTATATGTATGAAGAAAAAAATAATTGAATGAAACTGGAAACAATTTATTTTAATCTTGATTAAGTAAACATTTGCACACATTTTAATTATTATTTTTTATTACCTTGGATTCTAAATAGGCTTAATTTTTTAAAGGTATTGAATTAAATAGATATTTTTTCAACTGTCACTGCTAAGTTTTTTTTTTGAAACTCTTAAAGTATTGAGTTACATTTTTAATAAAATAATATATATATTTTTAAATCCTTTATATTAACTTTACCCCGTTTCCACAAACTTAGAAAGTCAAAATTGACCCACTTCCCGGTATCCAATCGAGCTGATATTTTGCACATTGCTTTGTCTTCGATGACAATGCACTCGACACATTCACACACACACACACACACTTACATATGAACTTCAAAAATTTAAATAAATATCAATTGCCTCGCATATAAAGAATTTATATCAAAAACTTTGTTTTTATGGATTATGTTTTTTTTAATTTTTGATCACTTTTCCACCAAAAATTAAGAAAACGGACTACATGGTTTCATTAAACGTCCGCCCTTTCATCTCCCATAAAAATGCTTGCAACTAATGAACTGATTGTTCGATCTTAATTCTTTATATCTTAATTAATTTATACGGAATCTTCTCACTTTCACCTCTTTTAGGGAGAGATTCTACGATTTCGAGTTTGGGAGTTAGAAACTCTCTTAAAAATGTTAAATAAAATTTGTATTTTCTATAAAATTTGTATTTTCTATAAATTTTTTTTAACAATTTTATTGGATTCTTATGATAATTAGTGTGTTAGACAGATCGACGTCGATTAGAAAAATTTAAATAAATGGCTACAACTAATTGTTTCCAAAGATTCTGACTGGGTGTTAAATCAAGTACCTTAAAAGTAAAATATCTTGAATCTTAATGTTGAATACTGCTCCCACACTTTTCATAAGTGAAATGTTTTCACTACATTTTTTAAACCCAGTTCTAAATAAATTTGAATTTTTGAATTTATAAATTAACAGGATTTCGTGCCTGATTCAATTAGTTAATTATCAAAGGTTTCGAATATATCTGGTGAGAGATACAAAAAAAAATAAAAATATATTATTTAACATACCTCACGCTGAGAACAAAAAATCCATTTAAGTATGTATACACAACACTTATTTTGAATATAATGGGGAAAACAAAAAACTGAAAATTTTGAATGATTTATTATTAATGTATTTACAAGGAAAAAATTTATTATAATAGGTATACATAATTTTTATGATCAACAAAAAAGTTTACATGATAAAAAATAATCATTGTTGAGATTTTTTTTTTGAGTCATAACTATTTTCTTCATTACATAATATATAACATTGTTGTTGTTAGCATGAACGAAAAATAAAAAAAATTCTTGTTATTATAAAAATTCAATAGAAAAAGAACCATTATCAATATTAAATTTTATTGATGAATATATTTAATGATAATTGGCACACTGCATTATTGAATTTAAAAAAGTAAATAATATAATAAAAATATTTTATTATTCAATAGAGAAAAAAAAAACAATTTTGCAGATATTTCGATGTTAAAGAAATAATAATTACAGTGACATAGCGTTATGAAAAAAAAAAGAAGCAAAACTTCGGTATACTGACCTCAAGAGAATAATTGGAAGGTTTATTTCAACTTCGATTATAAAAATTAAATTTTAATTTAACACTGTCATGAAATGACCAAACCAGGTTAAGTTAATTCTCTTTGAACTAAGTCCATTGTGATAAATTATGTTTATGAACCGATTCCGAAAATAAATACCAACTGTTTTATGCCCACTAAAATAACGTTTTTTACAATACTAGGTCGAGCTAAAATCATTATTCAAAGATTATTTCGAATTCGTTTTTCAAAAACACCAATTTGTGGTTTGGATGTTGATTTTATAACATATTTCTAATCCAAATGCCTATATTCTAAAATTGCTTTCTAGAAAATAAGTTATTGAAAATTCAAACACGTTTTCCTTACCATTAATATTAAACAAAAAGTTACCAAGAGATACGCTGACATGAATTTATCAAAATATAAATTCTTTTTAAAAACCACAAAACAAACTTATCAAAGAATCTTTATATATTATAAACTTTACGATGCAAAATTTTTTATTCGCTAAAATTCAAAAGTGCAACAATTCTTTAGGGTAAAATAAACTTTCATCTTAAATATTTACATATTATATTAAAAAAGTTATGCAAGAAATAATTTTTAATATATTTGTGACATGTGTATAGTGTATAGAGCTATATTATATTATATTATAAAATAAATAAATATACAACCATATATTTAAAAAGAAAGAAAATTTTCTTTTTAATAAAAAAATATGAGTTCGTAATGTTTTTCGGAATCTTTATTTTTGGGGTCGGATTTCTAAAATAAAAATCAGTTTAAAAACCCAAATTTTCTGGATTTAGTCACGAGTTGGCAAAAAAAAGCCATCATTTGATATATGTGCTCTCTAATCCCTAATGTGATCAAAAATGACTTTAAAAGAAAAATAATAAAAGTTTTTAATTTTATAATTTAAAATATTTTTAATTGGTTAAAAATTAAATGATACTATATTTTCTTTGTCAAAGAATAATATTTCTTGTGAGAAATTTTCATCCTATGTTTTCCTAGAGAACAATACTTTCAATTCCAGTGAAATACAGGTAGCGATTCTATGTATGATGCGACACGGTTTTTATTGGAGAAAATTGATTAACTGAGGAAAATTTTCATTGCTAATATACCTAAACGAAATCATAGCTATAGTAGGGCTAAATAATTAGAAAATTCCTAATTGTGTCCGCACCAACATTTGTTTCAAATTTCAAGTCCTCACAAAGTATAAACATAAATACATTAAAGCATTTCGTAATCTCATAAAAATCATTACAAATGTTTGAAACTATATGAAAATTCCTATAGAGGAAACTTAAAGATTTGTCTCTAAAATAGGATATTTAAAACCAAAAAAAGCGTAATTTAATTATTATATTCAATTTATTATACTATTAATATTAATCTTTACAAAAAAATCTACTGTATCTACTTGCTTTAATCCCTTTTTAAAAATCAATTTTAAATTTTTCAGTTTTTCAATTTTTCCAGCCAAATTTTGTTACGTTGTTATGTTTAAAGACGGCTTGAAATTTATGCGTTTTAAAGGAGTATAAGTTCAATTACCATAACAAAGAATTTTTAAGTAATCTTCTAACTTATTCCACTATTCTAAGTTGACTGGCCATTAAAATTATTAATAAAATTTCAAAAATTTGTACAGCTTATGCAATTATGTATTTTTTTTTTCATTCCATAACTATTTAAGGCACAACGTTTATATTATTACCCAGAATAAAATTGTTTTAAAAGAAAAAACCAAAAAAAATATCATTGATTTAACAAGTTTAGCTAAAAGAAATTCATATATGTGTATTTTATATATATAATAACATATAATATGTTTAAAAACTTTAAATTAAAATTTATTTTTAGACTTAATAATTTTTTATTGTCTAAATCTGTCATTGCAATTCACCCAGTTAAAAATATACATTGCATGTTATAAAAACATAATATATACCATGATAGTTATATGTATATTCATTTAGCACTTTCAAAGAACAAAAAAAAAGTAGGCAAATTCCAATATTTCTTTTCACTTTTCTGACATGTTTAAAATTATAAATATGATATATTTTTAATTTGATACATATGACATTAGTGTCTTTAATATTTTTTGGCATTTGATGATGATGCCATAAAAAATAATAAATTGAACGAGGTACAGTTTAATTTTTATTTATTCTTGCAGGAAGAACTACTAACAATTTTATCTTATACAATTTTTTTTTTATTAACACTCAAAGAAAAATATGTAACAAAATTTAATCTTAAATGATGACTATACTTCACATTATAGTTTAGAAATATATTTATTTTCTTATTTTCTTGGGAAAGATCACATAAAAAATTATATTGAATTTTGTGCATATTATATAAATTTTCCTTTTATCTAGCTTAACCTCCAAATATATATTGCATGTACTTTTTTTATTATATATTTTAATCCCCAGAAATTAAAACAAATTTTCTTGAAAAAAAGCATTATATATGGTTTCTTGCCGCCTAGTTGAAGGTAGAACTTTAGTAGATCATAGAAGTCGGAAAGAAAATGTCACGATTCTTATTATAGCTTTAACGCATTGTTTCTTGCCTCCTATTAGAAGATAGATCTTAAGTAGATCCGAAAGAAATGTCGCAATTCTTATTATAGTTTTAAAACGCACTGTTTTTTGCAGTTTATATGAGCATAATATTTTTTTTAAAGGTAAAAATTTATTTCATTTAAAAAAAGAAAAATTCATTACGCGTTTTGGAAAATCAAAAAGACATGAAAATCATAAAGTGATTGTTATGGCATTCGTGAAAAATTAGAAAAAAAATTATAACTATACAGAACTTTCTAATACTGAAAATTGTGATATTCCCACTACGAATTGAATGAAAACTTTATATTTTGTACATAATAATATAATAAAAAATTTTGTTATAAATTCTGTGTACAAGAAGTGTCAAGGATTAAAAAAAAAAAAAAAAAGAAAAATGTTAGAAAATGGTTTATCTTTTGTAATTTATTTCCGCTTCCAGCTCTTGTCACTTATTCGAATTTGTTTTTTTTTTTGCTTTCTTTCTATAATAGCTTTAGAGCAAAAAAATATACATGTATGCAGCCCGATTACATGAAAAGTAATAGCTCCCTTAAATATTCTCCTTTAAACGAAAACTGTTTTTCATTTCAAAGTCATTACTTCTATTTTCAAAATGAAAAACCCTTTTTTGCTTCTTCATATTTTTTGTTGAACACACAAGAATGATAAATAAATTAGTAGATACAGAAGTGATTGCTTAGCACAATATTATTATTACATTTTGAAGTTTAAAATTGTATTGATTATATACAAAATAAAAAATAAAAAAAAAGTTCTTTTAATGCTATAAAAATATCATTTTATGTATAGGTACTACATGTATTTTAAAGGTATATAGTTTTGACAAGCATTTAATTTGAACAGTTTAAAAATCAATTTACATTTTTCTATATAAAATATAAACCTGAAAACAAAAATATTTCAACTTTTCCAATATAATAATCGTTTTCCATCATCAATATTACATTAGTTGCCCGTAAATTTAAGATGTGTATTGATGTCAGAGCAAAAACTTTATTAAGCTTTTCTAATTTCTATATTAATATCTAATTTGCATTGAAAATAATTCAACACAATTATATGAATATAAAAAAATTCATTAAAAATGAAGATATTCAGATCCTATACGAATAATTTAGCAGATTTCCACTAATAATAATCTTCAATTTAATTGTATAAAATGAAAGAAAATTTAATGAAAAATGTATTTCAAATAATATACGTATGTTTTTTCACTGGTTTTTTTTTAAACATACTTAATATATGTATAAATATATATTTTATCGTAAAATTTATTGTAATAGGAAATCGTGCGTAATCTTTTTTTTTTGTTAACAAAAATCAAAGCAATAATAATAAATATATTTTTTTTATTATTATTCATGTGTGGAAAAATTCAAAATAAATCATATAAATAGTACTGAACTTGTATTAAAAGAAGACAAAAACAACAAAACAAGAAGTAAATTTACATGTTGGGAAATGAACATAACAACTTCGTCCCTCACTGTTATGAAAGTCAAAGTACTTTATTAAAATATTCAAGATCAATGACAAAATTTATGATTTATACGCATTAATGAAAATATATACATTAAATAAATTATGTATTTTATGTACAGAAATTTCTTATAATAGCATTACAGAAATAAATCGGTTTCTATACTCTTGAAGCATTGTTATAAGAGTTTCTAGGAAAAAGAAAATTCAGTAATATAGAAAAATAACTTAAAAATTAATATTTAAAAAAAATTACAAAAATATTTAAATAACATTTATTGCGGTAAAATACGCGGCTATATGACTATTAAATGTCTCGTTTTTTATCTCTTTTGAAAAACGTCCTTTTAATAATTTTCTGATGCTCCAAGCATGGAAATAATTCTCTCAAATGGGGGGATAAAAATCGTTTAAAATATCAGGAAAAAAAAAATGTTTCCTACTTTTAATAATATTAAAGAATTGAATATTTATATTCTTTTGTATAAAGACACTCTTCATATACAGAATGTTTTTCAATATTCGGGAAATTATTATTATATTGAAAATAAATTCAGTGCTTATGTTTTACTTCCTGTTATAAGTACTTAAAAATTATATTCCAATACCGTATAAAATTGGTTCTTGTTAAATTTTATTTCTTCTTATTTTGCATCACATCTGGTTGGTAAATCTGTAACAGTTTGAAATGATTTTATATAATAAATTTTATGCCAAATTTATATTAAAATATTAATATTAATGTGATGTATTATACGTTTATCGTTTTTTTTTGACAATAAATGTGATTTTCATTGTAATTCGAAAATTTTAATTAAAAATAATCCAAAATACTTTTTAAGTGTATGTTTTCGGAATGTGCCCAATCGAGCATTTCCCGATCTTTAGTAAAATAAAATAAAACAAAGGTTCCATACCGATTATTTTGTACATTAATTTTGTCTATATAAAAGATAAAATGCATAAAAAAGTAATAAAATTCTCTTCATAATTATTGATAATGGTAATAAAAGCGAATTTTTTGTTGATGTAATAAAGTATCTACTTATCATTTTTCTATGAACGTAACAATCTATTAAGTCATATTCATGTATATTTCTGAATTATAATACAAATAAATTAGATATTTTTTATTAAAATTTCTAAATCATACATAAAATAAAACATCATTAAAACTTTTATTCATTATTATTATACATGGTATAATTTATATTTTTTTTTTCTTTTAACTTAATGATCTCTCAAAAAATATATATTTAATACTTCTAATACTCTTGAACATAAAAAATCATTATTCCTCGTAGTATATTTAAAAAGACATTTTCCTTCTTACTAAAAACCTATTTTTAGATACCCGAGTTTTTAAGAGTATATATACTACTTATTATGAAAGATTCAATTGAATTTTATCATTACATTATAGGTATTATAATCTATATAATGAATTATTTCTTGTTGTAATTGATATTTTAAGTGAATTTGTGTATAAAAATCAAAAAAATGTATAAAAAAAAATAAGCGGCTCGGCGTTTACTTTGCTTCCCTGTGAAGACAGAAAATAGTAGACTTGGGATTGCTGATTGTGATGGAATTTATTCGTTTGGTGAGTTTTAATTCTATGAAATGGAAGAATTAAAAAAATCCCTATTCTAAAACTGTAATTGATTCCTTCACTGAGCCAAAAAAAGCGTACTAAATTTTAGGACTTACTGACCATATTTGTCCCGCTTAATTTATTTGTTGTTGTTTTCTGTATAAAAATACTACACTGAGCCAAAAAGGCGTACTAAATTTTATGACTTTTGGCATTAAATCAAGTTCTAGTATTTTTATACACAAAACAACAACAAATACATTTTTTTTATAAAAAAAAACAATATTTAAGTTCTTTCGGTATCATATCAAGTACAAACTGCCCTAAAATCGTAGAGGCATAATTTTTAGTATCAAGGGAATTAATGTTATTCCAAAAATTCTTGAATTAAAATATTTGAATAATTTTAATAGTATGGCTGAATGGTAGAGTGATGGAATGAAATGCTAAAGACCGAGGTTCGAATCCCGATTAAGGCATAAGAAAAATAAAATAAGAAAGTAAAAATAAAATATAAAAAAAAAAATTAAAATAAAAAAAAAAAATTTTTCTCCAAAATGCCCAAAAGGCAATGATTTTAGTAAAACCGTCATTGGACGGTTTTTGTTGTGGAAAATACATGGTTTTTAGCATTTTTACATGATTTTAGCACGTTTTTTATCTCAGTGTTGGTGTAGGAATAGAAAACTGTAGACATATAGATGTAATATTTCATTTACCTCAATATACTTTTTATCAGTGTTATTTAAAAAAGTAGCATAGAAAAAAAAAAACAAAAAAGAACCTTAAAACCATGAAAAAAGCCGGCAAATGAACACTTATTATTGTTTGTGACTCAACTCAAATGTAGTCTTAACTTTATGCCCTACATCAAATTTATAATTTTTTTTGTAATATTTTCCAATCAAAGAAAGATCAAAGAATTTTCGTGAAAAAAATTGTTTTTTCTTTCAAAATCCGACCTAATTTAGCAAAATATTTTTTTATTTCAAACAACACACATAGGAGTTTTGGATTTAAATTTTAATGTATAAAGTAAAATAAAAATTGGTATGTAATTATAAATACAGTACAAAAAATAAAACCCAATTAAATAATGAAATTCAGAAAATTTATATTTCCAATATATATTTTTTTTGCTACTCAAAACTCCTATCAAATTATTTGAAAGGACCAGAATTGTTTTTCATTTTGAATTCAGATTCAATAGAAACTAAAAACAGATAATGAAATTGAAACTTATATTCATGTAGGCACATCATAACTATGTAAGTGGAAATATGTTAAACATGTTTATGTCAAATTATTTAATAGTAACGTATTGCTAAAAACTAAAAATAACGTAAATAAAATTTCTTTTCATATTTCCCCTTTTCAATATTTTAGAAAGTTTAAAAAAGTTTTCATTGTACATGACTTTTATTGTTCATATTTTTTTTTTATGTATGAAAAAGAAAATTAATTTTGTTAAAACCTTCAATATATATAAAAAATAATTATTTTGATAGAATTCGATACGAAATTTGATTTTATATATTTGCAGGAATTAAAACTTTTATATCGCGAAGTAAAACTTATTTGAAATTTCATTAAAGTCATACACAACGGTACTAAAATAAAAATTCTGCTTGAAATTATAATAAAAACTACACGTGTTCGAAACATAAAATAAAAAGTTCCATATTTATATATACTATTATACATAATACCTTGTTTATGATAGTTTTTCCTGACAATATCAAGTAAATGTAAAAAGACACAAATTTTTCTATTTTTTTTAATTATCTTAAATAAAACATTAAAATTAGCACACTTTTAAAGCTTTGAATAAAAATTAAAACCAGAAAAAAAAAAATTAATTTTTGTGGAAAGAAAAACGAAAAAGAAAAAACGGAAAATAAAACGTATATTTAATGAATATATTTATTTTCTTATTTCCTTTTCGTTAAAAAAAAAATATATTTAAAAAAAAAGGAAAACAAAAAAGCTCTATAGTCCCAAATAAGTATATAATAGTATTCCTCATTCCCTCCTTAATTCTATATAATATATGTATATATTTAAAATATTATACAAAATTTTATTATAACACAATAAAAAAAATGAATTTAGATTATTTTGGAAACACGTCATTCCAAAAAAAAAAAAAAAGCTCTCATCATTCTCAAGTTTTTCTTTCCAAGTAAAAAACACTAATAATATATATAAAAATATGTATATATACAAAAAAAAATAAAACTTTTAATGCTGTGAAACAAAGGAGATAAATTAGAATGATGATTTAGATTTACTTTTTTCTTATATAAAATAAATTTTCATATTTATTTCCACCGCAGGATGTACAATTCCTTTATTCATGTACAAAAAAATTTGAAATCTACTTGTGTGTAGGGAAAATTTATATTGAAAAACCCTAAGGAGGGCATAAATAAAAATAAAAAAAAAAGAAAGAAAAAATCTTCGAATATTATCGAAAAATAATAAAAATATTATAAAAAACACTATAGACAAGCTGCAAAAAAAAAATTTAAGAAAACTCAATTGACATTAAATCTAAAATTGACTTAAAATTCCCTCGTTAGGACAAAAAAAAAATTAAAATAAAATCATATTTATATATAATAAATTAAATAAAAGTTAACACGTATCTGAAATAGGTACAGAAAAACATATTTTTATATATATGAAATTTTAATACAGCTTTTCAGATGACATTCAGTGTACAATATTTCGATCTGAAATTTTTGAATTTTGTATTTTCTGTCGTCGGGATACGGAATACTGAATATAGTCTCTGGGATACTGAATTTAGTATCAGGAATACTGAATTGTGTATCTAAGGTATTAAATTTTTATTGTCGTCATAGATGGTTAACATTCCATTTTTACAATATATTATTTTCAAGCAAATATACATATACATTCTCATATAATATGCATAAAAATATTATTGATATTCTAATGTTATCGCTATGAAGCAATAAAATAAAATATGTATATATTTAAAAGTATAATGGATTTAATTTTATAACGAGAAAAAATACGCATCAAAGCTTTAAACATTTTTTACAACTTTAAAGCAAAAAAAAGAAACGTGTTAAACTTTTTAAAGTTCTTGCGTTGTGCATAGCTAATTATTTGATAACATTTTTCCATTAATTTCAATGTATCAAATTTTTTATGCCCTAACTTGAAAGAGTTTTTGATATATAATATTGTAAATATTATGAAGTTCAAAAAATTGTTTTCTAAAATCTTTCCAAAATTATGGAAAGCTATTCGATCGCTTTGAAATCGATTTTGAATTTTATTACAAAATATTCAAAGTTATTCAAGTACATTTTTATTATAAATTTAGAGATTATAAGCAGATCATATTTAATCATTTTGGGAAATCGAATTTTAAAGTATAGTATTTTAAGGCCATATTAATAAATAATTGAAAATTAGGTACAATCTAAAACTAAAAATTAGCTTGAGAACCTAAATTTCGATGATGTGTATATAGTAATATATGATTATTTATATGATGATGTGTATATAGTAATATATAGTAACTATTTGATTGAACTTGTTCTGTACTGACTCACTACACAATTATTTCCTGAACCACTTCTTTCATCGGTTGCTCCATTTTTCATATACAACAACAAAGGAATAATATTATAATTCACATAGAATTAGGTTAAGCTGTTAAAATTTTATAAACATAAAAATCTTGTTTCGAAATTCGAATTCAACTCTAATTGAATATAATATAATATATGTAATAGATATACTCTCTATAGAGAAAATATAATCCTTTAAAAACAAAATATATGTTCTTTTTCTTTAGATTTATGTTCATAAAAATTAAAAAAAAACATTCAACGTATATATTTATAGTGTAATAACCTATTTTTATTATTTCCATTACTACCATATAGATACTGTATGATGATATTGTTGATAGTATAGTATATCCCAGTTCTTATATCATAGATGGTAAATTTTACAAGTGCACTAACTTGCACAAACAATTTATTTCTTTACATTCTTTCTGTGTTAGAAAATAATTGGTACAAAGAAAATGCATTTCATGTAAAAAGTAAATGTGCAGTAGATATATATTATGGCTAAGTGGAAAATTGTGCTGATGTAAATACATGTCATGTTTAATATAAACTTCAAATATATGTCAAAAAAAAGTGCACTTTTAGCTTAAAACTTTTTGTGATATAATATTCTTTAAGGGTCAGTAATGTCCTAAATTAGGGCAAAAATAATAAACAGAAAGATAATTAACATTGGACATATGAGAGAGTAGTTCGTTTTAGGTTTTTTTTTTCTTTTTTATGTGCTTTCAAAAAATGTGTAAAAAATTAAATTTAGGTATATAAATTACTACTTAAGTTTTAAAAAGTTCAGGAATTCGTTTTTATGTATATATTTTATTATACCTTTTATTAAAAGCTAACTTTTTTTTTTTCTTTCTCATATATCTACTTCTACATTCTACAATCTACAACATCAATTCAGTGTCTTTTAAGTCATATTTAATTGTAGATTTAAATAATTTAAAAAAGATATAAGAATATTCATAAACAATTGAAATTTAAGTACCATTTTATTGACTAATAACAGTCTGGGCTACAGGAACCGATCGCAGCCGTCTCTGTAATAAACAATTTCACAATTTCACCTTCCCATAAACCAGAATTTAATCAAAACTCATCCAATAGTTTTCAAGTTTACCGCTAACACAACATTTTTGAAGTGGAAAGATATTAGAAGAAAATTTAACTTTTACAAAAATGAAAATGTAATATTTTATTTTAGAAATTTCCATCAAATTTAACATGGATTTTCCTGGAAATGAAAAAAAATAAATAAAATTATTAGGAAATAACTTATTAATTTATAAACTTTAATATTAAGATTACTTTTGAAAAAAAAAAAAAAAATTATTTTAATTGAAAAATAAGAAAAATATAAGATTACAGATTTATTTATAACATTACTCAACTTTTATTAAAAAAAAAATAAAAAAAAGTTTTCAAAAGTTTTGCTCATTTTAATAAAATATTTATTAAAAAGCCAATTTTAAATATATTTGCTACTTAGTGTCGGTAGTAGTTTGAACTCCATTATTTGATTTTTATTATTTTTTTTTTGTAACGTTTGCATAAACATTTTGACAGTTTCATACAATAATCATAAACTTTTTGCATATTATGTCAAATTCATAAAAAACTTCAAAAATAATTTTATACATATTTTAATTATTTTTCTGTGGAATATTTTTCCCATATGAATCATCAATAATTTTTTTGAAATATATTTTACACCATATAAAAGTAGATTACAAAAAAAAAAAAACATCAAGCATCAAGATAAAATTTCATTTACTTACACTTCATTTTGTCCATTTTTATATAATATTTTTTATAGTATCTGATATACAAAATAAAGTTATTTATAAACTGTGTTAGGTCCTTGATAATATCCTATTTTTAGTTTTTATATAAGTAACTATATATATATATATATATACATATATACATTTTTTCTAATACATATTAAGTATATAAAAAAATAAACATTATGATATTCTTTGTCTGGTTAGGACAGATTTCTACATTAAAAGCCATGTACCATTAATAGAAGAAAAAAAACTATATATATATATTATTATCTCATAGTATGATGATACTATATTTTATATCTCAATTGCAGAAGTTTACTGAACTATTTTCATTTTATTTAAATTGACTGTTTTTATTTTTTGTTTTTTATTAGATAATTTTTAGAAACCTCAATATAAAAATAAACTATTAATATGAACAGTTGATATTATAATAAATATTTGTCAAACGGCGGCAAGTAGTGTCATAAAACTGTACATGTTAATAAAACGAACATTTAAATAATAAACTTATAATATCGAAACACAATATGATTTTTATTCAGATTATAAATCTGAAATAAAATTCTTGAGTAAATCTAATACTATAATAACTAATTAAAATTCCTTGATTTTTATGTTCTTTCGTTTTTTTTATTAAGTGATAACATAAAAGTCATAACATATGCTTATCTATATACATATAAGGGAGATAACCAATGATTGATTAATCACGGAAGCTTCTTTTTGACTATTAGATGCTCACTTAGAAACGGTTTTGGAAAATTAAGTCTCCAACCTCGAAAATTGCCCAGAATACAGCGAAAAAAGCCATCAAAGTTAAAAATTAAGTAAAAGTTAAAAATTAATATTACAAAATTATACTAATTTTATATTATAGTTATTCGGAAAGGATTTAGTTTAAAAATACCATTATTCAACTTCATATTACTAGGTATTTAATATTATCAAAAATAGATATTATAGAACTCTTGTCACAAATTTATTAGAATTTTTTTTTTTTACAATTTTATAAGAAATTTTCTTTTCACGATGAGAAAACTTCTATTCGAGCTTTTCTAGCATTTTATAAAAAGCAAGCTTAAAAAAAATTAAAAAAATAATAAAATTTATTAAAAAATAAAGAAATTAAAAAATATTACTAACAAAAGCTATCTATTTTTTTTTTATTTACAGATAACATTCCTAACGTTGTTGTTGTTGTTATTATTATTGTTGTTGTTCTTGTTGTGCATTGCTAATTTAAAAAATAAATCTTTTTACATAAAATTGAAGTTCAGCATAATAAAAAAAAAAATCTAATTATTTTTTTTCCACAAATCATCATTTTTAATACATTATATAGAAAAATTAAATTTGCTATTTAATACAAAAATAAACCAAAAATATGTTTTCAAAAAAAATTTAAAACAATAATAAACTTTTTTTTTTAATTAACTAAAACAAATTAATGTTCTAAATTTTAAAGCTTAATAGGTAAAAGCCACAGACAGTATGACAAAGTAAACAAAGTAAAAAAAAAAAAAAAAAATTAACAACTTAATCCAAAAAAATTAAAACAGAATAAAAACCTAAATTTTAAAATTATTAAATGAATAATTTTTAATTTTTTTTTTAATTTCGCAATTTTAAATAAAAAAAAAATTTAATGTGAAAATATTTGAATTAAAAAAAAAAGCAAAACAAAACATAAAAATAAATACATATATCATAAATTTTTTCTTCGAAAATATTTTGCTTCTTGTAATATAAACAAAAACAAAAAAAAAAAAACCAAAACAACATAGAAAAGTAAACAATTAATTCTCTGGTATTTTCAATGAAAATAAATTTATTAAAATAATTATTATTATTTTGTTTACAATTATCATTGTTCAAAAATAAAAAAAAAAATAAAACATTTTTTTTAAAATAATTGTGCCAAAAAAACAATTTTTTTTTTTTAAATAATTTCAAATTTCAAAAAAAATAAAAATAAAAACAATTTAATTATTTTAATTGAAAACAAAAAAGAAATTTAAATTAGTTTTTTTTTTTTTGTAATCTTTAAATAAAGACAGAGATGAATTTAAATTTAATGAGAAGAATTATAAATATGATGTTGTCCAATAATAAAAATTTTCTAGTTTTACTATTAATAATAATAACAAAAAGAATACAATAAAAAAATGATGTCACACATTAAAAAACTTAAGAGAAAATTTTCATTAAAAATAATTTAATAAAAATTATTCTTAAAGAGAAAATTGAAAAAAAAAAAAAAATAAATTAAAAAATTTTCTTTAATTAAAGACATTATAATAAAATAATGAATTTTAGAATTAAGTTCCTGTTATTAAAATTATATATATATATACATATATATAAATAGAAATTTTTAAAAAATAAACTTTAAACTACAAAAAAAAAAAAAATTAATACCTAGTTGCAATTAGAATAAATTTAGTAAATTTTTAAATTAATTAATAATAATTTTATCCGGATAAAATGTTAAAATTAAAAATAATTAAAATGTTAGAATACAAAATTATTTGAAAAAAAAAAAGAAGAAAAAAAGCTTTAAAAAATTTTTGTGATTTAGTTTTAAAATAATTAAAAAAATAAAAATTAAAAAAATAAACAAATACTCATCATTATAATATGGCCGGTCCAGAAGTTCAGCAACGAAATGTTTCCTATAATAACAATTTAGAGGGTACCGGTGCAATTCGTCGAACTGCATTGAACTCTTGTGGCAGTAGCAGCGGTGGCACAACTACCATTTATAAAGATCGTAGGGGAAAAAATTATCGACATAATAGTAATCCTGATAATAATGATGATAATAATGAGGGTAGTAGTATGATAAGTGCTGGTAATTTTGATAGTAAATCAACATGTCGTGCCGGCATATGTTCTTCAATTGACTCAAGCAGCCGCCGCAGTGATGGATCAAATATTCGAATTGGTATTAATAATTTTAATAATAGTAATAATAATAGTAAAAATAAAAATATAAATAATGCACTTGTAACATCAAATTCATATCATCAAATTGAAATTTTAGTTGATTCAACAAGACTGCGTTCATCTTCGACGGCAGATGATATTGAACAGGGTGCTGCATTAGATAATGATGATGGCACTGGTGGGGCTGGCAGTGGTACTGAAGATGGTGATACTTTAACTAAAAAACATGTTCGTCATAAAAACCGACCATTAATTAGACGAATTATTACTTATATTAGAAATGCAATTTATGGAGTTCGATTTGCATCATCGATTGGTAAATATTTAATATTTAATTTGTTTTTCATTTATTATATAGGTTAGTACACATTATTAATAAATTAACTGAATTTCTCAAAAAACCATTCAGCATACAATAATATCTAATATCGCACAGTTTTATTAAATAAAAAACAAGCTTCTAATATTTACGTACGCTGTATACGCATTAATATTCGATCATTAAATTGAGTGTAGAAAATTTTAATGAAAAATTTAAATAAAAAACTAATATATTTTTTTATTTTCGACTGCCACAGAAATTGATCAAAATTTAACAAAAATTGTGGGTGTTTCATATTCAATAATATACATAAATAATTATTAAAAATATTTCATAATTTTTAGAAAATTTATGTCTAAATATTTTTCTACAAATATATATATATATATATATATATATATATATATATATATATGTATATATTAAAAGCTTTCATTAAAGTTATTTTATTTCTTTTAAATATATCTTATTTCTTTGTAACACAATTTATTTATTTTTATAACATATGGTTGTTTTTTTCTTTTACTACATTACTAATTAAATTCGGTTAGTTTATTAGTAAACGCATATAAACAAAGATTTTTTTTTAGGGAACAAAACAAAACAATAATAAACAAATAAAAAATATTATTTACGGTAGAACGTGCATAAATTTTATCGCAAAAAAAAAAAACTTTGATGAAAAGCTATAAAAATATTAAATGATAATAAACCAGAAAAATAAGAAAAACACAACAAAGTATACGATTATTTTGTTCATGCAACTATGGAATCTTTCAAAAAAGACATTAAAAATCACAGAAAGTTCTGCATTATAGAATATAAAACCAGAATAAAAAAAAAAACTTCGAAAGCCCAAGAAGTGTTCTTTAAAATTAAAAAAAAAAAAAAAAAAAACAACAAAAAACCTCAATCATATAAATAAATTTCTTTATTTAGATATTTAAAAAAAAATTTTAATTAATATATATACATATTTTATATGCATATTAAAATACATACATATATTTCAGGAAAAAGTCTGTTAAATCGCAAATAAAATTTATTGCCAAAAAAATAATTGTTGCAATACTACACTTTTCAATCAAAATTGTTTATTCGAATATTTTACAATATTTATTTTATTTGAAGCATGAAAATTATGGGATATTTATATATGGAATTTTATTTCGAATGTTAAATGCAGAGCTGGTCATATTTAAGATTTGTGCAATAGTTGTACAAAAGTGCAAAAAAGTGCAGAGTACTTATACTGGCAAATACTTAAATATAATCAGCTTTTTTGATACTATATGGCAGTTCCAAGATTTGTAGTGTACCTACATTAATATTTAATTTTGATTGACATTCATTAGAATTCGATTTAAACCGTTAAATTCAAATTTGTATTCCAAATTCTAAATAGCTTTGTAACGATCTAAAGAGTACGTTCTTTATAGTACTCCTGAGATCAATTCGCAGACTCAAATAGAATAGCAAATATATGCACATACTTGGTTCGTTAAGAAGCACTCATAATCCGAATACTTTTATTTCCATATTTATATTATACTGCAAAAAAAGACTTTTCACTATACAAAATGTTAAAAATGTTTTTACAACTGTTTTGTGGAAGATAAAATATTATTTTATCTATTTTGAGGAAACATAATAAAATTGAATATTTATTATTAACAATGTGCAGGATAAAAATAAAAATAAATTATAGTCTGTATATAATATTTTTGTAATATTTTCGAAAGGTAGAAATGAATTGTTTCAAAAATTGTTTCTTTTTTAAATTGGAATTTAGAAAATCGCCCGCTAGCGCTGTTAGGTATATTCATAAAATTATTTGCTCATGCGTTGTTAATTGGCGTTTGAGAAAATTGACAAATATTAAAGACCTATAAGTTTTTGATACTATAATAAACGGAAATTATTATGCTTCGCAAGTCAATAATTCTAAATATCTAAAATGCCAAAAAATTGATAAATAAGATTAAAATATTTTTTATATTATATGTAACTAGCTGATCCGGCGTGTTCCCCTTTCTGCCTCTCCCTTCTGCCTCGCCCTTCTGCCCCTCCCATCTGCCCCTCCCATCAGCATCTCCCATCTGTCCATCCCATCAGCCTCTCCCATCTGCCCCTCCCGTCTGTCCCTCTCGTTTGTCCTTCCGTCTGCCCCTTTCGTATGCCCCTTTCGTCTGTCCCTCCTTTTTGGATTTTATTCGAACTTTTTAATTTTTTTTTTTTTTAGTATTAAATATTTTTTTTAACATTTTAAATAAATCACTTTCTCAGACTTACCTACTATAAAAATAATTTTTCTATTTTGAAAATACTTCACATTTAAAGAAAAACATGAGAAAAACACCTTTTCCCCTTCACTTATGGCTATGAAACATAGCTTAGATCCGATTCCAAGACCTACTGAATATACACACAAAATTTCATAAAAATCGGTTTAGCCGTTTCGGAGGAGTTTGAGGACTAACACAAAACACACGAGAATTTTATATATATAGATTTAAGTTATAAACAAGAAACCACCGGATTAGAATGGGTGATGTTCAGAAATAATGTGAAAACTCTATCCCTATATTTGAATATAAAGGCAAGCCAATAATCAAAAAATCATCCATAAATTTTGTAGAAAAGTTTTTTAAGTACAAATTTAATTGCTTTTCTAGCACCATTGCGGTAATAAAATTCCTTTTAAAATAAATAAATGCAATAAATTGTTGAAACTATAATAAATTAGATGGATTTTTTTTTTGTATAACTGCATTATTATTTTATTGATATTTTTTATTGTAATTTTGTTCTTTTTTATGTGTTATATCATAATTTATATGTTTTTTTTTGTATTGAATATATTTAACGCTTGCTACAATTAACTCATTTTTTAAAATTTTAATTCGTGGGCTTAGACTGTTAATGTTAATGCATAAATAGGTTTAAGGCTTTTTCATTAAAATAAAACATATCTTAAGAATGTTCATAAATATTATCTAGAATTTAATTGCTAATTTGCTTGAAGTGTAAATTAAAACTACTATGCCTGGTTGCTTTTTAATGCATTTAACACAGCATAATTATTAAATAGTAATAAATATAAAACAGTACCTATTTCAGCATTTCGATTTAGGATACTTTAATTTCAAGATACCTACCTCAGTCACAATCACCTTGTTGAATCACCCATATTTTTATTTTAATCAGAATTCATTTAAAGGAGTAAACACAATTGGGGCCACAACGACGGCGACAACGACGACTACAACGACAACGACAGCGATGTCACTGAAGTGACAACAATTACGGCGACGGCGACGAAATAAATAAACATGAAAAAAATAAACAAATAGAAAAATAAATAAAAAAAATATATGGTTGTGGTGTCGCCCGGCGACAAAATAGAAACATTTCTAATTTGTCGCCAGGTGACAATGTGGTTTGTCGCCAGTCGTCTCAATTGTGTTCATTCTCATACAAATATATGGTTTCTATTTTTTTTTGATAGTCGCTATCGTTGTGTTTACTACATAAACTTTCATAAAATTTAAAATATTTTAAAGTTTTATAATAAAATTATTTAGACTTTTGGCTTGTTGAGAGACTCTTACTTCCTTAGTTTTAAGTCGAGGTGATGGATGGACGGATGAACGGATGAACGGATGAACGGAAAGACATTTAATGCAAACATATAGTCCGTTTTTTCATGGAAGACGGGCTTAATACACCAACAGTATGTGTTAAGGAAAATTACCATTTTCATAGTAGATTCCTTATTCCGTCATATTATATATATGTATTATTAAATTATAATTTGTTCAAATTATAATTTGTTCAAAATGAATCTCATTGTTTCAAATTTTATAAAAGTTGATTTCAAATGAAAGAATAAAAATTGAAAGACATGCAAATTAAAATAGTAAAATAATAACACCAGTAGACATATAAATGTATCCGTTTATGAATAATTTATTATGTTTCACGTGGTTTTCTTTTATCATTTTCTTATTTTTGAAAAAAAATTTCTTAAGAAAAATATATTTCTGTACATTTTTTTATTCAAATATAAAAATGCCCAGCAGCAGTTTTAATAAGAAGTGAATATCTAAGACTATTATCTTTATAATTTTATGCTACAAAATTTCATGTATCAAACAGAAGTCATAAATAAAGAAATAAAGATTAATATTCTTTAAATAGTTTTCTATCAGAAGAATTATAAATAGATCAAGGACCCTTAACAATACTTCAATAACAATTAAACATTTAAATCAATTTGAAAAAAATTAGTACAAATATTAAAAAAAATATAAATTTATTAATTAAAAAGTTCGTTAGAGAACCTTATTTTTGACTCATGGAAAAGATTTATAAGACACATAAGTTGTTATCAATAATTAGAAGTTGAAGTAACTTAACAAGATTTTTTTTTTAAATTGGCCAAGGGAAAATATATAAAAGAAAATTCTATGTTTAATTATGAAAAGAAAAACTATTTATAAATTGTTCATAATGTTAGCTACAAAACCTAAATAATCTTGAGGAAATAAAGAGATTGTATGATTTTTCTTAAAAAAAAAAAATAGAATAAAAAATTATTTTTCAAACGAAAAAAACCAGCAATTCTGTTTGTTAATCTGCTTAAAAAAAATATCGTCTTTTTTTTCAAATTTTTGCACAGAATACCTACAAAATGTAGAGCATTGATAGCATTATACAACACAGATACTAATATGAGTATATAGTACGAGGGAAATTCGATTACATATTAATCTAAATGTTTTTCTCTAAAAATGTGTTTTGTGATCTCAACATGTATTGGTATTATTAATTATTTTATCAGTAAAATTTTTAAAATAAAAAATATAATTAAATTTATTGTAAAATTATTTATTTGAAAATTTCAATCTTTTTTTATTAAAAGATGTACAAAAATTAAATTATCTATATGAAATGTAATAAGTATTTTATTGTCTTTGTAAGTATTAATGTTTTATTGGATTATCTTCACGAATACTGATAACGAATTACCAACATGTAAAAGACACCAACGTATCTTCTTCCATCTCCACTGAACCTCTTTTGTCGCTCATTTTCAGTTTTTCTCTTTGCTGTTTGTTCCTTTTGGTTTCCCTTTCTTTTCGATTCGCTCTTCTGTCACTACTCTCTGACTCTTTTTCCTGCCGCTTCTTGTTCGCCCTTCTTTTCCGTCTGTCCTTTTAAAACCCTGCTATCCTTGGGCATTTAGAAATTATTATAATTACCCTACGCTTGACAACCAAAGTTGACTAAAAAAAATTAAATCAATTTAGTCATTTTAGGAGCAGTAAATTATAGTCAAACATACAAAAATACATTACAAATATTGTATATTTTAGCATATGGATAGTGGTTAGTTTTTAAATACCAAAAGCTTGTCCATATTAAAAACACAAGACATAAAACATATTTACCAGCTTTCTCTTATAACAAGAAATTAATGTCATAAAGTATATCGATTTTATTATACTATATACCTACTTTAGTTATTAAAAATTCTCTTAAGTACAAATCATATAAATACATAAATATAATCTTTTCTTATCAAACATGAATTTACTTTTATTTGAAATCTATTCTTTTATTATTATAGGTACTGAAAATATTAAAATATAATTATCTAAAAGGTATACTACTTCGATATACAAAAGGTACTACTTCCATATACATTGAATAATGTTTTAACCTTCCTTTCATATAAATTATTGAATATATGCATATTATATGTATTTTTATATAAATAGAAATATGAAAGACACAAAACCGTCAGTCCTTTGAACTTTAATATTACAAAAAAACTTATCAAATTTTATATTTTAAACCCCATATCAATAAATTCTAATAATGTGGTTATAAAATTATTTACAACTTGGAATTGATGTTATTTAAAGCGATTAAAATTTTATTAAATATTCAATAAAAGAGATAAAATAGAAGTGCAATATTGTGCAATTGTAAGTATTAAAATATTATAGCAAAATATTCTTCAAGAATATTATATTATTGTTGAAATATTCAAAAGCTAAAATATTACTTACATTAATTGCTGACAGTTAAAAATTACTCATTAGTAGATATTAGTAATATTATTTTAATTTTAATAGTAATTTTTAAATGGTTATTAAGTTTTGCTATTACATTTTGAACTCTGTATTTCATATATATTTATATTTAGGTACATTAATTTTGATATAAGCTGTTGGCAATTGTTTACCAAGTATTTTTTATGCCAAGTATATTTTGTTGTCGCAACAAGCGCTTCCAGAAATACAGCTTAATCATTTAATAATTTTTAAACCAAAATAAATTCTCACTTTTGAAGTGAAGTAACTCTTCAAATATTAACTTTTATAAAGTAAAAGGCCCGAAGCTTTTTGACTTAATAATATCAAAAAGTTTTTTTTTAATATTTTTTGAATGAATATTTTATGATAAAAATTAAATTACTTTAAGAACTTTTAAAACTTTTTAAGTATACATATATATAATGAACAGAATTTCTTCAAAGAAAAACCAAAAAAAAAAAAACTAAATTCAATTTCTTACAAAATTTACCTCTAAACGTATTATTAAGTACTAATTTTTGTTGAATTAGTTCCTTCAAAACTTTTAAATTGTGGTCGTAACCCTTTTCTAGGTCACCACCTTGAACAGCTAAGTGCAGGGAATTCCAGCCAGAATTATCTTGAATATTTAAAGCAGCTAATCGAGGTCCACTGTGATTTTAAGATTTTTTTTAATAAGTTTTAAATAAAGAATAAACAGAAATTTGGTTTTTTCATAACACAGAAATTGTCGCATTTAGAGGTACATAAAGTTGAGGTATTTATTATTAATATTTTAATTAATAAATTTCCTTTGGATCATTTGAATTGGGTAAATGAATTCCGTAGTTTCTGGTTGTGAGAATGAAACTATGTATAATCTTACAATAATTAAAAATTTTAATTTGTATAATTATTTTTCAAACTTTGTAACAATAATTCTTAAAATATTTTTTCCAAATTATTTTTATAATATAAAATTTAAAAATGGCAATCAATAAAACTCATTAAATTAGTTCCGTGCCTATATAAAATATGGACCTTATTTGCATGAAAATGACATTTGAAAATAAATTAAAAAAGAAATTGAAAATACAAACTAAATTTTATTGCTTTTTTATGTTATAATTTATGTTATAATGGGTTCTTTTATTAATTTTTAAGCGAGAATAAAGTGAAAATGTTATGCATAAGAAAATAAGATATAAAAAGGATTAAATATACAAGATTAAGTAACTTTTAAAAGATCTGTTTTATTTATAATATTATATATATATATATTTGAAGCTTTAGTAAAATTATGCTGTTCGCCTTGAAGCAGAGAAAAACCACTAAGCTCGACAACCTTAAATACTTTTATTCATTATTTAGTAAATAAGTCAGTAAATCAGATTTTATATAAAAAATAACGCAAAATTGGAGAATAAAATCAATATTATGTCGTGTTTATTGAGTTGAATATTTAAAGCGTGTTAGAAAAAATGTACAAATAAGTTTAACCTCATCATAAATGATTGTAGCATCCAAAATATTCAAAATATTTCAAAATGAATTGAAAATAGAAAATATCAAAATTTTTACATTTAACTAAAATTTACCAATATATAATTATTTTTGACTTTCACCTGAATTTGAAGGTTTTACCAGGATTTTTAAGAACAAATCTCGTCTTTTAGAGCTGTATAATTAAAAGATTAATGTTCATGTAAACTGATTTTAAGCCATCTTTGGAAAATTATACTTGTTTACAAAGCAATAAAATTTCCCACTTAAATTTTCACAATATAAGAAATATTAAAGTTCTTTTTCGTATACAATAATGTCTGAAAAAGAACAAAAATTTATACCTTTAAAATGTATAGTATTTTCTTTCCTAAAATAATAAAAATAAATCAATACCTTTGTGTTTTCTGACGCAAACCTGAAATTATTAAGGATTTAAAAATACCCATGAAAGGACTAAAGAAAAAATACTAATTCATAAATAAAAAATGAAATTCAAGATAATAAATAAATAAATTATATATCCATTATCAACAGCATAGAAATATAAAAAGAAAATCTTAAGTCAAAAATTATTTACAAAATAATTAAAGCTTTTTCTCTGTTTCTTAATGAAAAACAAAATTAGTAAAGTAATTTAAAAAAAATTATACCAATTTTTATGTAATTTATTTTATTAATGTCATAAATACTGAAACAGAAGAAAGTTAATTTAAAATAATCCTAATCGCATAATTTTTTATCAAAAGTGAAGTTAATTTTTCTTTATTTCAGATTCGGAATTAGAAGAATTAGATAATTTACCACCACGTTATCGGCCTGATTCACTAAGTGCCCTATGTCGTGCAACCAAATTTTCAGAAGCTGAAATCAAACGAATTTATCGTGGCTTCAAGGCTGAATGTCCAACTGGTGTTGTTAGAGAGGATACATTTAAAATAATATATGCTTCTTTTTTTCCCCAAGGAGGTTAGTATTTTTGAAAACACTCTTTTATGTATATAGTACATATAATTATGTTAAAAAATTAAATTTTGAAATCATTAACAAATTATTATAATTAACAATAAATTTTTAATTGATGATCTGTTAACAATATTTAAGTTCAAAAAAATTTAAAAATTGTTACAAACGTAAAGTCAGATCAAATGCTAGCCGCTTATTTTCCAATTGAACTCGGTTTTTCCACTATAATTCCCAAGAAATAATAGTATGCATAAATTTCAGACTTTCAATACTCTCTTTTGTGCCGACTTTCGTGATTATTATTTGTGAAAACAGAAATAGAATGACTAATTTATATTTAACTAAAATTAGTTAACAAAACGATATTTAAAATTACAAAATTAATATTTTAACGCGCCCAATAACAACGAAGCTGCATGTTTCTTGATAAGGAAAAAAAGTATAACGCCTTGGCATATCATGCTTATTTAATGGCATACATAATAATGTTTGTTATTGATTATATCACTTAAGAATTTTTAATAAATTGTAAATGCATAAATTATTCGAGTAAATTTCCTTAGGGACATCTTATAAATGAATATAATGGATAATTAATTAATTAACTATTTTTCATATAATGTACATAATTACTAAACCAACTGCTTTAAAGTTTTTTTTGGTTAGAAAATATTTTAAATTTATTCAAATTTAAACTATTTGTTGTAATAAAATTCCGCTAAGAGAAATTTAATTAAATAATTATTTATAATTATAAGATTAAAAATTTAAATAATAGAAAATTAGATAAAATGTATTTCGCAGTTAAAATATTTTCTTAAGCTTTACGGCGATATTTGTGATGTAGCACAATATGAATATTTTCTAAACTTTTGACTCACATGATAAAAATATTCTTAAAATAATATACATAGTTATCTGAAGTTGGTAAACCGAATTTTTTCTTGCTTTGACAAATTTATTAAATAAGTTTTTTTTCAGATATATAGATTGTTCTAATATTTTTTCTATAATAAAGGTTTGACAATTTTTTTTTTTTTGTAGTTAAGTTTCAGGCAAATTCATTAATTGCTAGAAATGATTAAAATTTAAACTTTTTAATAGTTAATTTAAACTTTTTAATAGTATGGAAAAATTTAAATTAAAACATTCTCTAGCTCATTATTAACAAACTTAAATATTATATTAAAAATGATTTCGCTTCTTTCTAAAACCTCAATCCGTATATACTACGTATTATTCATTTGTGATAAAAATTTAAAATAAAAAAAAATTTTAATTTTATTTTTCGCAAAAAAAAACCTTTTTGAACTATTTTATGTTGTGACACTACTAACGGCAGAAGGTAAGTTTTATTGTAAATAATCAGTATGAAAACTTCTAAAATTTATCAAACTATAATATAGGAAAATTCTCTACTTAGTTAGTTATTAGCTCCATTAAAAATTTCTGATAACTTTTTTTTCTTTAATTTTAATCTACATCACTTTCATAATTTAAATATTTTATATAGTTACGTAGCAAGTTATTTTTGAATTTAAATAAAAAAAAACTTTTTTCTAAAGTTTTGTGTGATTTGACATTTTTGACCAATTTGCTTGAAAATTTTATATATTATATTATAATATTACTTGTTATTTTTATGATGTACCTATACTTTTTTATTCACTATCATAATAAATCATTTTAATCTATAATATACATTTAATATTCTATATATCTAAATTATATAGTAAATTGCAAAATAAATTTACTTTCCTTTCTCTATCTCTAAAGTAGATAATTTTTGTTTATATTGTGAAGTTTAACAATATTATTTTCACAAACTAACTATGTCCATACTTATTAATAGTTTCTAAATAAAAAATTATTATGCGAAGATATACTTAAAAGGTTGAAGTTAAAGTAAATTAAAGTAAATTCCGTCAGTAATAGCAATTTATAAACATTCTTTACACTATATATAGAAAGTTACGTACAAAGTATTCTCAATGAAAAATATAAATTAAATTTTTTTTATTGAAATATTCAAAGCGAAAAATATTGATTCTATGTATTTTTATAATTTGACCAACGCATTAAACTTTATTTTGCTACAGTCAAAGAATATTAAATTTGAACATTGAAAACAAAAATACAACATAAAAATAAATTAAAATGCCATATTTTCGATATATTGTTAAAGGTTTTTAACTTTTTTTTATTTTCAAATTCATTAATAAGTTCTGTTTGGTTCACTGGATTTGTTGATTTACATTATATTAGCTACATAAATTTTAAAGTTTTTTTTTTATTATATATTGAAATGTTATAGTTATTATTGAATATAGAAGTTATTTTTTTTGGATATCTGGTTTACTCAAAAGAGAAAAAAACATTTTTTTGGATTTAACATGATAATCGACACACCATTCATCAAAATAAAAACTTTAACTTTATCGTATCGACTCTGAAACCTCCCAAAAAAAATTAAATGGGGACAACTATTTTAATATTGTTTAACTAAGAACTGAACAACAGCTTAACATCTAAATATTAATGTAAATTAATTTTAAGCCGTTTTTCCTTCATCATCATTTAATAAACGATACCATTCGCTCTATTCTAACTTCATAACTCCTGAAATTATTGTATAATAATTATTCTTCGAAAATTATTTCAACTTTTTCTCTTTGACAAAAACATTTTATTCATTTTTACAAATAATTCTTTCTTCTAAAACAAATAATACTTTTCTAGAAAAATAAACAATTTGATACCCTAAAAAAAAAATATATTTCTTCAAGTTTTTGTCAGTCAAAAATAATAGTCAGTCTGCTTCTGAAACTTAAAAAGAATAATTTCAACCCTAGAACGACAGTTGATAGAACTTTAGTTTATGTTGAAATTTTTTATCGGAAGAACAGAACGGTGTCCTGAAATAGCGCCGCCTGACATAGTGCTGCCCGAGAAACTGAAATAGCGCCGTCGCAATTTCGATATATTAAACTAAAACTGAAAAAGTGCCGCTCAATCCGATTTCATATAAAACTGAAATAGCGTCGCCGATATCAGTTTTTTGAATTGGAGGCACTATTTCAGTTGAAAATGAAATAATGCCGCCAATTTCAAACCGAAATAGCGCCGCCGATTTCAGTTTTCTGAATTGGCGGCACTAATTCAAAATATTTTGAATTAGCACCGCTACAAAAATGTCGGACGATCCAGAAAGGGTGAAAAAAAATTGTTATAACCGCGAAAAACTAAGCAAAATGTATGGAAATGCTGTTGTGCGTAATGGGTGACTGCTACGGGGTCCCATTCACTTCGCGCAAACATGATTTTTGCTGGCGGCACTATTTCAGTTCCAAGTCAAATAGTGCCGCTCAATCCTGTTTTCATATAAAACTAAAATAGCGCTGGCGTTATCAGTTTTCTGAATTGGCGGCACAATTTCAGTTGAAACTGAATTAATGCCGCCAATTCCAAACCGAAATATCGCCGTGATTTGCGAGTAGCGGCACTATTTCAGTTTGAATCCAATTAAAAATAAATTAGCTGCACTATTTCAATTTCAACTGAATTAGTGCCGCTCATCTTGGGAGGTGCTGTTACATGGAGCCAACAGAACTTATCATCTAAAACTCTTTATGAAAACTCCTTGTAATTTTCTGTTTAGAAAAAATTATGTTGCAATAAGTTGAATTTCATTATTATACATAATATTTTCTAGATTTAATGTTTTGGTTTTTTTTTGTAAAATTCCTACATTTTCTAATACTTTCTAAGATAACATATAATATATAAAAAAAATTCTCAAAAAATATAATTCACTCTACATTCACAATATTATTAATCAACATTATTTTTTGTGGTGTTCTTTTACCATTCTTTTTGAAAAATGTTTTACTTTTAAAAATTTAATTTCTTTTTCCCAAAAATTAATTAATATGAATTTATTTATTTTTTTAATTAATGCAGCAAATTCTGGATCATATGCACACTATGTATTTAATACCTTAGATCAAGATCATAGTGGATTAGTTAGTTTTGAGGTAAGTTTAACATATTTGTTACAAATTTTATATTAATTAATTTTACATTGTGATGTGTGAATTCTATATACATTTACATAATGTTCTTGGATACCTTTTTTTTATATGACAGAATAGAAAAATAAATGAAACTTGTGTATTATGTAAATATCTTATAATATTGCGAACTTATACATTCTATTATACATATTGATATTTATCGTTTATTAACAATAAAAATACCTTAATTTATTTTCAAAATAATTAATGAAAATAATATATACGATTCAATTCGATTTCGAAACCAATTAATTGTTGGAAAATTTATTGCGATTAAAAGTATGTACGACTTTTAATGCCAAAATAAGATAAAAAACATAAATTTAGATGAAAATAATAAATACTTTAATTATGTTTGGATAAAACGTATTTTGTGTCTATATAAATTTTTTATTATTTCATTACATTATTATGTAAAATTCAAGTGAAAATAAAACATTTTTTTTTTATAAAGTTGATGGCTATAAGGTTCTTTCATTATTTGATGGTCGTTATCATAAATATCTTTTAATTAAAACTTATTACTATAATTGTACATTTAATTTTTCTTTTCTTTGTAATATAAATACATATACTTAAGTGTGACAAAGAAATATAAATATTTTGAATAATTTATTTTATTTCTTATAATTTTTAGATGATGTTAATGAATTTCTTTATTTTTTATTTTTTGCTTTATAGGTTAAGACTATAACTTCTTTTTAGTTTTTTTTTTGTCATAAACATTGAGATAAAGATTATCGATTCTATATTAATATTCGATTAGACGGGTAGTTGATGTTATCGTTGTTACGCCAAGAGATGGTAACGATGGTGCGTGGTTACCAAGTTTTCGGTGTTTAATAAAGTTCTATATAGAAAAAACTAAAATAGGCTATATATGTACTTCTATAATGGCCAAGTGCTAGTGTTGAAATCAAAATTCAAATTCTTTTATACTTTTATATTTTATTATTTTCATTTTATACATTTTTACATTAAAATCTTATTACCTTGTTTTTTCCATAAGAATAACCGATTCAAATAACTTCCACAAATTTACCCATAATAGTCACAACACTTTTCTTCTTCTTTTTTTATGTAGGTATACAAGAAAACAAATTATTATCATTTTTCATGCTTGTCTTTTTCAATAAAAGAATAGAAAGCCTCAATGGTTTTGTTCGATAAATAACTATTCTTTACTTTGCAAAAATTAATTATTTATTTTATTGAAAAAAAAAGAAAAAAGAAAAACTGTTTTTCCTCTTAAGTTTTGAATATATATGGATATGAATATAAAATATATACGAGTATATTATATGTAATGTTTTTCTCTGATAATAAAATAATATTTATGTCTATGCTTTTACAAGCTAATAACAATAAAAATAATAATAATTTCATTATTTGTTTTTATTTTGTTATTTTATTTGCATTGAAATTTGGTAAAACTTATGTTTTTTATTTACATGTTGTTTATAAAAAAAAATTTATATATAATTTTGAAAGAAAATAATGAGTTACAATAATTTTGGGTGAACAATCGCTGTAGAGGAAGTCTATTTTTTTTTTAAGACTATGAAGGCAATATTGGTGAACTTGAATTATTTTTTAATTCTTCCAGCGATTTATATGAACCTTTATTTTAACTTTATAATCCTAACAAAATAATTTATTTGATTAGCCCTGGAGACATATTTTATTACAATTTAGACTATTTAAAGATTAGATCTAAACAAAATAAGTTTAATTTCTAGCATACCAAAACAAAATAAAAATGTTCAAAAACTTGAAAATATTATTGTTTCTTATTTTCCCTTGAATGAAAGCTCAGTTTCTTTCAGATTGAGGTGACTTTTCAATATAACATAACGAACAAAATATATAATATCTCTTCATTTCGTTTAAACAACTTAAAAGTTTTTTTGAAATTTTGTTTATTTACTCAACAGATTTAAATCCTTAATGTGGTTTATACATATAGTATACGTATTAAGTATATACATACCTAATACCTTTCATCATTCTTAAAAATATATTTTCTACGAAAGAACGTAAACAAAATGTAAAATTTAATTTAAATTTGTGAATAATACAATTAACTTTAACAAATACGTAGATGTACTTATTTCTTTATATAAATATGCTTCCTAAATCCCAAAAAATTACCTGTTGAATAATATAAAATAAAGTCAATATTGTCAAAAGGGATAAACAAGTGTGTTACTAAATGTGCGTGTACTCTCTTGGTACCTCAATTACTTAATTTATATTATATATATTTCAAAACATTACAATGTTTCGTGTTCAATTCTAATAAAAGAAAAAAAAATTCATACAAAAAATTCATTATAAAGAAAATATTTAGATTGTTCCTAATTTTATATTTCTTAACTTGATTTTTATTGTGAATTATATTACAAAATATGAAATTTGCACTTACTTCGATTTTCCTAACTTTTCATGCAGAAAAAAAAAACCAAAAAATTCTTGCATGGATCAATAATTCACCGAAAAAAATATTTTCGACTTAAAAAAACTAATATTGTATTCAATTTTAACTTTATTAAGTATATATTCACGCACAATGTATTTCTAAGGTACATGATTCTCTGCCTTGTATTTAATTTGCGTATATGACACAACATATTAAAGCACAAACCACTCTAGTTAAATTTATATTTAATTTTCAGGAAAACGGATATTTATTTATATTTGAAGTTGTCATAAAAAAAATTTTTTTAGCGTAATTTACATTTTTTTACCTTAATTCATTTATTTTAAAGCTTTTAAAGACATCAAATTTTGCTAAACAAAAAGAGAATATTTAATGTGCTTCATTTATTCTTAGAAATTATTGATAAAAAAATATATATTTAAAATAAGGCGAAAACTCATGAAACATCAAAAATAATTTGTTTAACTTAGTTATTTTATTAATTCAATAATGAATTGATGAAAAATTTCTAACTTTTTTAAAACCTGTACTATGTCGATATTTCTTTGTAATTTCTTTTGTAGAATTAATTATCAGTAATATTTATCTTCAGTTTTATTTTCGAATTTCGACATTAATAGGCTGTACAGAATTTATTCTATTTTTAAACTTAAAAAATTTTTCCTTGTCCTAATATTCTGTTGTGCCTAATATTCTGGCTTATTCATTCCAGAGCATGAGCAGCATCATAAATAAACCGAAATATTGGTCAAACGATGAATATATTTTATACAAATTACAAAAAGACATATAATTTTAGATAATTAATTGTTCTAGCTTACCTGAATTTATTTGAATTGTTAATTTAAAACTATACTTCATTCAGTCGAAGCGCCACAAGCTAACTTCACTTTCTTGAAATTTAAATTTTTACAATAAAAAGAAATTGGGAATTAAGAAACCTATTACTTAAACTGTCGGCCGATAAAACTCTAAAGTGTCGGACGATTAAAACGTATATTATTAAACTGTAAAAGAACTAACCGGGTACCACGTAACTAATAGAAAATATTTACGAATATTTAAAAAAAAATTAAACCGACCGTCAATTTAACTTACCACCTACATTCTTGTTTTTTTATTATATTAGTTTCGTAATACGACCTAGCTTGAAATTTTTTTTTTGAAAATTAATGTATCTTAAATTTCTTTTATTTTTTTTTGCAGGAATTTGTTCAAGGACTTTCAGTATTGTCGAGAGGTACAATAGACGAAAAATTGCGATGGACATTTTCATTATACGATATTAATGGAGATGGTTATATAACGAAAGAGGAAATGACTGATATTGTGACTGCCATATTCGAATTAGTTGGGAGTAAAGATACTATGGAAGGTGAAAGTGAACGGATCAAAGTTAAAGTTGATAGACTATTTGAGGTATTGAAAATTTCTTTAAAAAAAAAAAATATGAATAGTTAAACTAAAAAAATTAGCTAACTTTGTAGAAGTTATATATTTAAAAAACATAAAACTTTCAGATGGGTTACCCCTGATATCCTTTTATATGGTTTACCCCTGATAACCAGTATTTCAAAATCCAGTATACAAAATCCAGTAAGACGAAATCCAGTAAGACAAAATCCAGTAATAAAAAATCCAGTAAATCCAAAATGCAGTGGTCAAAAATCCAGTGAGACAAAATCCAGAAAACCAAAATCCAGTAAAATTTTGCTGGATAATAGTTATATTTGAATATACAATTCACAATAGGTACATATCATAATAATAGAACATCAGTATTCATCCATCATAAAGTATACCTGATTTTATTACATTCAGAAAATTATAACGGATTTTTTAGCCTTAAAAAAAATGAGTATTTAAAAGAAAACGAATATTTCGTCATAATCAAATTTGTTCTTGTAGAGTAAAAATCGAAAATAAAGTTTAAAAAATTAAAAAATAAAAGAAAAATTAGTAAAATGAAAATATCAATCAAATTATCAAATAAAGGGAAGGAAATGCTTTATATTGATAGCTACAGCTATTATTATGATAAAAAATCGGGAAATAAAACTTCTTGGGGCTGTTCCAAGCGAAGTAAGAGTAGAGTAACTACTTTCAAGTTAGCAACAGGAAAAATAGACGTTATAAAAGGCCCTACTGAACATACACATAGTCCGGAAGCTCATGAAATCGAAGTTAAACGAATAAGTTTCTTCGTTATTGTTAACCGAAGAAATACGACGAAATTGGAATACCTGAAGGCGATTGTCATAAATATTTCACTTTAATTTTTTTTTTCTTAAACAATTTTGAATTACATACTTTTGATTTATTTTCCTTTTATAAATAAATAAACATATTTATAAGAAATTATGTTGAATTTTTTTTTTTAAAATAGATACTGGATTTTGTCTTACTGGATTTTGTCTTTCTGGATTTTAGATTTTGTCTACTGGATTTTGGCTCTACTGGATTTTTTTCAAAACTCGATTTTTGTTCGATTGGATTTTAAAATACTAGATAATGGGGGGTTCCCATTTTAAATTTCTTTAAAACGTATTTATACTTACTGTACACGAAATAGAATCCTCTTGAACTTTATATGACTTGAATTTTATTATTTTTTAGGCACACAAAAATTATAATTTCTAATCTTTTCATCAATACATAAATTATATTGATTTAATTTATTTTTGTAAATTTTATATTTTCCAATTCAAAATTTTGTAAACGATTAAATCGTCTATTCTACGAAGACAAAGTAAATAAAAATTGTATTTAATTTAATCGTACATTTTTAGCATCAACGTTTTTTTTTTAACATTTTTATAGACAAAATATTGTCCACATAAAAGAAGAAAAAAATTATGTAACATTTCTATAAAATTCTTCATTAGCAACAAGTAGTTGTAACATTTTTATTATAGACTTTATAAAAAGGCAAAAAAAATTTTTTTTTGTCATTCCTCTGATAACAATCGTTTATTTCGTTAGGCTTTGCTAAACAGCTAAAAAGTTAAAAAAAAAAAGATACCTTTCGGACCAAAAAAGAAGTTTACCATCGTGACTTTATAAAAACCATAGGCCATTTTTTTTTTAAATTTTGTCTTGTCCATTCACGTCAGACAGACTTATTAATCGTTTCGGACCACTCTGCTGCAACACTTCTCACTGTTGTACATCTATTTATTTCACAATGGACGATAAACATCGTAAATCTTGCGGGGTTATTTTAGATATTCTTCCCCTTTTTGCCACATTTGATAAAATAGTAGCATTTTTTTTTGAAACAACAGTTTGAACGCTTGATTTAGCCAAACTCACCGATATTATTAAAACTTTCTCCATTTTCAAATTTAGAGATTATTAATTTTCGGATTTCACATGACAACGGCTTTCCACGAACCATGATGCTTTTCGAATATTTATAGCAACTAAAAATTTCAAAAATTTGTCAGAAATAATAATAGCCTTTTGTTCTCCCATTCTAACGGTAATCCGTTGTTCTAGGCCTCAAACGTATTTGTTTTCGACTTATTCTTCTAGTACGTATTAATAGTGGTCAAGAATTTTCGTTAAATTTTATCAAGTTTTTAGTTGAAATTAAAAATATTTTGTTAATACTTTGAATTAAGTTATTACTTTTATATTTTTAACTTCATAATTAAATATAATTTCAAAATAAAATAATAAAAAAAAAATACATTTAATTTTTTTAACAAAAAATTCCAAAGAAATTCAATTTTTAAAAAAAAATTCAGTCGTACGTATTAATAGTGGTTAGGGTAGTATGTCAGACGAGCTGTATAATATATTCAAAAAGGTTACTATCCAAAAAGAACCTGCTTTCAAATACTGATAATAAAATATTAATTTATACATTTCATATGTTTTTTGAAAGAGTTTTAAGAAATATTGTCAACATTCCTATAGTAAAATATCTGTATATATATATAGTTTTCTAAAATCTGAAAATTTATAATGATATAAATTACATGCCTAACTTTTTCTATTTTTTTGTTGAAAAAATTTAATTTCTCATATATATTAGACCCTATAATATTATTACCAATTCTCATCTTATATTTCAATATAACTGACCTTGTGGCTAAGCTAATTTAAAATAAATGAAATTACTATACACCATTTGAATTTCAAGTTGTATTTTACCCAAATATACTGGGTGACCAAGAAATAAAAATTAAAATGTGTGAAGGATTGGAATTTTATTGTTGAGATAAAAAAAAGTACCACAATCGAAAAGAGACTGTGAGCGTAAAGCATTAATTTAAATAAAATGACTGAAACCTAGAAGATGAAAAATAAATTCAGAGAAAACAAATATTTTTAAAATTTTACATAATTAATATACAATTTTATAAAAAAAAAATTAATTTTATTCTTGTAATTGTGCGCACAGTTTAATAATTCAAAAATACAAAAAATTATTTTATACGATTCTATCTCAAATCTAATTGAATTTTACCGAAATATTAATTAAGTCATAATTGTCAATCATAAGTCATCTGACTCAATTTCAGACAATTATGTTGCCAAAAAAGATTGAAGTTCCCTTTTCTAGCGTTTTTAAAATACAGCATTGGTTCTGACTAAGTGATGTATTATTTCTTAACAAAAAATTAATACTCTGTACGTTTTTTAAAGCTAAAAATGTGTAATATTGGATATCAGAATAAAAAAACAAAAAAAAAATGCCAAAACTTATCCGAAATAATTTTTCTCTTTTTCCTTATTTTTTTTTTTTTTCAATTTTCTGCTTCAAGAATTTTCAAAATATATATAAAAGCATTATATTTTCTTTTAGGCTTCAGTTTTATGTATTTACTGGTTTTGTTTTCTATGAGAAACGATAAAAGAAATAAATATATGTATAAATAAAAATACCTTCTGCAAACAGAAAACTTTTAACTTTTTTCTTTTTTTTTTTAATTTTTACTTCTCTCGAAAATTTATTTATTTTTTTTTTCATTTTAAATTTTTGTTGGAAAATTTATTTTAAAATTTTGAAAAAGAAAAAAAGTCCTATATTTCCGATGAAAACATGCAGAAAACAAAAAGAAAACCCATTCATGTCACGTTTTTTAAGGAATTATTATTTGTACCTTATTTTCATGTTTTTCTTACATTCGTTTCTTTATTTTATTCAAAATCATAAAATGTGATCTTTTTTTCTATGTGAGATATTTGTTAAAAAAATACTCAATCTATATTACTTAAAGTTGAATAAATTTTGATTTTCAATTTATGTGCGTGTATGAAAAAAAAAAAAAACTTATTAGAATAGGTAATATTTTATTTATTTTTTTATTTATATTTATTTTTTATTGTGTTTGTTTGCATTTTTTTTTTTTAAGAATAAATAAACCAAAAATATTGTCAAGAATTTTAATATTCCAAATTATTTAAGGATTGGAATTTTATTGTTGAGATACTTAGAAAAAAAAAAATACCACAATCGAATCGTATTAAGCCTATATGTTTATCCCAAAAATTTTACCTTAAGTTCAAATACAGATAATGATTGTATCGAATAAAATTTACATAATTCGAAAGTTGAAATATTCAGAAATAATAATAGAATTTGATATCCGCACACCAAAGAAGTATGACATTATATTTTGTTTTTTTTTTATACTAATCAAAAACATAATTTTGTATAATATTAGTATATGAGTGGGTTTTCTATCATCATTAATATACCAGAAACTAAATGTGGGTGTTTTCGTTTACGTTTTTTCTTATTTTCTAAAGTTATAACAAAGTATAATTTTCAAATTTTAAATAATTTCTTTGCCTGGAAACTATAAAGTAAGAACTAGCACTTAAAAAATGTTGTATACTATGTACTAGTAATAAATATGTTTATGGTTTACCTCAAAATAAGTCCTGATTTTTTTATCCGTAATATTTAGGCTAGAAAAATGTTTTCCAATTACAACAATTTTCAATTGACACATTATGTTATGAAAATGTATAGTATTGCATTCTTCATTCTTTAAGTCCTTCTGATCAGAAAAAAGTTAATGCAGCTCAATTCGTTATTATTCAAAATGAAAATGACTATAGTTTATTTGAACTTTAAATGAATTCAATCAGGATCTATTTTCTTTTTTGATTGAATACATTTTGTTTTTATACATACATATATGCATTATCTTAAAACATCAAGAAAAAATAAAAGGAATAATTCACAAAAAAAAAAAAAATTATAATAATAAATTGAATTGTTCATCGTTTTATCAAATTAAATATAAAATAAAAAAAATTAAAAAAAAAAAAAACCTAGACCTTTCCGAACTTAAATTTGATATGAAATTTATTTCTCATATATGTGTTTTACCATCCTTTTTTTTTTTATTTTTCCTTTTTAAAGAAAATGGATGTTAATCGTGATGGTGTTGTAACATTAGAAGAATTTTTAGATTGTTGCCATAAAGATGAAGCAATATCAAAATCTATAACTGTATTTGATACAACATTCTGACCAAGTCAAATAGATGCGAGCAGTAAGCCAGCTGCAAGCACAAAATTAGACCCAATACAATTAGCACAACCGAATAAAACAATATTAAAAACAAGTGATAATAAGAATGAAACAGGTAATAAAAATTTATTAAGCAAATGTATTGCAACACCCTCGGAATTAGATATATTATGTAGACACTGCGCCCGACCTAAGCGACAAACGAAATCCAGGCAGCAACATCAACATCATCATTCGAAATCATATTATTCTCATTTTAATAATAGTCAAATAAATAAAAATAATACAAAAAATGTAGTTAGTATATCTGCCACAACATCAACAGTGACCACATCTACAGTTGCTATTACCGCTACAACAGCTACAGAACAACAACAACGATCTAAAAAATGTCAACTGAATCAACAAAATATAGAATTAATACAAAAAAAAACAAATAATAATAATTGCTTGCCAATAAATGATCCAATTAGTAATTTTAGTAAATCTATGAAAAATTTAACAACTAATAATGATACTAACAATAGTAGTAATAATTTAAAAGTTATAACTACAACATCAAAATCTTTATCAGCCTCATCGTCTATCAAATATTCAACAAATTCAAATAAATGCATATGTTATTGTTGTAGGAGTAGTTGTTGTCCATTAAATAGTATCACAAGTGCTGAAGGTGTTGGAATTATCGGAGTTGGTAGCTTAAGTGTTAGTGGTAACATAAGTGGTTGTGGTTGCTACACATCAACAAGTTGTGGCTGTAGTTCTAGTAATAATAGCTTTAGGCGAGATAATAATATAATTGAACCAATTAGATGTAGACATTCTTTTGATAATACCACTGATGGTGATACAAATAATTATCATTTTCACCATCATTGTCATTGTAATTGTTGTTGTGGACATTACTGTTGCATTAGTATGCAACAGCAGCAACAGTTATTAAGACAACAGCATCAAGATAATAGCCAAGCACCTGATTCACCATCATTGGTTAGGGTAAAAACTTGGTATACAGTAGCCAAACAGGGTTTTTCTTCTTAGCATTATTCAGGAATTAAGTTTTAGATTAAACCATTATTGAATTTTAGGTTTTGGATAACAAAGCAAAATTTAAAAAAAAATTGAATTAAAAAAATTTGTAGGAATTTGAAATTTTCTTGTACATATATATATTATATAATATATTAAACTATCAAAGATAATATTGATGCTAAGAAGAATGAATTGATATAAAAATTTAGTTTATCATTAAATATTGCTTTTAATTTTCTATATACAAAAATATACATAAAGAAGTAAGTACATATATATAGTAAATTAAATTAAAAAAAAAGAAGTAAATAAATAAAAAACAATTTAGAATCATTTCCTGTTTCAATGAAAACCTCTGTAGTAAAATGTTTATAACTAAAACCATATATAATACATAATAGTAAAGAAAAATAAAATAAAATTAGTGTGAGTTCCTGTATAATGAAAATAAAACTATTTTTTAATTGATTGAAACAAACCAAAGCTGCCAACTAACTTATATTTATTTCTCATATATCTATTATGTACAACAAAATATTAATGATGATGTGAATACATAAATTTTATAATTTTTCTTAATTTTTGTTAATTCTATTAGCATTATTTAAAAATTAATTATTATTAAATATTTACGTTAATTTATTCGCCCTTCTAATGTTCAAGGAGTTCAATTTGTTTATTAATAAATTTACAAACCATTAGTTATCACACTTTAGCCTTATGTATGAGTTTTCTAATTTTTGTGAAAATAAAATCTCAGTATTTTTCTTAATGTTTAATCAAAACCTAATCATTCTCACTTTAGGAAACCTTTTCTATCTATATTATAAAACCTTGTACCTACAAGAAAAGCTTTATAAAATTATTATGAAAATCTATATAATAAATAGAAACAGAATAGTTTTTAAATCCACTATACATACATTATATACATATATCAAAATAATTATAAAAAAAAAAAACAAGAACAATTTAAAATTTTTTATTTTTTGTTATTTTGTAAATAGCAACTTAATTAAATTTTTTTTTCATTTTTTCCGATTTCAGATATAAAACAGAATTTAATGTTAAACTAAAACCAAAAAAAAAAAGAAAAGTATATTGATTGTTAAAGAAGATTTATTAATAAAAAAAAACTTGTAATTAATAAAATTTAGAAAAATTAATAAAAAATATTAAAATTGTGAAGGGAAGAAAATCTTGTACAAAAAAAGAAAATGAGAATTAAAATAAAAAAAAAAAAGGTTTAGGATCAAAATGGAAATATATATAATGCGTTAAATGTGTAGCAAGCCCCAAATATATATAAAGCGAATTGACTCGTTTCTTATCTTATGAAATTAATTGCATAATTTAATTTGTGTTTTTTTATTTATCTTGACATTAAACCAAACATATATTTTCTGTGTTTGAGATTTTAGCAATCGAATTAAAATTTTTCTACTCTGCAAAAATAATGCATAAAATTTATATTTCATTATCCTTATTTCCTTATTTCCAAATACTAATATTATTCCTGTAAAAACCACATAATTATATTTTCTATATATTTTCTAAATATTATATTGTGATGGAGGGAGACAATTATCAATTAATTTAATAAAGCATGATTATTTCTAACAAATCTCTTAAAGTTTATTAAGTTTTAAAAATTTCGCGATTATGTAAACATCCAACTTTCAAATATAATTAGGGTTCCAAGGGGTATTTTATTTCGTTTTTGGTATATGCATTTAAACATGAACAGAAATTTTTTGAAGAAATGCTTCATTATTATTATTACTATTCAATGATTTCAATTTGTGAAATCAAATTAATTAGTTAATATATAGTAAATATAGCATAACTGACATGAAATCAAAAAAAACTTGAACTTATGATCCAAATATTTAGCTGTAGTTAGAATTTGTATAACAAAAATCGGGTACAACTAAAAAGCTCTTATTTAAATGTAAAAAAAAAATTGTAAAAAATTTTAATTATGAAAAATGAGTTATTAAAGTCTTCCAAAAGACTCTACCAATTTTCATTTAAAAACGCAGTCTAAAATCTTGATATTTGTTAAAAATAAAAAAAGAAAAATTAATAAAAGATGTTTCCTATAAAATATTTAGAATTAAAAAAAGTAATATCCCAGTAGCAAAACAAATTATGCATTTCGTATAAACATAATATAATTTAAACATTACAGTACACATTATTGCAATAAAAACAGTTTTGAGGAATCGAAAATAAGGCCTAAAAATAATAAAAATTAGCTCACGTTTTGCGAAAACTTAAGAAGAATGTAAATTTGCGTAATTTGTAAACTACCCAGTGCGACAATAGTTAATATTAGATCTGACGCGATATTTAAAACTAAAAAGATGAATTCCAAACCACAAATTAACTCGGCATCAACATTCTTCAATCTTATTAACAATTTACTAAATGGGTAAGATAACTAAACATGGTATTACTCTTGATTTTAGCTCATGTTTCTTAGTGGATATAAGGTTTTGGAAACCGCTCTTAACAATATTTAAAAAAATAATAATAATGTGAACATCCAAAGGTCCTCGAATTTTGAAAATAGTTAAAAAAAAATAGAAATAATTTTAATAAAACCAACCTAATTTTATAAAATCCTTAGAATTGCAAGTAACATAATATGTAAGTTTACAGCTAAATTGTATTTTAACATTTTTTATTTAAAAGGTTTGTTTATAGGTGCAAGATAAAAATGTTGAAAAATTTTCCAAATTTTTAGTTACAATTATTTATTGCTACTGGAAAATACAATTATATAACTATATAATATCGTTATATATAATAAATAAAATTGTTGATTAAAAAAAATACATAAAACTATTACAAATGTTCGTTTTTTTTGGGCCTTGGATATTTTTTTTATTTTTTTTTTAATAAAATCTTTTACTTTAAATAAAAGAAAATAAATAAAAAAAATAAAAACAATTATAAATTAAATTAAAAAAAAAAAATTAATGGAAACTTTTAACTATTTTTCTCAAAGAAAAATTTATTAAATAAAACTAAAAACATATATTTTCCTATAATAGAAAAATTTTGTTATATTTAAAAATAAAAAATGAAATTTAAAGAAAAAAAATAAAATTAATTGTACATTTTATGTAGTCTCATAAAAACTTCATCCCTCCATACAAAATAAAAATGAAAATAAAATCCATAGCAACAAATAAAAATTGTTAAATTTAAAAATCTTTAAAAACCGTCAAAATTTTTTCTTTAAAATAAAATATTGAAAAATGTCAAATTGATTCTGAATAAATAATAAAAATATTATTTCTCACTGTCAATTTGTTCACTAATCTGCGCTTATTAAATTCAAAATTTATAAATTCCAATTTCCGAAAACTGGATTCTGAAAACTCAAAATTAATAAGAAAAACTATTTTCTACTCAAAATATTATAAAATCTTGAATTCAATTAAATTCCATATTTTTTTAGCTTCATTTTAATATTAATTAAAAGACAAATTTTATTCTTGACATTTGAACCAATAAGATTACCAGAAACAAATAACAAGTTATATCTACCTTATTTTAACCATCATAATAACGTGAATCTGATTCTTTGTTTTCTAATTAATTTCAATATATATATATGTACAATGTACACATACATCCATGTAAATAACAATTTCCATTAGATATTACAAAACATTATGGACAATAGAATAAATAAAATATGCATGTACTGTATAATATTATGTATATACATATAGTAAATGCTTGAAATATTTTTCAGAACTTATATAGATGCAAAATATCAAAACCATGAACATTTCAGAAAAAAATTTATTCATAAAAGAAAAAAAGTTTTAGAAAAGATTCCTATATATCTATTCTTGTTAACATTAAATTCTTATTTAAAAAAAAAAAATCATAAATGTATTTAAATGGAAATGGTTTTAAAAATGTTAAAAATAAATCATAAAAAAAAACTTATTTGTAAATTTTATTAAAAAAAAAATATATAAATAAAAAATATTATAAGCAGAAATCTTTATGTAAATTATTTCCAATTTAATGGAAAACTTTGAAAAAAAAAAAAAATGAGAAAATATATATTCAATATTTAAAAATAAATTATTATAATTATTGTCAGTTTTTCACAGATGGATAAGAGCATAACTTTAATCAAAGATGCTACAAAATTCTTATTCTTATATGATGACATTTATTTTAACAACAGGAAGTTCATTAGAATCCTTCTAGATGTCTGATTAGAATTCTAGGCATAATATATATTAGGAAACGATAGATTTTTAATTTGTACACCCTTTTTTTTATTCATAATTTTTTTAAAATCCGTGACAAAAGTTTATCAAAAATAAACCAAACTTTTAGTTTCATGTCTCACAATAATATGATTTTATGCAAATTTTTACATAATGTCATTATTGTTCCCTTAAAAAAAAAAAAACTTTATAATTTACAAAAAAAATTACGAACCAAGTTTTTTAATACATGGGAGTTATGTCATCATGTTATCATGTTATACCCCACTCAAAAAAATTACATAATTCCCTTTAAAAAATAATGGAAATATCAATACTATCTACAAATTTTAACTTTAAAGTATTGAAACATTTCGTGTAGGCTCATGCTGTTTCGAGGTTGTAATTCTTATACTCCATAAGGTATCTCGATAAGTTGTGTATTCGAAACCTCTTTTGAGCGAAAAAGTTAAAAGAGATAGCCTTGCAGGTGGCCATATAGAAACTACAGGTGGCCTCATAGTGTATTGCGAAAAAGAGATTAGAAATGCTTCAATTTTTATAAAATAAAAAAAAAATAGAGAGGAAACTTTCATTCATTACCTGGTAGAACACGACTATCAAAATTTATTAAAAAAAATAAATTTCATATAAAATTTAATCAAAATATTCCAAAAGTACAAATACTTAATTTTACTCTTAGAGACTTATGATGAACGTCCACGCTATTTAATTTTCAAAATATTGAACGCTTTTAATTGAAAAGGGACAAAATTTATATTATTTTTCTTTTTTCTAACTTTCAAAATTGATGAAGGTTATTTTTAATACAATAAAATTGAAAATATATTAAAAATATATTTCATCTAAAAAAAGGATCATTTACGAAGCTAATTGATTATTATTATGATAACGTCAGATGGGCGAAAGAAAATTTAATAAATTTAAAAAGTTAGGTTACAAAAAATTGGAAATCATAGACTAGAATGGAAATGTTCTTCTAGATGAAATTTTAATGAAAATGTTTTTTTCGAAAAACAAAAGTTTCAATTATCTGTTATAAGTTCAAACGATTTTTATATACCTACTTAAAGCAACGAACTTAGTACAAAACTTTGTTTAAAATATAAATTATATTATGTTTCACTCTTATTATTTGAAACATAAACATGGAATGGATGCAATTTTTAAAAATTGAAATGAATTATTATGTACCATTTTTTGTACACATAATGTAATGAAATCAAAATGCAAATAAGCCCACTTTTTTTTTAATTATTATAAATTGCATTGGCAAAAAAAAACTGCGGATATAAATAAAAAAATTAACAAAAAATGAGAATTTATCGAGTAAAAAAACAATTACCAATCTACATGCAAAAAAAAAATCCAAATTTATGTTGTTCAATTTTTATTTTTTTGCTTCGACACACTAAAAATTAAGCCATCATCAGTTTTCACAAATTACGAAGAACAATTTTTTTTATTATAAAATCACCGCATTATTTATGTGGGAATCAGATCTCTACCGCTTTTTACAAAAACTTCTTCATTCCTTTAAAAAGCAGTTCAAAAGTTTCAAAAAAAACGAGATATACCAAAATATAAGGAAATATTTTATATTTTCAACATAAAACACAAGGTTTAAATTTATGAACAAATTTATAGTGAAAATAATTTTGTTATATAAGAAAATTTATACATATAGTTGTCAACAGTATCTTTTTGGACTTGAGACTCCAGTTTAAGGAAGATTTCTCCAATTTTACTAGTAATTGCTCAAGTAATGCCAAAAAATCTGTAAAAATCCTAGAAATTGACTTTTCTCAAGCTGCTGTAGCAATCTAGTTTAAATAATCTAACTACAAATTTACAAAGCATATTTTTGCTACAATGAAATCAACGTGGAGAAATGATAGAAACAGAATAAAAGTCGAATTCGTTAAAGCAGAGTTAATTAGGATTAATTTTGAAATGGACTGCAACCGTTTTCTTATTTATCTAGCTCACCCTGAATAAAAATTATTATTAAAAACAGCGAAGAGTGATAAAAAGTATAATTTTAGTAAAAAAATATATTTTCTACTAGTACAATATTAATTCAAGAGTTATGAAGAATCCTAATTAGTTTTTATGTTACATTTTAAGAAAAATTAATTTCTCATTATTTTTATGTTTTTGTTATATTTTAAGAAAAAGTTTTGAAGAAACTTATTTTGTTTTTTGTTTGTAATTTATGTATTTTAATAATTCTTAAGGCAAGTACTCATCAAATGTTGGTAACCCTAACCATATGGAAAAAATTCTCAAAAGCCAACACCTTTTTTTTAATTTTATTTTTTTTTTTTCATTTTGGGATGGAGAAGTCATTGCAATTTATTATGGTTTTTATCTGCAAAATCGTGCAATTTTTTATTTCAAGCGCATAGAATATTAACATTTTCTTTCATTAGAAACAAAACTATCATTTAATATAAAAATAAAAAAATAAAAACTTAAAAACAAATAATAAAGACATGCATGCATCTGTTGAAATTTTATTATTTTTTTTCTCTTTTATAAATATTATTTTTCAATGCAAAAAATTCCCTGTCAATGCAAAAAATATTCAATTTATATACTAAAATTTATTTTTCGTTTTTTTTTTCGTTTGTACTATTTTAATAGTGGTAATGTAGGAGAAGCAGGAAAAAAAATATTAATTGGAAAAATATTTTCAATGGTTCGAAGGTGCAAAAAAAAACAAAAATAATAAATTAGACTTTTCTAAGGTTAGTAAAATATTTTTCACAATAATACGGTCAATTAACTGAACATAAAATAATTCTACACTTTTTTAGATATTTCTCTTTTAGTTTTTAACACTTTTTTTTTTTTAAATTCCTTTATTAAGAGCTCAAAACTTAAACCTACATCATTGTAGAATAATATTTTCCGAAACACGAAAAAGTTAAACTGAATCTTGAATCTGGAAAATATGTGATCCTGACCCTGACAAATCAAACTCAAGAGTACGACCTATACAAATAGTCGAAAAAGTTGTTTAGAATTTTATTGTTCTGAAGTCACTTATAACAAAATATTTATCTCTCACTGTTTTGCCAATTATTTTCTTCAGGGAAGAAGAAACCTATATTATTAACATGAGTCACCAATAAAATTATTTTAAATATCGTTTCATCTATAAAATTAATTAATAAAAAAAAAGTCAAAAGTTTCACGTCTTCTGCTTTACATTTTCAATGATTAAAAAATAAATTTGTTATATTTAGTAAATTCAAATCACGTTAAATTTACTTTTTCCCTTAATAAATGGGACCGCCGGTCACAGCCGGTTTTTATTATTATCATTTTCAGATAAAAGGAATACTGCAGGTATATACAAAATAATATGAATATATTTCATTTCCATTAACCTGAATTTCAAATGATTTGGAAGGTTTTTTTTTAACATTATTATTCTTGAAAAAAAAAGAAAATACATAGCTACCTATTTTTGTGATTTTTGTTTTCATCGAAAGAAAAAAAAAAAACCTAATTTAAAAGGTAGAAAAACATTTGAATTTTGAATAACAAGGAACAAAAATTAAGAATACGTTTTTGTCATCAACACAAAATTAAAACGAGGGGAAACAAAAACAGCTAAATATTAAATTTTCATTTTAGTACAAAAAAAAAGAAAATATTTTATATATCTAGGTAGGTATATATTTTAAGGTTAAAATGATTAGGTAAAAACTTACTGAAATTTCAGCAAAAAAAAAAGAAAATAAGAAAAAAAGAAAATCAAGAATTTTCTACTTTTTTTTTAAATAATCAAAATATCCTTTTTTACACTCAATGAATTTTGTTTTTAAGTTAAAACAAAAGTTTTCATTAGAAAAGAAAATATTTGGGATTTTTTTTTTGAAGAAGAATAATAGGATATAGGTACACACGGTATAAATATATACATCAATCTCCCGCTTTACGAACACGATGCGTTCTATAAAATTGATCGTATATCAAATATTAGTACGAGATTCTATTGAAAATAAATAGACACGTTCCAGTGAATAAAAATATCCGTAAAACGAGACCCAAATTAGTATAAGTTCGTATTAAAAATTCATAGATGCGTACCTAAAATGTTCGGTCTACGAAACCTAATTATTGTAAAACATTTAAAACAATTTTATAAGAAAACAAAAGAAACAAAATTTATTCATTCTAATAGACTTAATCAGTAAACAAATTGCACTAACGAAATTTGCAATGAAACTTAAATAAATTTTAATCTTGAAAATACATTATATGAAATATTTACTGTTATTAGCAAAAATTGCAGCATAAAGACTGATTTTGTTACTAAGTAATTGGTTCGTATTAAAAACTAAAATTCGTTATTTTAATGTTCAATAAATACTTCACAAATTTTATTATTAAAAAAATAATATGTAAAAGGCTCTCTAAAATTTAAAAAAAGTTGAGGAAGTACAGTTCTCATTGGTTTTTTCTAATATTTTATTAGTGTTACCGCGTCAGTAAGAATTTCAAACCTTTTGCGAATTACATGAAAAAAAATGAATACAATTAATAAAATTTAAAATCACGATTTCAGTTGGCTAAGTAAATACATTTTTTCTTGATATTATTAGTTGTGATATTTAAATCGAGTAAAACAAACCGGTAGTGAACAGTTATTTCAAAATTTTGTATAATTCACACCTATTTTGTCATTACCATGGTAAGTGCTTTTTTAATTGAAAAATATTTTAAAAAATATTTTTTAATCAATTTTATTTTTATTTTAATTTGATTGATTAAGAATTTTAAATATTTCGAAATTTTTCCAATAAATTAAGGAAAAACAGCTTTTTTGTCATTACCGTGGTGTCCTTCCCGTGGTTCGTTTGCTTACACGGGAATGAATTTTCGGTAGAAATTCTTTGATAAATCGAAAAATGCGGTATACTTCTCTTTGAGAATAAGTTCGAAATTATCTGAAGCATCTAACAAATACTGATTTAAGTCTCAAAAACAATTTTTTTTTTTACAATTTTTATTTAGTTTTCCGCCAGTTTCCGTGGAACTACCCATATTCAAACACACTTTACTTATCCAATTTTTCACCATAAACAAATAATTTAAATTTTGAAGCAATCAATAACCACATAGTATTATGAGTTAAAATTGAAAATAATTTGTTTACATATATATACATATATATACCTAAGCATAATATTCATACATTGAAATAAAAAACCACAAAGCTTCCCAAATCAATTTCGCACAGAAGCAGAAATCTTTATTTATTTATTTATTTTATTTTTTTTTTTTACGGTTGAATGCCTAGGGAGCTTAAATTTCAAATTGTTATCACAATTTTTTAGTTAAATATACATTTAAGATTGAATTTCAAAAGGTGTTAAAATATTAAAGTGTTAATACTTTTGAATTTATAATTTTCCTTGAACAGTTTTCAATCTGAATAAAAAAAACAACAAAAAAAAAAAAGCTTTTAAATTTAGAAAATGAGAAATCACGTACATACAGTATGAATGTATACATAACTATGAAATATACACAATTTATACTACGAAAAAAAAAAGTTTGTTTTCAAATAAATGATGTTGGAGCTTTTAATTTCCAGGAAATAGAGGTAACTCTATTTTGAACCTTATTTTAATTTCATCGAAATGCCTGATTTCTCGTTCCAATTTGTGAAAACTATAGAAAGCCAAACATAATCTTTAGTCACGATTTCCACTAAATTCGAAATATTAAAATTTAAAAATTATTACAAATGATAATGATAGAAAAAATTAAAGCATTTTCCATATCTCTTTAATCGTTTTTAAAGTAAACTGTACCAATGCCGAGTTAGAGAACGATAAATCGGGGAAATCATTATTTTAATTTTGTGGATAACATTTTATAGTTATTACTTTTTTATTAGAAATGTGTATAAAAATAAAATTAATTTAAAATCAAATTCTAGACGAACAGAAAATCAACCTATATAAATTGCCATTCGTAAATTTTTATACCTATATACTTTGAGAAACTCTCACAATTCATTTTTAAAATTAAAAAATTTTTCCAAATAAATTAATTAAAATTTGAATATTATTTCGAGTGATGCCAACCTTTTAGATTTATTTTTTTCTTTTCTCAAAGAAAATAAATTACCAAAAGTATACGTATGTATATCACGAAAACGACGAAAAAAAGAATTATTCATAAGTAAAAGCAAAAAAAAAGGACACATGTAATCAATTATATGCTCACTCTAGCATATAATTACAAAAAAATGAAAACATAATATTTTTTTTTTCTTCTTTTTTTATTTTCAAATTTTGCAAAAATATTCCAGAGCAAAAAAAAAATAAACAACTTGGAAAATGTTTTCAATGCGGATGGCTTCGGTAAGTTGTATTTAAATTCGCAAATTTAGCTCGGTAAATGCTCCATTACATGCATCAATACACATGCAATTATAGAGGAATGTGAATTGTATTTACATTTCCCTGTGATGTAAATTGTATTTACATTGCGCTATATTGTATTTACATTCTTCATTTTGAACTGCGTAATACTATAAACAAAAATAATATCACTCACACTCACAATATTTCAAACAGACAAATACCAAAAAAAAAAAAAAAAAATTGCAAATGTATACCTCTCACATGCATCAAATCAATGTCAAACAAAGCTTAGTTTATAATGCTAAAAATCTATATTTTCCCTCTGAGCTAATCTATATTTTCCCTCTGAGGAAACAAAAAAAAAAAAAGAACCAATAAAAAAATACGCGGCTATTTTTTTTTTCTAAAAAGCGGCCAGTCGATCAGTCGATGAATTTTATTAACATGTGTTTCAATCTACTATTTTTAAAGGATCTTCGAACCTCTACTACTAAATTTCTAAACGAGTGTGGTTTTAGTACAAAAATTTAAACCACACATCAAAAATTGCACTTATTTTTATTCAAAAAAACAAAATGAATAAAAATAGAACAATAGTAAGCCTGAAAATATCTTTGTTGTCATTATAAAGTTTGCTGTCAATTGTCAAATGTCAAGTAAGAATTTTTTTTTCTTTTATCAACAAACGAGGAAAATGGCAGCAACAAGGAGATTATTTATTGTAAATATAAATTATAATTATATAATTATTATTTGATTTTATTTTTAATTATAAAAAAAAAAAATTATAAAATTATTATTATTTTTTTTAATAATTAAAAATAAAATTAAATAAAATTTAAGAAGACCATTAGTTCCTAAAATAATAAAAAAAAAATTAGTAATTTTTCTAAAAAAAAATTATTCGATTTTTTTTTTTGCAAAAAAGAAAATGAATAATTTTTTTTGGAAAAATTAATAATTTTTTTTTAATATTTTAGGAATTAGCTGATCTTAAATCATCCGGTTTCAATTCGAGAAATAAATTTACTTCCGTATTAATTAAATTTTATTTCCTTGCTTCATTTTGAACTTTTTTGTTTATTTTTTTCATTGTAAATGTATTGTTTTGAACTCCCTCTCACATGCACATTAAAGCAGTATACAATACATGTTAATCAAATTTGTTATACAGCTCGTTGTGTGTACACACAAACACATAGACACTCGTCAATATTATATCACTCGACCTTTGGTCTCGTGATAGAAATACGACTCGTGTCTATGTGTTTGTGTGTATACACAACTCGCAAGAATAACAAATTTTCATAACATGTATTGTAATCTACTATAACAAAATACATATTTATTTTTTTTTAAAAGTTATGCAAATTTGTGAAAAAAAATATTAAAAGAAAATGTATGTTTTTTAATATATTATGGCCGTCAAAAAAGCTTAATTAAAATTTTATGATGTTTTCATGATTTAGACATGATGAACAGAATGGAAACTCAATAAAACAATTTTTATTGCATATTAAAAAAAATTGTCAGTTTGGTGTGAATTTTAAATTTTTCACAGATTTGCATTTTTTTTACAACATTACTGAGGCAGGACAAAAAAGAGGTCTAACAAAAATGTGGTAAATAAGGTTTTATAACAAATTGATATTCGTTTCTAACCTAAAAACTAAAACAAAAATTCATATATATCTCTACATCCTTCCAATGATTAAAAATAAATAAAATAGTTTACCAATATTTAATTATCTGTTTCGTGGCACTTCAAGGACGGGATTAATGGTAATAAAAATACATAATTTGAAAAATATTTATTATTTCTTTCGAAATTTCTTCTTTGTTTTTCTAGTTTTGATTAAAAAATTTTAATAAAACAAAATAATTTTTACCGCCCAAAATCTATATAGAACTGTATAATTTCCAAAATGATAATTATAAAAATAACATAAGCAATGCAAATTGCAAAATGTAGACATTAGACATATAAATTAATTTCAAAAAATTTAACAATTTTTAAACGGGGTCCCGAAATAATTTATACGGTCATAATTTATACGAAAAAACGACATTATTCCTACCATACAAATGAATTATGTAATAAAGTCGTTTTTTTCGTATAAATAATGTCGCTTTTAAAACGACATTATTTACCATATGAATAAAGTCGTTTTTTTTTTGTAAACGACATCATTTCTACATGAATAAAGTCGTTTTTTGATCGTATGAATAATGTCATTTTTAAAACGACACTATTTATCGTATGTGAGTAAACACGAATGTTGGCCGTACACAATGTAGGTGAACTGACATAACCGCCGCAAATCCCACTGACCAACCGCCCGCCCGCCGCCCTGCTGCCCCCCTTCCCCTTTTGATTACCTCACAAAATTTTATCGGAGATATTGTGAGGTTCACTCGGGAAGGAAGGGCAGCAGGGCGGCGGGCGGGTGGTTGGTCACTGACCAACCGCCCGCCCGCCGCCCTACTGCCCCCCTTTCCCTGTGTGTCTACCTCACAAATATTTTTTTTTTTTACTCACATACGATATATAGTGTCGTTTTAAAAATGACATTATTCATACAATAAAAAAACGACATTGTTCATACGATAAATAATGTCGTTTTAAAAGCGACATTATTTATACAGAAAAAAAACGCCATTTTTTATCGTATGAATAATGTCGTTTCTTTTTTGTATAAATAATGTCGCTTTCAAACGACATTATTTATCGTATGAACAATGTCGTTTTTCTCGTATAAATTATGTCCGTATAAATTATTTCGGAGTGCCTTTTTAAACAAATGAAATTGAGCAAGATTGCACAATTTTTTTCATTCAAACCTTTCGCGATCGCTCTTTTGTGGTTCAAAATACTTTGTTGGAGTATAAGGATTTAAAAGTAACAAACGAACGGAGACTTAAAGTAAAAATGTGGTACGTTTGTAAATTTTTTAGTGGAAAAAGGACTAAAATAATGATCATCCGAAAAACACTAATTAAAAATTACTTCCTCAAATAAATGTTTCGGTTCTTTGAAATAATTATCATTATATCTTCTGTCTTCGTTGCCATGTAAAAAAAAATTATTTCGCTTCTTTTTTTCCTTATTCTAAGATCTAAGTCATTGAAAATTTTTAAGCAATGCTTTTTTAAACAATAATAAATAAATAATAACATACACTTATTTATGTATTATAGTAAACTTCTTCAGACTATTATAAAAACAATGTTTTTTTTTCAAGAACCCTTCCAAAATTATGTCAACTAAAAAATCATTAAAAATGTTTAAAGGAACTCTTATTTTACAACCACAATGTTTACGCACATATAGTTCAGGTTCACTATAATTTAAGTTACATAATGTAATTTTAGTAATAACATAAGTTCATGTTTTATTATATGTTTGTTTTTTTTTTTTTTTATAACGAAGCGTTATCATTGTGGAAAATCTATTCTTTTTTTAACCTTCATTAGAAAATTTTGAAAGAAGCTTAAAATATAACTTTTTATCATTGATATTAATTTTTTTTTTGTTAAAAGTCAGACTAAATAAAATTTGAATTTTTTTTTTTTGTTTTTTAACAATCTGCATATTTTAGAACTTATTATCTAAAATATGTATAAAGTATAATGAAAATGTACATAATATAAAGTTAAACATATTATTGCTGTTATATATTCATTGAAAGGGCAAACGAAAAATGGTACATAGAATTAAGGAGAAAATAATAATGGAACTAATAATAATAAGGTTTCTGTTTTTCCAGACAGAATTATTTTATTTACAAAAAGAAACCTGTTTATTTTAAAATTACTCTATTTTTTTATTTATATTTATTTAGATAATAATAATAAAGATAAAGATCCTTTTTAAACAAATTAAAAGAAAATTGTTTAAAAATATTTACATTTTCTAGCTCTGCATGTAAGTGTGCAAAAAATTTTTAATAGGAAAAAGTATGAAGCTATTAAAAAACTAAGTGACAATTGGTATAATAATAAATGTCATATTAAAGGACTTGTCATTATATGGCACAAAAGTCTGGAACAACAGTTTGCAACATCTAGAAAATATTTAAGCTTTTAATTTTAAAAGTTTTTTTTTTGGAAAACTTATATATTGAACATAAACTAAACATTTATAATATAAACTAAACATAAGCTAAACATATATAAAAATTCCGTCAAAGTTTACTAGAAAAAATGACGTTTTGAGAAATATCTTTTAACACTTTATTACATATTTGAAATTCTTTTTAATATATAACATACAAATTTAATCACGTTAGTGTATAACGAAAAATTTAAAAGACCTCATAAAAGATTGAGAAGTCTAAAAATACTACACTTAATTATTGTCAGGAAGTTAGTACAAATAAATTTGCATACAATTACAACACAACAAGTGTTTTTCTTTTTTTTTTGCTGTAACATAAAGTGAATGAATTCGTCGGCAATAATTACAACATGGCATCATATTCATTTAAGTAAAATTTATGTTTTTATGTGATGATAACATGCATATAAAAATTAGCCTTAACTTAGTTTTTTTTTTTTTTTGACTCAAGGACTTTAGATATCAATTATGGCAGCTTAAATATAATGCACCTTTTTGTGACAATGACATCACATGAGAAACAAAATAATAAAAATATGCTTTTCAGAGAAAACATAATAAAAATAAGCTTAACGATTTTCCTTCATTTTTGTTATTTTTTTTTATAAAATAATTTTTTTTTTAATGCATTCTATCTTTTGTTTAATACATGTTTTATTTTGTTTTTTTTTTAGAATTTGAATAAGAATGGAAAATTATATATAATTCAAAAATTTTTTCATAATTCTATCTGATGGTCTTTAAAAGAATGAATATAGAGAGAAATGAATAAATACATTGTTTGATTGCAACAGTTAAGTGTATATGAATATTTTATATTTATCTATAGATATTCTAAATGTAGGAGGATTCAATCCTTAGCAATGCTTAGATCAAAATATTATTACGAATTATTAGCATATTACATAAATCGAATGCTGAATAGTAAAGTATCACATAATTTTCTTCCAGACTACACTGCAGTGCGATTTTTGCGCAACGTCTGGAGTACTGTTTTTAATCTTCATTTTTGATAATTATATCGCATGTCAACGGCATATACATATACTGATAAGAACTTAAGAGAAGGATTATTAATTTTATGATCCAATTGTAGTAGAAACTAAGAAATGGTTTTTTTTATGTCACTCTCGTAGATCGTGTGCGATTTGTGCTTATGGATATTTTCCACGCAAAAGATATAAAGAATTTGCGACCATAGAGCAATTAAAATAGCATAATAAAAATGTCAGCTAGCATAAGAATAAGTAAACATTAATATTTTATGTACACAACACCAATTTCATTCATATACATACAATATATTGAATGTATATAACGTCAAAGATTTATACACATATATACTTAGGTTATTAAACTTTATTTTTCTATATTTATTATATATATATATATATACATGTATAGTTTAATTTCAATTTAGCTAAACAATTTTTCCATTCGTGTTAATATGTAATTGTTAAAGTTTTGGGAAGGAAATAATAAATAAAATTTTAAAAGTCAAAATTAAATTTCTTACAAACGCAATATAAATTTTCCTCAATTTTATACATCAGATATGATTTGTAAGTTATTTACCAGAACGTTGAATTTATTTTCCAATTTCCTTAAATACTTTTTTTTTTTCTTAAGTTTTCTTTTGAGTAAACTGACAGTCCGTATATAAAGAAAGTTTTCTTTTTCTTAAAATAAAATTTATTATAATGAATGACTTGTTTATACAGAAAAATTATTATAAATTATTTGAAGTATGTTAAAACTAAGTTTGAAGTAATCTGTTGGATAAGAAACTGAGTATTCGTTGTGCAACTTAAGGAATTGTTTAAGTTGGCAAAGACGAACTGATTTTCTTCGATACATTAGTTCACTGTACCGTGTTGTAAAGACCATGATATTACGAATTTTATATCTTACATGCCAAAAAATGCACTTTTTGATATATCTCGTTTCGATATTCAAAATCTATTATGAACACTACTATTATTATCACTATAGTAGTGAGTAATTTGAATTTGAAATATATTTTATACACACCAGGTATTTTCTTTTGTTTTGGATATAATCTCCTTAAATTTTTGCACGAACAAATTTTTAAATTTACAAAACTATTTCATGCTGCAGTAAAAGGAAAACAATAAAAGTTTTTTTTTAGTTTTTAAAAATATAACATATGCTTATTCAAACATCCTGATGGCAGTTTTATTTTATTCTATCATTTTCAATTTAAATTTAAAAAAAACATTTAGGTTCAGGTGTTCTGTTTGGAACTATTTTATGTAAATATAATATTTATAATTTTTTTTTTTATACATAATGACTTGACGAAAAAGAAATGATGTACGATTAATTGCCGTAATTTTTTTTTCATCAATTTTCAAACATTATTCAAAATAGCAATGTAGATAGATCATACAACATATGTATATCAGAAATATTATTTTATTATATATTTGAAGATAATATTTCTTTTACAAACAGTGCGCTCTATAAATTAAATTATTTTGGCATAAAGAGTAATTTATATAAAAAAAAGGGTCTTCTTCGGAATAAGGTTTCCAAAACTCTTTATACTAAAAAGAAAAAAGACGGGTAAAAAATAAAATTGTCGCAAATAAAATTTAAGACAATTATATTTTATATTTTTATTGAAACTTTCCCGCAAAAAAAAAAAAAAAAAACTAAAATCGACCCAAAGGTATTTAAATTAAATTTACATTAAAAAAAAGTTCTTAGTGGTATACACCATTGTTACTTCAGGATCACCTTTTAAATTACAATTTTATCATTTTTACACACAACAAACATATTTATGTATATACTTTTGTTTTCTTGCATATAAAAGAACATTTGTTAAAATGTCAGTGAAAATCATTTCAATTTCCCATTCCTTGCAGCACTTATTTTTTTACATAAAAAAGAGTTTGTATAAGAGAAAAACAAAAAGCAAAAAAAAAAGATATTATTTTATATTGCCTGCGATGTTTTTTTTAGTTGTAAAATTTCGAAAAAACAAAAATAAACTTTAAAAAACAAACAGGTCACTTATTAACATTTAATTTATCTCGTACAATGTACATAATAATTATACACAACCATAAATACATATCTACTTATTAACATAAATATACACTTTAATGTTAAAATAAGCAATTGCTTATACTTTTATTGGTATATTTCTGTTATTCTGATATCGTGTTTTCCAAAATTCTTTAAAGTATAGGTAATTTAATATTTAATGGTTTTATAGAGGAGGATAAAAAAAATTCATCAACATTTCGGTATTTTATAAGTTAAAAATCGGTTACTCATGGATCTGTTTTTTAAATATTTTCAAGAATAAAATAATGTTTAAAGAAGGGAAAAATGAAAGCCTTTTTCTAGGTGTATCTCAAACTAAAGAATCGAATTAAATCACTTAAAAGAAGTAATAAATTTATTAACTATATAATTGAAAGTATATAAAAATATCAGGATTACTGCTTAAAATAACAATATTTTGAAAAATGTATTCCCAAAACACTCAGAATTTACATTGACTCCTAAATCCTGATCAATTAAGCAAATTGAATGACTGTCATTCTTCAATTTAAAAAAAACAGAGCTTTGGTTTTCAATAATGATTTTATTATTATGAATAATTTTACACTTTTAAGACATGTCAACTTTTTATTCAGTTTTTAAATTTTATTTTTATAGTGCGATTGCAATTTTTCCCTAATTGAATAGGTCAACTAAATTAGCTATATGTTTAAACTGCAGAAATTTGTTGGAATCACATTCTATATTATATATTGAGTAATTTTTTTTACTTCGAAAAATCATATGTCAAATTTTTCACAGAAGGAAGTTTTTGAGTTTTTTATATTATAAATTATATGAAATTTTGGAATAATTATTAGTTCTACGACGCAAGATGCATTTTTTATTAATTAATGTATCAAATCAGAAAATTTAAGTAAAGTGACACACGAAAAATTAATTATCTCATCATCAAACATCGACAAAGTATAAAATTACGAAATTTTAAAATAAGGAAATTTTCAGGTACAATTTTATTTATTATTTATTTCAAATTCATTCAAAAAATTAGTAGAAAAGTTTAACAATCTAAATCTATTAAAAGATATAAATAATAGACATAATTGACTTTTATATATTCCCAAGAGAATCTGAATAATTGTAAAAAATTAAAATTTTTATTTTGGTTGTACGCTTCCACTAATGATTTTCCCAAAAAATTAATAAAAAAAAAACTACTAAAACCATAATTTATAAATTACTAAAACCATAATTTATAAACCTTAAAAATTTAATTGGAGATCATTATAATTTTAATAGCCTAATTTCAACCTAATTAAAAATTAATTATCCTTAATTCTTTAATAAAAAAAAAAATTATATTAATTTTTTTTTTATTAATAATATATATAGATTTTGTCGGTTTAAGGGGGCATTCTGGTCTAGAAATTTGAAAAAATCATTTTTTTTTTTTTTTTCATATTTTCAAAGTTGAACCCTTTAAGAACATGTCTTTAAGAGGATTTTAGAAAATTCAAATTATTTTCGGAGGTATGGCTGTTTTACTAAAGTAACATTTCATGAATTACACTGCGAGAAACTTTACGTGAAACTTTAAACGCGTTTTTATCAAAAATGTCTTTTTTAAAACTTCCCATGATAACTCAAATCCTACTGAACCGATTTACTTCATATTTTGTAGAGGTCTTCTTCATAGGCTTTTCTATCGCATGAACTATCCTCATCCCAAAATTTTAATGCTTACTATTTTTAAAAATTTCCAAAATCTAAAAAAAAGTGGTGCAAAAATAAATTTGAAAAAAAAATTAACAGTAAAAATATTGATTGGTTTTTTTTTACAGCACTTCAAAAATTGCATTACATTCGTGCCTCTAGACCAGAATACCCCCTTAAAATATTTTAATTAAAAAAATTTTTCAAATGACCATAAAGTTTGTTAACAAAAAGATTTAAATTTTTTATTTTTAATTATTATTTTTATAGAAAAATAAATAAAAAATTAAAAGCCATTAAAATAATTTATTATTTATTTAATTTATGAAAGTGGATCATTATAATTTTATATGAGTTGATGCACTTTGTATCAAACATTAACACTGTATTTAATTTCGCTGATATGTACATATATGCATAAAAGAGAATAAAGTTAATAACAAAATAAATTTTATAAGAGAACTTCAATGTATTTTTGGAAAATTTACAAAAAGGAAAGTTTTCAATTGTCATATTAAGTACCTGTTTTAACCTGAGACGAAATGAAAACTGAACTGAGAATTCTACTTTTTAATTTAAAAAAAATTTTTTTTTCGTAATTAAGGTACTGAAAAGTACGATTCTAATACGATCCTAATATTATATTCTTAATAGAAGATTCCGATCTTAATTGTGTCACGAAAATGTTTCCAATCATATTAATAATTTTGAAACTCTTTTCTAAATATTCTATAGTCTATATTTAGAATATTGATAAGAAAAAATTAAAATAAAAAAAAAAAATTTTAAAAATAAAATAGGAAATAATAATAAATAAAGTAATAAAAACTTCTGTGAGTCTAATGTATACGACTTTAAATAAGTGCTTGAGGCTACAATACAAAATTCTATTATTTTTTTTTAAAACTGATCGTCTCCAGGTTTTATTTTATAGTCTTATACAGAAGACTCACAGAAAAAATTTTATTACTTTATTTATTATTATTTAAAAAAAAGTTTAAGGTAATTTATTTTCCTAATTTTTAGTACATTATTTTATTTTTAGTATATTTAATCATAATGTGGGGAAATCTGTTGTTTTTAATTTTCTCTAACTCCGTTTTGGATTTGTAATCTCGTCTTATTGTATTCAACTTGTCATACCTTTTCATTTCATACCCATCTCGGGGAGTGTTATGTAGAAATAATTAATCAGCCATAATTGAGGAATCATAAAATTGAATATAGCATATTGTACTATAATCTATTGAATAAACTATATTCATATCACCGGGGACGGCAGTCCCCCGAGTGACGCGTGATGCTTCACGACAATATATACAGCTAACTTTCGACTTTTTGAACTGTTGACCCTAGCCCCTCATGTTAGATACCGTTGGAAAGGTCTTGGAACGTAGATGCGAAAAATGTCATATGTCATCCAAAAAGGTCAAAAGGTCATCAAGTTTTGGCCATTTGAATTTTTTTTTCACCTTTTCAGTTTTTGGCCTATAACTTATGACATTTTTCGCATCTACGTTCCAAGATCTTTCCAACGGTACTTAGCATAAGTGGATGGGGTCAATAGTTCAAAAGTTATGACCGGATATTTGAATTATGACCTCTACCTTGAGACAAAGATGACATATTATAAAGATAAGAAGCACAGGAATAAGTGTAGTTTTCTCCCGCCAACACTTCTCTTTGTATTGGTTGTTTTTTTTTATTATTTACACTTAGTTTTTATATGATTTTATTATAAGTGTTCAATAGACAAAATCAGGGATGGACCCGATGAAATATTTTTTAAATAAAAATTCTTAAATTTAAACGTGTAACACGGATAAAATTTTATTTCTATTTTTCTTAATTTTAATTAAAGCACTTTAAAATATAAAAATTCGACAGCGAATAAAAGGATTTACTAAAAATTCTTGGCGATACTGCCGTTTGAAAATTTTGAAGGGCCATAACTCCAAAATGGGGGCCTTCCCGCAACAACCGTTTCGGATTTAACATTTTAGGGACCACCTCTATTACCTACCCAAAAATAGGGCAAATGGGGCACAAAAAAAATTTTTCCATACAAAAATGTATCAAAACTTTGGGAGGCCCTATCTCCGAAACGGGGCCTTTGCCCCAAGAACTGATTTCAGTTTTGGGAGTTTGCGCACCGCCTCTACCGCCCTCCAACTTTCAGCCCATTCTGAGAGGTTCAAGGAAACAGAAGTTTAGCCAAATTCTTTATTAAAATAATTGTAACAGTGGTAGGAATCAACATTAATTAAACTGGATAAAATTATAATTTTATTCATTTTAATGAACATTATTTCCACCTTGCTTTCTAATTATTGCAAAATATTTTTCTTAACAATCTTGATATAACTGGCGGGTGCAGATATTCAAAAAATCTAAAGAAATATATCCTTATCGATTTTTACATGATGGGAACAAAAATAATTATATTTCGATCATTATACCTGGCAAAATATAATTTTTTCCTGACATTTTAAGATATTTAATTATTTTTTTGAAAAAAAATTATTATTTTACACCTTTTTTTTTACACAACTTAACTTCAGTTGAAAGTTTTCAAATTTAAGTTTACATCCCTTTTTCTTTATCGTTTTGTTTTGGAAAAAAAAGGCAAAAATCGTGACGCGTTTAAAACAATATAATTCAATTTGATGACGCGTTTAAGGCAAAACGTGTAAAAAAAAAATTCTTATTCATATACAGTGACTATACTTGCTTTAATTTTAAAAAGTTTACTTAAAAATTTATAAAAAAATAAGTATTTTGGGTTTTATGCTAATAATAAATTTAGAAAACAATTTTTGAAATGTTACAAAATATTTTTGTTGTTTAAAAAATAGAAATAAAGGTTTTTTAAACAAAATAATTTCAATACAACCTGAAAAATTTAAATATGTTGAGAGGAAAATTTATGCAATATACCTTGTAAATTAGAAAAATAATACATATAAAAATGTATTGCTGTCCTTGTCTAAAAAAAAGTTTACACTATGCTACTTATCTTTATAATATGTCATCTTTGCTTGAGATAACCGAATAGTATGTTTGTTTGTTTGTTTGTTTGTTTGTTTGTTTGTTTGTTTGTTTGTGGACACAATATATTTCGCACTCAAAGGTCGACGCTGAATAATTTCATTTCACTCAATCACTCTCCAATATGATTTCCACTCAAGCTCAAGTCCCAAAAATGTCCCAAATTAAAATGTCCCAAAATCCAAATTGTCCCAAAATCCAAATTGTCTCAAAATCCCAAAATGTCCCAAAATCAAAAATGTTTCAAAATCAAGAAATGTCGCAAAATCAAAAATGTCCCAAAATCAAAAATGTCCCAAAATCAAAAATGTACCAAAATACAAATATGTCCCAAAATCAAAAAATGTCCCAAAATCAAAATGTCCCAAAATCAAAAATGTCCAAAATCAAAAATGTCCCAAAATCCAAATATGTCCCAAAATCAAAAAATGTCCAAAAATCAAAAAAATTACCCAAAATTTCCAAAAGTCTCCCTAAATGTCAAGTTTTTTCGAAATATTTTTATATATTCATTTACCTTCGAAAAATAGTTATATCAACTAAAAACACTTCTTGGCGCAGTTAAAACTCGTGACGCAAGCTACGTACACAATTCAATTCATCACACAAAAGAAATGATATCAATTTGTGTGCCGCAAGACGCTAAGCGTGCGTGCGTGCAATCAGTGGTTGTGTACGTAGCTTGCGTCACGAGTTTTAACTGCGCCAAGAAGTGTTTTTTGTTGATTGTGTTATCTTTAGAACCAAAGGTGTGTACAAAATTTTAGCAACATCGGATATCGAGAAGTGGTAGAAAAATCAATCACCACATTTTCCTCTGACGGACAACAATCGAAGTTAAGCAAAAGCTTCTAATAAAAAATTTAAAATACATTAATTAGTAAAATTATTTTATGTTTAAAATTTTAAGAACTTCATGGTATCATAAAAAAGTATTGTTTTAAAATTTTAAAACAAACATAAATGTAAAATTAATGTATATAAATAAATTCGATATTTATCGCACTGTCATTCCAATAGAATTATATTAAATTACTTTAATTTTTTTTTACCCAAAATTCTTTTAAAAATTACTTCCTTTGTATATATATAAAATGAATTTTTATTATTGTAAAATCTTTTCAAAAAAAACAAAAAAGATACTTACTTAGAGGAGTATCACAAAATATGTTCTTTTTATTATTCAAAACTTGTACAAGACAATTACAATTCACAAAATAATAATGGATAATATAATATGTAAATGTTACATTCGTGAAAAAATTTTTATTTCACTACAAAAATATTAAATTCAAACATTAATACACCTTAACATGTCATTAAATAAAAATGAAAAATCCTGTTTATTTTCATTTTTGTTTAGGTTTATGTTTTTTTTTTTTTTGGCAACTTTTACATACATAAAATCTTGCCAAACTTTTTTTGCTCATGGTTTATTTCTTTTCTTTATTTTTTTTACTTAAAAATTGTCCTTTTTTAAGGCTTTTAAATTTTTTTTATTATTATTATTTATTTTTTTTATGGTTTTGGTTTACCACCTAATATGTTTCTTAATATCTTATGATGTGGTTTTTCGATAAAAACTATAACACAAATTCACATTGTGTGGTTATAGGTAAAAGAAAATTGAAAAAAAAAAATATATAGATATCTCCTATACACAACCATATTTTATATCGCTTTTTTTTTTTGTCTAAAAAAGTTTTTTTACTTTTGATTTAATTTAATTTATATGGTATGTCGTATGTGTGAACAAAAAATTTGTTTGTTTAGTAAAATTTTGGAAAAATCTGAAATAAAATATAATATAAAATCAGTCTAAGTATACATTAGATTTTTGTTATAACGAAGAAGTATTAAGAAAATTGGCTCCATAATTCAAATTCCAATGATTTTTGAACCAAAAATATTTGAAATTATTAGGTATGCGTATGGGAACTGTAATACCACACATTGTAGTTAGACATAGAACAACATCAATAATATATAATTTTACAATCAAAACTTTATGCAAATTGAAATATTTAAGAAAATATTGATAAATATTTCCAATAGATTAAAATAGAAAATGTAAGGAACAAGGATATAAATATGACTTTAACACTTTTAAAGTTAAATGAAATTTTTTTTAATGTACATGTGATCGGTAAGTTGTATTTACAATCGTAAATTTATCTCGGTAAATGGTATATTACATGCGTCAATACACATGTATTTATTTAATTATGTAAATTTTATTTACATTCTCCGTATTAAGAAAATTTTATTTACTTTCTTCATTTTGAACTTTTGTTTATTTTTTGCATTGCAAATGTATTGATTGCAACTCCCTCTCACATGTACATTAAAACAGTATATACAAAACATGTTAATAAAATTTGTTATACAGTTCGTTGTGTTTATACACAAAAACACATGGGCACTTGTCAATATTATATCACTGGACCTAACGGTCTCGTGATATAAGTATTGACTCGTGTCTATGTGTTTTTCTGTATACACAACTCGTTGTAATAAGAAATTTTCTTAACATGTGTTGTAATCTACTATAAAGCAACATAAATTTTTATTTCTCATTTTATTTAATAATGATGCTAAAAATTTTAAAATATATTGAATTAAGTTAATAAAGTCTTATACTTTAACGTTAGAAATATTTTGATATTCATATTCATAACACCTTTTAAAGATTTTCCTTTTTATTCTTTTTATCATTTTTATCATTTTCAACTATAAATTTATATAAAAATATAACTAAAAGATACAACTTTATAAAATAAAAATAACCGTAAGCATAAATAAATTTTCCTACATGTTTTACAACAAAAATATAAACTTTATCTAATTCTCAAAAGGAAAATAATTTAGCTTTTTTTCAGTTTTTTTTTTTTAAGGATGAATCAACATAAAAATTATCAATGTGAAAATTATTCTTATTATTTTTTTTTTCAGAAGTAAATGTTGAATTGTATTAAAATTTGGCTTTAAAATGGTCTATGAAAGAAACACTTTTGAATCATAAGCATGTATCACCAACATTGTATCTTGACTAATAATATTTAGCAACCTTACTGGATTATTTGCACATCAGGAATTGGTCATATAAATTTTTTAATATTGTTTTTAATTAATAATAGCCATAAATTTAACATGATTCAATTCTGTACCTCGACAAAATATTATGTTTTCAAAACAAAAATTAATTCCAAATTAAATTCATGTAAAGCCCATTAAAATTTGCATTAAATAACATAAATTTTGTTTTTTTTTCCTGTAAACACATTTTCTGACGATGATTTAATTATACATGTAATCCAGATCACCTTTGGGCTTCATTTATTACATATAAATAATCATTAATAAATAATTTAATTCGTTTTATAGTTTTCACATACATAATACACTTATTTCTAATATTTTTACAATAATTATGTAAACATACAAAAAATCTATAGTTCTAAACAAACTGAAAACTATATTTAATAGACTGTTAAGAACTTTAAATTATAATGTTTTCGAAATATTGCACCCAATCCACCTGATGCAAGAAATTTTCATAAATCTTTTAGCTATGAAAATGCATCATGTTGAGGTCATTAGTGCATGCACATAATGTTTTATTATTTTATATAAACACAATCATATTTCCACCTCTGGGGTCAAGAAAACAATTTTTGATTTTATTCTTCTTTAAGTCATTTTGAATTATATTATTTGTTTACTTCGGCATAAATCATCAAGACAGTTTTTCTTTTTAATTTTCTTTTATTATATGTATGTTGTTATGTTCTTTCTATCACTTAGTGTTTGGTTTTTTAATGTAAGAAATTTTATTGCATTAAGTGGAGAACAAAATGATTAAAGTAATATTGAAATTAAAAATATTGCAAATATGGTATTACTTTTCAAGCTGCCTGTGCTCAAATAATACATAATTTTATTAAAATGAAAATACTCCAGATCTGCCAGGTGCTGCTGCCGGATCAACTATTTGAGAAAGAAACAAAAATAATCCGAATTGATTATATTTGTTGCCCTGAAATAGACAAAACACACTGAACAATTTTTCCAAAGGAAGTAAATATCCGTCATTTTATAAAATTTATATTGATAGTTCAGATTCATAATAATTTAATATATTGCTGGTATATAACATTAATCATTTACCAACAGCCGTTTGTCCACATTTAAACACTGTTTAAGTGCGAAAAAATTTTCACATGCAGCATGATAAAATATTAAAGAAGTTAAATTGGAATTGATTAAAAATAATATTAACTGAATGTTTTTTTTTGTAAAGTTTGTATATTAGAGAAACAGAAACCCTTGTCTTTTCAATTTACGTAAACATTGCATAAATTACTAACTATTTCAAATTGTAATACAAAAAGTTATATTATAGCCATATAGATATTATTATTAATGAAATATTTATTTGAAGTTGTTTTTTAAGGAACCCGAACGATTTATTAAATGTTTAAATAACCATTTCATAGAGCGGTATTAAAATCAAAGTAAAAATAAAAATATCAAACACAAAAAAATATTAATTTTTAATTCATTCGAAGATGTGTGGTTTCTGATGTTTTTGAAATTGGTGAGACAAAATTAAAATATCCTGTTTTATATTTAAGTATGTTTCCATTTCAAAACACTTCGAGTTTCGAACAAAATTAGAACATCGTGAGACTCCGAAATCATAATTTGAAGAAACATTTCAGAAACAAATATGGAAATTAATTGGAAGTTAAAATGAATAATAAATTTGCTAAATATTGTCAAATTTCAAAATAATATTAAAAAAATAAATGCTATTTGTAATTTTTTTTCCATCACATTTTTATGATCCTTTTATATTTTTTAGTTTTTCTAAGATCCGATTGTGTACCTTGTATTTTTACTTTTTATTTTTTTTGTTATTTAAATTTAAAAATAAACAGTTAAATCAAATTGAATTATTCTATTTATTTTCGATTTTTTTTTCTTTTATTTTCAACATAATGTTCAAGATAGATATTTCTCATTTATGTGCATTTTTACATGATTTCAATATACATACTAACTAAACTTTACCTTTTAAATATAAAGAAAATGATTGAAAAAAGAGCATATTTACTGTCTGCGATAAACACGAGTTTACACAAAGTTCACAAGTTAGACAATTCAATAATAATAATAATAATAAGAAAGTTTGCAAATAAAAATTTTGTAATTTTGCTGTACTTCAAATTGAAGTTACCCATAAAAAAATTTAATGCGTTGGGGATTGTTATGCTGTATTTAGTGCTATAGAATTTAGATCACTAAATGGAGTATTATATGCGTCAATACACATGCAATCATTTAGATGCATCTGCGTAAATAATGAAAAAATTTAGATGCATCAGCGTATATAATGAAAAAATTTAGATGCATCAGCGTAAATAATGAAATCATTTAGATGTTTCGTATTGAATATTACGTAATACCTAAACAAACATAATATCTCTCACAATATTTCAATACAGCCAAATACAAAAAAAAAAAAATGAGAAAAATGAGAAGAAAAAATATTCTCTCTTTGCAACTACCTCTCCCCTACGCATTAAAACAGTATATTGGATATGTAAACAAAATTTGTTATACAACTCGTTCTGTATTTAGACAAAAATACATTGACACTACTTGTCAATTTATATATATATATATATATATATTGACTCGTGTCAATGTATTTTTGTGTATACAGAACTCTTAATTAATAACAAATTTAGTTTACATATACAATAATCTACTATTATCCCACCGAACTGAGGAGTAAAAAACAATTTCCATAGCAAAAACAACAACACAAACATTTAATTCAAGTTGATAAATTGATAAAATAAAAAATAAAAAAAATTCGAGTCCGATATGGGAATAGAACCCTCGACCGAAGGATAAGGGCAATATCACTACACCATAACGGCCGATCTAAAACCATTTGAGTTGCCAAGTCGTTCTTTCATATTCACATTATGAAAGTTAATTAATTTATAGTTTTTAGCTTCAATATTCCGTTTCTAAGACATCTATAGAATGTCCTCGCATACCGGTGTCGGTGTCTTGAAAAATTTATTTAAAAATATTCTTATAGAAAATTATAGAATAATACTTAGAAATTATTTGGGATGTTTTTTTTTTCAGAAACTCTAATATTATAGATAATGATTATATTTTACTGAAAAAAATTAAAAACGGCTTAGTACTTATTTTCAAAAAAAAAATAAAAATTTAATCGTTATTTTCTTTAATATGTAATGTTAATATCCTTTCTTCCTTTATTCATGCCCATCAGAAGCAAAAATATTTTTATTTAAAGGAATATTTATGCTTATCTAATATATAATTGACTAATAAGTGGATTGTATGACAAAACTATATGAACAATTCATTATTTTATCCATATTTTTGAGAAAATATGTACAATTTAAATCTAAAAATATAATAAGATTATTATAAGTACGATAACCAAGCAACTATATATTCTACACTTCAGTAGAATAGATAATAATCAGTCTTCTTTAGCTTCTTAAAATCATTGTGCACTATTATCTTAAATAAGAAAAATCTTATAATATTCTGAAAAATAAATATTGAATGAATTGTATCTTGAAATCCTTACTAACTTAACTATTGAAGCATCATATTAGTTATTTAGTATTAGCAGAGCTCCTAAATTTATTAAAATTTTAATTCATGATGAGTTGAATTCGATTTAAAAAAAATGTACTTTTATGATCCCAATTAATTTTATGAAGAAATTTAAATTTTTAATAAATAATTTAAATAATTATGTACAATATTACATAAACCGAAATTTTTTTTTTCATTTACACGGTTAACCACTTTAAAAAAAATTTCAAAAAAAAAATATATAATATATAATGTACATATTATTTCAATAAATAAATTAGGCGGAAATTTTTATTTATATTTATTTTGTTTTTAGCAAAAAATAACTTCGTGAGTAAATTATTTAGTTATTAACATTTTGTTGTATTGAATATATATTGGCATTTTACATAGATCCAACTCCGTGTAATGGTTTTCAAAAAAAAAAAAAAAAAAATAAAAAAAGCAAAATATTTACCAAATATGTAATAATAAAATAACGAAGTAGAATACCAACATAATAATTAAATTAAAATTTTTATCTTTTAATTAAGGGTTCATAGTAAATTTGTAAAAATAACAAATTAATTAGATTTTTTGAATTAAATAAAAAAAAAAAAAATTAGAATCAATTATAAAAAAAAATGTATCAAACTTTAATAAAAATTTCTCAGTGAACCAATATTTTTCTTAATTTTAACCATGTAGTTAATGTTAATCTTAATGATCTAATTTGTTTGTTACCCAATTATTATTATAAGAGTATTCAGCGAAATATCAAGCTTCCGTTGTCTATAAAGCACAACAAGCAAACCTTCTGCGTGCTTTAAAAACCTATTAATAAAGAACATTGAACCGAAAATTCAAGCTTTAAAAAAAAAAAATAATAATTTATATGTAAAATTGGTTTCTGTGGTGAGCCAATTCAATTCGTTTATAAAATTAATAAAACTTATCATTGAATTTTTATTTGATCAAAATATTTTTTTTTGTTCTGGTTAGTTCGTAAAATATTTTTATTTTTGAACTATACGGTTTTGGCTGTATTTCTTATGTTCAAAATGTTTATGTACATGTGTAAAATCATTCGACTTGATTAAGTGATATATATTTAAAATCACATCAATGGGTATTATGAAGGTTCTGATAATTTAATTATACATTTCTATAAAAAAAATTAGAACTGATGAGATGAAAAAGTGAACCGATTGTTTGGAAATTTTCACACCCTTATGCATGTACCTATTATTGCCAGGTTATAAATAAAAGTAAATTTTATTAACTATAAAAATTTAATTAATTATAATAACAATTATGCGTGCTTACGTAGTACATTTGAACAAAATAAAAATTAATTTTAATTAATCGTACAAATAAAGTATGTAGATGTAAAAACAATTGTTTCATTAATAACTAATTAATAAAAATAATTAATAATCATATAAAAATAATCTTACTTAAAATCAATATGATTAAAATATTTACTTTAATATTTAGCACCGAAAAATACAGTTGTATGAATTGGGAATACGACTATTTTATATAGAGAGTGAACTATTTTCAAATAAAATAAAAGCTCAATTTTGAGTATGAAATTTTTTCAACATATTTTAAATAACTATGGTTAGAGCAATATTATTCTGACAACATTTCAAATATGTATTATACTTATTTCTAAAAACTATTTTCGGAAGTTATCTAATACCCAATTTTAAAAACCTTTTAGTTTCGTTTTCAAAAGTTAGAATTTAACCTCGGTTAGAAATTGTGTATTTGGTAATAACGAAAAAAAAACTTGAATTTCTTAACTGTTCTATTGCCTTTTTAAACTTAACTAATTTATTTTCGTTTATTGTAAAAAAAATATTGTCCTTTTTCCTAATTTTTTATAATATTAATAATAATTCATTAAAATAAACAAATTATGTACCATTGTGTTTCTAAAATAATAACCTTTAATTTTATTTTTACATGTTATTTAAGTATTACAATTTTACACACAATCTGTTAAAATTTTTGCCTTCACAAAAAATATACTGCTAATATAAATAAACACATGATTTCTGACAATCAAATGTCAAAAAATAAAAAACACTTCAGTTTTATCATGAAGAGTGTAAAAGACAACAATTCAACTTTTATAATATCATATATATATTATAAAAAACATAATAATCCTTAAACAATAATTGATTCAATATGTTTTATTATCATTATTAATAATTTATACATTAAATATACTGGAAAATAAAACATATAGATTAAAATGAACAAATTTCAAAAATGTAAATCTAAGGTTGCATAACTAAGCAAATTTTCACAGTATAATAAAATGCGATAATATTTTAAGCTTATGCAATTTTTGTTTTTGAATAATATAATAACTATAACGATTTATGTTTTATGATTAGCTCAATTTATATGAATTTATGAAGTTTATAAATTGACATAAACCATAGAAATTCGCATTGTTATGAAAAAATAAATTTTAATTTAAAATTTTCCTTCACCAAATGGAAAATAACTAGTACACATAACTATAATTTTGAATTATAAATTTACATAATAATAAAAATATTAATTTAATATGAAAAATGAGTTTGATTTGGTTAAATAATGGTATTTGAGAATATTTTTAAAATATTTTATTTTGAATAAACATTATTAACACTGATCTGCTGCACAATATAATATAATTCCAAATCTCAACGTAATAAATTTAAATTTATGATAGATAATAAAAATAAAAAATATATAAAAAATTTTGTCATAAAACTATGGTTTTTTCATTTAGCATTCCAAATTATTAAACAAATTTTATGTTTTATATATATATTTTTTAATAATAATAATATCAATTTCGATAAAATATTTACTAAAAATTCGAAATTTTTAGATAATATAAGTTATTGCCACATATATACAACATTATAATATGACATAAAAAAATGCATAAATGGTAGAGATATTCTAAACAATCTAAACCATGATTGAAAGAATTAAATTGAATTAAAATTTAATAACAAAAATTTTCGAATCCTTCTATTATTTTTATCGTGAAAATACATTTTTTTTACAACTCAAAGACACAAGATGAGAAAACTTTGTATTCACTTTAAATTCAACAAAATTTCCTCCATAAGGCTGTAACCATTATATGAAAAAAAAATTTATTCGTTTAAATATATGTGAAAAAATACTCTATCAGTCTATTATCTTCATATTTTGTCAACGATAACCGAATTTATATATGATTTGTATATGTCAATAACAAAAAATTCTACTGATAGGAAAGCATATACTTCAAAATATAATATCAAAAATTGTTTTCTTTTATTATTAAGAGAATTAATAAAATAAAATAAAAAAATGTTATTAATTTTTACTTTTCCAGATGTTGTTTGCTAAACTAAAACGATAATAAAAACTATAAACATAAAGTATTTTTTTTTGTTTTTCTTTTTTAATTTAAACTTTTTCAATTTAATCAAAAAGTTTCATTTTATGCAAAAATCTATATAAACTTATTTTAATGATTAAAAATGCAATTGAATTTGAAATAATTCTTTTTTATTTTTTTTTTTAATTTCGGTTTCCATGAATTTTCCCCAATTAGTTTTTCATTAACAAAATAAAATTAATTGAAATTGTCGTAATAAAATAGAATGAATATTATAAAATAAAAATAAAAAAAATAAAATTTGTTATATTTAATTATAAATATATTTCGAAGGACATTGTTGTTCAATTTTTATTTGAAATTGAATATCAAAAATATAAATCTATGTACATATAATTGATGTTCATATTAATGGTATCAAACAACAAAATGTACGTGGTAAATCGTCTAGAAAAATATAGGTTTCAAATTTTCGACAAAAAACATTATTTAATTCTTATTTAATTAAAGCTATTTTGTATTAATTTAACGTTCGAAAACACAATTGAATAACATTTAAAATATTAACCCTTTTTAACAATATTGTTCGGATTAATTGATAGGATTAAACAAACACCTGAAAATTTCACATAAAATTTTAACCCGAAGTGTAATTTCAACTGTATAGAAAAATGTCAATAGGTCAATAGTTAAACCTTTAAATAAGATAAACTAGAAAGCTTCAATTTTTCAAAAAACAAAACATAAAAAGTTTTTTTTTATGAAATTAAATTAAAATTTTTTTGTTAAAATTAAAAATGAGGTTTTTCGATTCATTTATTTAAAATATTTGCAAAAGATTCGATAAATTTCTAGAATATTCACAAATAACTATAATCACATATATTATATTAACCAAAAAACTAGAAATTTTAATTTTTATCATAAAAAACATGAAACCATCTAAAACATATGTAACTAAAAAACCACATTTTACATATTGGTTTTGAACTATGCCCACTTGTTCGTATTTATTTGCATTTATATTTATCAAGGTTATTAAAATTTACGACAACGCTATAGTATTAAATTCATTCAAATTTCTGTTAATTGCAGAATTTTCAATTTGTGGTTCAAATTAAAATTAATTTCAAGATGAAAAAATCATTTCGTTTTATTATTATATTCATCAGCAGTGTGTGGACTTAAATCTTTTAATTATACATAAATATTAAAATTCAGTTCAGTATTCACCTGATATAAAATTAATTTTTTCTATTGGTAGGTTGTTACCTAGTAATAAAACCTAAAAGGAATTTTTGTGTGTAATTTTTATAGCGAATTTTGTAATTGTGGTTTTCAATTTACTTGAAATTATTGCAAATATAATGTATTATTGTGTGTTGTGTCCTTTAAAGTTCCGTTACTACTATTAATAAAATTAACCATAATTTGATGGTCAAACAAACGTCATTTAAATCCAAACAAGAGAACTACAATTTTTTTTTAATGGAAAATGTCACGAACATTTTTTAAATAATTATTTGAGAACTTGAAAATTTTCCAAGCAAACAAAACTTTTATATAAGATAAGTATCGATTTTGGCTTCAGTAATATTTTTTTTGTCATTTAAAATTAAAAAAATATATAATAATTAAATTTTTGACAATAAAAGAAATATAACATGAGCGTATAATCATGAATACATAAATGTATTGTGCAGAATAAATAAATAAGGAAAAAATATATATAATATTTATTAGCTGTACATAAAAAAATTTTTTTTTTCTATCTCATAAATATTTTTATAGAATTAGATTAAAAGAAACATAACAATATTATTACTTTTATATTGCGAATAAAAATTTTTTAAATTCTATCTATTGCATAATTTTCAGTTTTATGTTCAATTTTAAAATTTAAATGCATTTTTAATAACAAGATTAGAGTGAATAACAACATTACGAGCTTAAAAATAAAGAATTACAATTTTTGGTAAAAATCATGAACAAATATACAGCATATTTATGCACTATATGTTTCCTAAATTCATAAAACAAAATCAAAATAAGAGCTCATTTTATATTAAAGCTATATTTATAACTAAATACAAATAATTTTGCTTTAACAGGATTATAATATTTATGTTTGAAAATCCGATAATTTTACATAAAATTAATTTTTAGGTTAATTTTTTATTATCATTTTTAAAATAATTTATAAAAAGTGATAATTTGCGATTTTAGATATATTCAATTAAAAAAAAAAAAAAACAAATCCCATTAAAAGAAAATTTTTCAAATGATTGTATGTGGGTACTGGGTAATAAAAGATTACAAAAGTTTGAACAAACTTATCTAAAATAAAAATTTGACTTGTATTCCATACGTTATGTAAATAGGTGCGTAAAATTGATTTCGACGAAAATTTCATGTTACTAAATTTGTTAAATATATTCCGTCGATCTAGGAGATCTGCCTGCTTATGGAAAATATTTTTTTTTTTGTGAATTGAAAATATTTTCACATACTTTTCTAATGACTTCTATTTCCAAAATTTGCAAATTTTTATATGTATAGTTTATTTCAAGGCGAATTAAAATCATTGCTTGTATGAGTACATTTGTAAATTATACTGTTTTCATTTGTAAATTATACTGTTTACATTTTGAATTCAAATATGTATATTAAATACATACTTAGCATAATAAAAAAAAATTTTTTTGGGAAAATGCTTTCAAAAATTTAATGCAAAAGATAACTTACCAATAAAATTTGACAAAATTAGCTTACATTTAATCATTGATTAATCACACCAAAATTTTTATTGTGTAATTCTTAATCAATTATTACTACCAGTATGTACTAAATTGTTGATTTAAATTTGAATGTGTTAATACTAATTAAAAAAAATAACAAAAGCAATAAAATATCTTTATATTGTTATAAAAATTTTGAATTATATTTAATATTATTTTATTTTATTGTTTTAAATATATAAATTATAAATTATTTTCGACTTGCAAGATATATAACAGTCACTAACAGTTGTAGTAAAACTTGTTCAAAAAACGTTCATCAATTGAATATAAATGTTTTAAAAACCAAGCAACAAATTTAGAGAACACAAAATGATCGTATTTATTATTAACTATATAAACTATATTAATACTATATATAAAGGGTAAAAAAATTGAAGGAAAATTAGAGTCATCCACTTCTTCATTTCGACCCATGTATATACATATAAAGAAATATACAGAAATTAAATCTGCCGCTAAAATCTTTTTGCACTGTGAGAGTTGTTTCAATAATTCAGCTTATGCTTCAGCGTTATAGATATTCAATAAAATGCTTAAAGAAAAAGTTGTGATGCCTTTTAATTTAAATTATTATACACGTTGACAGTAATTATGGTCCAGAATCTACATACAAAATATTCAGATTTACGGAAATGTCACTTAACACTTTCTAGTCCTAATGTCTATTTTGGAAGCAATGCAACAAATGCAGTGTGTATTAAATTACATATATTATACATTAAGATAGTTTGCACCACTTTGTACTGATTAAGATAAATTAATGTATTCAACAAAATATGTGTGTAGGGTAAATTTCAAAAAATGTGTTTCATAAAACATTTATATTATATAAATTTTTAAGAAATGTCAAATTTAGTTGCTAAATTCCCTTTTTTTTACAATGTAAAGAGTTTAAATCTTTTTTGTACCTACTTATGAATTATGATTTACGATTTGAATTTTGTCAACCCAGTTTAATATTATATATTTTCTGTCAAAAGATAATTCAACAATAATGGAATTATGTGTACAACAATCAAAAACAACTTAAGTTTTTTTCTACTGCATTTGGGTATTGTTTTTTACTGGGAATTCATTTAAAATATTTGCAATTAATTCTAAGAGTAACATTAAAAATAATTCTCACTTTATTTTTCTGGGCTTCAGAATAACATTTATGTTTTTCACTTTTTTATACATATTTTTGTTTCGAAATAATTAGATTATTTGTATAATGGAAATGCATATAAAATGAAAATTTTATGCAAAAAATATAAATTTTCACATATAAAAGCATTTATAAATTTTTATTATTATTTCAGTGAAAGTTTGCATAAATTTAAAAAATCAACATTTTAAATTTTATGTCCAAATGGATATAAATTCTGAAAACTGAAAGATACACATTTTTATGATGTACATATGTTGTGTCGATTAGAATGTCACATAATATATAAAAAGTATTAAATTTAAATTTTATCTTTATTTTTGATAAATTTATAAAAAAACAATAATTTTAGAAATTTTAATATTTACATTTTTATTTTTATTATCATTTTGATTTAAGTTTAGTTAAAAGATTTGTAGAGATTTATAAGAGTCCTATACCCAAGAAACACAACGAATTCTTTCGCGTTACAAGTTTTGTGGGAACAGTTTATTTTTTATGTTTTTATAAGTAGACATTTTTTTGAAAGCTAAACTATCTATTTATCAATTAGATACTTAATGCTTTTGCAAAAAGAAAAAACTTTAATTTAAAGCTAACAATTCACAATTAAAAAACGTTTTTGAATAATTTGTTCAGAAAATTCTAAAAAAAAATTAAATGTTTGCATTTTTTTTTCTAAAAATCTTCAAAATTCAATAGAGGACAACTTTTTATAATTTATTTATTCTAAAACTTTTTTAGAATTGACTATTATAATTATACCTTTGGTCGGCACACTTTTTGTGTACATGTATAGGAAGCATACTTTTCCAACACTGATATTTATATAAAAATAAGGAAGAGACTTAATTAAAAAAAAACTCATTTTCGTGAGTAAATTAATGTAATATCAGATGGATCAGCCACCTCATTAGAGGGTCTTAAAACGTCACTTATAATCCTCTCAAACATTTTAATTTAATGAAATGAAAAAAAAACTTCGAAAAATTATAAGTATTATTCATTTGCTTATTTTTTTTAACTTAGGTAACTACAAAGGTACTATATTTACCTTTTCAAAAAAACAATTTCCTGCAAGCTAAAAAAATTTCCTTAACATTGAGCAAAAAAAGAAAACATAGCAAAGCTCAATTTTGACATGATTTTTAACATTTATAGAAAAAAATGATAAATATGCGTATGGCTATAAGCTTTTCTTACAAATAAAAAATTTTCCTTTTTATTGTTTATCAAGTTTTTTTTTTCAGTATTCGTGAAAATTTTGTAAAGGATTGACGCGAACAAAGTTAAAGAAAAAATCCATAATAATAGATTAAACGATTTTCGGAATGGCAGCAGAATAATATTTTTTAGATAATTATATTATAAAACATATATATAAATTCAATAATGATTGCAAATTTATATTTTAATTAAATTTGGGAAACCTAATGTTGTTATAAAGTGTTAATAAAAAATGTTTGTCAAAAATATTTAGTTTTGAACGTTTTCTTTTCTGAAATAGCTTAGTTATGCCCAAAATATTTTCCGAAATCGTCATTTTAGTTAAATAGCTGTAGAAAGTACCAGTCCCTTTTTAACATAATATTTATGACATTGAGCAAACAATATTAAAAATTTTGAAGTGTGGACAATGACAATATATTGTTGTGATATCAACATCTTATGCTAAATCGAAGTAGAATTTAAGCTTTCCGTACTTATCTATGTACTAAGCTGGTTTATAATCTATTACTGAAAATGCTAAAATCTATTGTTTGATAAAAAATTGTGTTGGTTTTTTTTACTAGTTTTCGACTTAGGTAAAAAAAAAAAATTTCACAAAAATGAAAATACTATTTCCTAATAAACTTATTATTTTTGATAATAATAATAAAGCTAATATAACTATACCAGATTCATTTTTTTATATATATATACTAAAAGAAGATAATAGAATATTTTTTCTTATAATTTTTACAAAATCTTATTTTTGATAAATTAAATGATTTGTTAAGTTTATACTCTTTCAAACTACGGAAAAAATGATATACTATAATTGGGTTGTAGAAAAAAAAACTTTTTAAGAAAAATCTTAGCTATTTCCTTCCTTTATTTATTTATTTATTTATTTTTTGAAACAAAATACTTTGAAAAATACCACTTGATTTTTTTTTTAGTTTAGGTACATATTATGTTGTTCATATATTATGTAATATGTATAATGTATATGATACGTATAACATCTTAAAGATAGAGATATATATTTATAGTTTCCTCATTTATTGAAAAATAAATGAAGTGGAAATTTTTTATTAAATTTTTTAAAGTTATGTTTTGGTTTCTCAAAGTTATTCCCAACGATTCACTGAAAATATTATTGAATTTTCGGAATTTTCTAAATGTACTTTAAGTAAAATATACTTAGAAGGTACTTACCAATAAGCTTAATTTGATTATTACATTAGGTATGGATTTAGTACATTGGAAAAGTTTCGAATGCCTTTTGAAATATTTGAAACATTTAATATCAAGTCTTTGCAAGAATAAATTTATATTTAATGAGTTTAAGGATCCTCGATAAAATTCCATGTTCAGTTAAAAAAAAATTATTGACTTATATTTTTATTTTGCACTTTTTAGTTACAAGTAAGTCAAATGTTTAATTCTTTTTGTTATAATAATTTATTTTTAATTTCGGCAAATTGTTTTATCAGTTCTAATAGATGTCTCTATGCAGCTCTCACTATATTGTCGTTTACAACCAATGAAATACCGTCGTTTGTAAAACAAACCCGTGGAATACCGTCGACAAAATAGAATTTCAATTAAATTTACACCTACTTAAATCTAAAAAATATATCCTTCTTAAATCTAAAATATATATCCTTGTGTCAGAATAAATAAAACAAATATCGAGCGTTTAAAAATAATATTTTAGTTTCTAGTAAAACAAATAAATATATCAACATTTTTAATTGCCAAATTTTCACACATGACTCAGTTCTTATGAAAAATGCTTTCTTATTTTCGTCAGAAATCAATTTTTTTTATTTTTTTAATTAGAGACAATTCTTATAAGATATTTTGATCTAATAAATTACGTAAATAATGTTTTTCTTAAATTTTGAATAAAAAAAAATCTAAGAAATATTTAAAAGTTTTATTATTTCCCTTATTATTTACCTTACTGAAAGAGTTAAATTAAATGCAAAAGTACCATATATGTTAATATTTTATTAAAAATTAAAAAAAAAGAACAAAACCACAACATTTGTTATATTTAATATTATACAATAAAAATTAAATGAAAGGAGAAAAAGGCGTATCTGCTTTTTTTATTAAAGATATTTGATCTTTCACAAATGAAAATTAATTTTATATTAGTTTTTATGAGGGATATTTATATAATAAAAATTTATTTACTTTACATAAAGCACATCTTCTGAGAAATTGGAAAAGGGTTTTTAAAGCATATTAAAGCAATTAAAATATTGCACACTAATTTTTTTGAAATAATTTTTATTTAAAATTTCATATGTTGTAAGATAACCATTAACTTAAAAAACTAGAACCTGCAATATTTTTTATATATTTATGAAAATAATAAATCTTTCAAATTGTCCTTTTTTTTGCACTTTGCTACACTTTCAACCAAATTCTCCTGATAATACCAGTTATCCGTTGCTTTGACGCAAGCTTATGAAATGTATTTCATTTGTATTTCCACCAAAGGGAATTGATGTGTAGGTATATATTTGACAACATTGTCAAGTATTTAAAAAAAAGCATATATCTATATTATGTGTTGGATTTAAAGTTTATATTTTATGTGTTTTATATTTTACTAGCTGTACCCGCACACACGTTATTGTGGAACACACGTTTTAAGTGAAATTTTTGTTGTCAGATTGATGAACAATTATAGGAGCTAGTTATTTTATATTTCTGAGACGCCGCATTAAAAACGGCTGTACGCAGACTTTTCCAAAAATTGAGATTTCTCAAAATTTAAATTTTGAAAAAAAAAAATGTTTTCACAAAAAAATTAATTTTATAGAGTTCTTTTAAATGACATCAAAAACATGTCGAAAAATAAGAAAACGAGCCCGTACGCAGACTTTTTCTACCTAGTGTATATATAGATGTGTTTTGATCAAAAATTGCGGAAAGATATTATTCAGCATGTGCGTAGTATGGAACATGTCGAACAAAAAATAAGAAAACGAGCGCGTACGCAGACTTTTTCTACCTAGTGTATATATAGATGTGTTTTGATCAAAAATTGCGGGAAGATATTATTCAGCATGTGCGTAGTATGGAAAATTGGAAAGCATTATTTGTTGGCATCTGAGTTAACATCGCAGTCATTTTTCATTTTGTAGTAATTTTTTTTTTGTTTTTTATTTATTTTATAAATTTTTTCAATTCTTACTTTTATAGCCAGTTTAAAATAAAAATTAAAAAAGTATCGGTTTCATTATTACTAAACTACCAAATATAGAAAGCTGGCAGAACTTTTCATTATTGATTATAATTTTTGATTGCCTTTCTAACATTTTATTCTTTTGATTTCTTGTTTTATTTCATTTTTTTGTATTTAAATCAAACTTTACTATAATACCTGCTTATATTTTTTATCACCTTGTATTGCTTACATTATGCTATGGAATACATTTTTTTTGACAACATAAAATTGCACTTAATTTCGCATCATAGTATTAATTTGCACACATAAGATGTTCTTATCTTTATTATATGATAATTTTTAGTATCTTACTTTTTAAGTATGATAACAAGAGCATGGTAGGTATTATTCATGCTTTATAATAAAAAATTTTAAAAAAATTTATAGTTACATATGTTGTTAGTATAAAAATAATAAATTCTCTCCTTAAGATATTTTTTCGCTGTAAAAACTTTCAATAAATTATTTTTGTCATAAAGTAAAAAACAAAAAAAAAAACTTCAAGAAGATTCAGAAAATGAATAAAGCTTCAAGTTATCTGAACTTTTTTATTAGCTGAATTTATTTATTATAAAAGGTACACCTAATAAAGTTTTAAAACCATTATTTTTTTAACTTTGCGAACCTACAAATTGCAATTTTTTATTAATCTAAGGTTCATGGTGAAATTTTTTTCGTTCATTTCAAGTATACATAATAAATATATAAGTAAAAACCTATCATTTTGTTATAACAAAATATTTTAATAGAAGATGTAAGAAGTGAAAAAATAGTCACACCTGCATCAAAACTTTTCGAAGAACGAAGAAATTATGTTTCTATGAGAAACTTCCTAATATTCGAAGAAAATTATAAATTATGTATAAAATATATAATAAATTATATAACAATGTTGTTCAAAATTCTGAACAGATATTTACTTAATTTTATTTTCTCAAATTATTATCAAGAAACTATGTTATTATACATAAACATAGATGTTTTTGTGTCAAATATTTACCAAATTAGCCAATGATTTCTAAGAAAAAGTTCTTTAATATTTCGTCTTTAAGGCTTTAATTATATTTACAGTTGAAAAATTCAAAGTTTAAGTTCAGTGAAAATTACATAAAAAAAAAATTTCCTGAGCACTATCTATTTTATTTTATTTATGCTCATTGTTTGAAGAATTTTTTTTTACATAATCTGCGTATGTTTCTGTTTCGCTTAAAATTGTGTTTGTTTGATATATGTATGTACATGTTTTATATACTAACATTATATTATATTATATATTTATATATATTTTTTTTAAGAATTAAAATCACGTATTAAAAATAACAAAATGTTTAATTTTTGAATATTTTTCCTATTTATATTTCAGATAAAGGTTCTATTTTATAAAATTCTATGTTATTTTTTTTTAATGTTTTTAAAAGATAATAATGTAAAAAAATGGGGAAGTTCTAATGTTTATACACAATGCACGTTTGAAAATTAAAATTGTTTTTATTTAAAAAGCACAAAAAAATAAAAAAAAAAAATAAATAAATAAATGAAAGTGAAATTGTTTGTGCTTTTATACTTCTCTCAACATTAACATTCACTGGAAATAGCAAAACAAACAAAATAATAACATTTTAATTTTAATGTAAAATGAAATGTTGAAGAGAGGTGCTTAATTTAAAATAATAATTCATAAGAATTTTTCATCTACTAAACAACTAAACTATGAAACAAATATACTTAATTTTAAGTTACATATTATACATTGTAGATGCATTATTTTTGAAAATTCTAAAAATTAACTCATCAAAATTAACTTTCTCTTACAAATTACATAATGCAAACTTAACATTAGTAAAATTTAATTTTATTTTGAATTATATTCATTTCAAAATAAATTCGCATTATGTAATCAAATCATTAATTAAAATTTCAATCCAAAAAAAATAAAAGATTTTTTTAATTATGGTAAGCTCTGTAATTAAAATTGAGGTGTATGTATTATGTAAATTTAACGATTGTTTACCTACATAAATGGCAATAACCAATTGAAATTAATGTAAAACCAACATTATTAACAATAATCCTAAATGTTTCTGACGTGAATATGCATTTGTTTGAAAAATTCAAATTAGAATGAATATAAACCGATTTTTACTATTACATTGAAGTTAAATGAATTGTAAAAATTACACGATTTTTTTAATAATAATTTTTGAAAAAACAAATTTTATTTTCTTTATAAAAAAATTGGTTTTTTCTTTAGATGCTCAAATTGCGGTTACTAACCAAGAAAAATATATATCGCCGGTCTTGATTACTAAAAAAAAATTAAAAGTTTTGACAATCCTTAATTAAGAAAAAAATTCCCAAATAACAGAAATACGAAAATATTAAATTCATTTATTTATTAAAATCTTGTTTTCTTTAATATTAATATAAAAGTTTGCGATCAAAAGACTGAGAAAACTATTTATACGAAACAAAGGGGTACACAAAACTCTGATTTTATTTTAAATATATTAAATTAATATAATCCAGATTTTAGAAACTATAATATTATTTATGTAAGACAGGGACACAAAACCTGTATTTAATATTACTTTAACTTTTTTGTTATAATTCAGACACATATGAATATTTAACACGTATAAAAAGCTTATTAAAATTGAATAATTATACGATATAATTCACATATAAATAATATATATAATATATAATGTTTTATTGGAAATAAAATACAAACTATATATAATCTTAATCTTCTTATATAAATAAATTTCACATTAAATTGGAAGAAAAAATAATAGATATTATTAAAAATAATTCGGAGACATTAATCCGACGGTCAGAAGATTTAGAACTTAATTTATATATTTACTTGAATATTAATAAATTTTCTTCAAATAATTTTCATTATAGTAAGAATAATTAATTTCACTGAAAATTGGATTATTTTATCAAAAACATTATTTTTTACATTTCATTGTCTGGTTAAAACTAATATTTTCCTTAATCCTGACCAAATAAATGAGAACTTGTATTTTCGAAATCAGATCAATTAAATTAGATTCTGTTGCTACTAATGTTAATTCTACTTTTATAATTATACGTACCTACCTACATACCTACACATCAAGTGCACTCATTTTTTATCCTTTTTTCCAACATTTTTCGTCTTTTCTCAGCAATTATTTATTTATTTCAATATTTTAAAATTTTTTATATATTCCATAATTACAATATTTTGGATACTAATTATGGAAATATTCGTTTATCGTTGGCAAAATGCAAAAATAACAGAAGAAAATTTATTAAATATTTTTTTATGATTTAAATTTCAAGCATGTTTGCATATAATGCTCTATTTTCTATTTTCAAAAAATCATAATATGGACAGATGATAAAATTGTGATAGAATTATTTTTGTGATACATTTAAATTTTCATGTCTTAGCGGCAGCGAATATTCAAGGAAGTCACAATACTCACAATTATTATTTTTTATTGTCATTCTTAATTTTGTTATTTTTTTTAATAAGACGTTTCTACGACTTCCTATGACCGCTCTATGATGTAACTATGATCTTCTTCTGCTTCAAAGGCTGTGAAACAATCCTTCCAAAGAAGATGTGCTCAAGGCATAATACCTTAAAAAAAAGTTTAAGTGAGCAAAAGGAGTTTTTATTATAATTCCACTTTGCCAAACTATTAAATTGATAATCTAACAGGTTGGTTATTATCACCGCATATCTTATGTTATTAACTTCAAATTCCAATAAGTGCAAAAAAAATTAATTTCTACAATTTCTTATGTAAAATCAGTAGGTATATGAATAATTTTATATTGCAGTTTTTGTATCATAAAACTTAAAAGAGCTTTATAAGAACTTTTCAAGCAAAAAATAAGAATAATAATAATAAAATTTATGACATTTCTGTACTGACATATAACATGATATATTTTACGTGACAAAAATATGTAACGCTGAGATTTATTACAAGATTAAATATTTTATTATGTAGGCATTCTAATTATATATGTATATAGATATACCTATTCTTCGTAATTGATGCACTAGACATTTTATAGTAATATTTAGTTTCATAAATTGTTCTCATAAGTGAATATTATTATTTTATTGCTATAATAAAATTAAATTATTATATATTTAAAAAAAAATAAAAATTCAAGAAATTGTTTAATAATATTATAGTTTGAATATACATTCGTATAAACACACTAAACAGGAATTTTTAATACATTATCGTATAATAAAAATTAGTACGTTAAACTTGATCTACTTAATATGAAATTTCATTCCGAACATGCATTTCTTTTTTAAGCATCCTCTAAATTAAAACAAATGACTAAAATCCAAATAACTTAAATTGAAATTTCATTTAAAACTTCTTTTAATCAATCTATATGTAAACTATTATTTTATTGTCGTCAAACTTTTTTCAGTAATAGATATTAATAATATACAAATAATATTTATTTATTTCTGTATAGTCGAAAATGAAGATAATTTAAATTTTTTTCTGAAAATAAATCTAAACAAACAATACATTAATAAATATATATAGAAAATATACAAATACATATATTAATCTATGTTTAAAATATTTATTTTTTTTTATTTATTTTCCTCGCAGGGTATTTTTGAGATAAGTGATGTTTTTTTGTAAAAGGCTATCATTGTAATCCTGGATACACAAGACAATATCTGAAAACATAACCCATTTTCTTATTTATGTTTATTTTTTTTGCCTTAAAACTATACAGATAAATAAAAAACAACAAGAATGATTTATTAAACCTTCGTCCTAATATAGTCGTTGCAATACTTAAGAACAAAACAAAATTTAAATATAAAATAACACATAGTTATCTAAACATTTTGCTTCGAATGATGTTTTTTCTTCAAATTTTTATGATTATAATTTTTTTTATTGAAAAATAAAAATGTTCACTAACTCCAAAAAATAAATCGTTATCATTACTATAAAAATCATATGTACGTAGTATGTGCATATGTACTTTTATCTTTTGTAATAATTGTAAAATTTTAATATCAATTCTGAATCAGCAGTATACGTAAAATGACATATAAAAGAACTACCTACATATTTAAAAAAAAATCGTAATTAATATTTATCTTAATGCTTGTCAGCAGTATCATTATGTATACTGAAACTATTAATGGAATTTCCGTGAAAATATTTTTTTTTTTTTCATATTAAGGTTTTGTTTTTACTTAAACAACATTATGTAATAAAATTTAATTCAATTTCAAAAAATATATAATGTGCGTTATTCACAGTCTGTTGAATTTCATTTTTTAATAAAATTTCATTAATCTCTCAATTTAATAACAAAAAAAAATTTTAATTTATCTGTTGAGTTATAGTTTATTCACATTATAAAGAACTTAATTCGATCAAAATACTCGTATTTAATGTTTTTTATTATGTTTAACATTGTAAATTTAAAATTTATTAAATAAAAATAATAAAGTTTTGAACAAATACATTATTTTAATTTTTAATGTCTTTAAATGCCGTATATACATTTCATATCAAATTCAAATTGTTATTTGAAAAGTATTTTTTTTAATTAATAAGGCTTTCTACAATACAGCCCATTTAAAATTTGAATCTTAAATGGCGCCCAAACTTTATAAGAAGTTTTATTTACTCATTTTATTTCAAATTGTGTAAATAACTATAACATAAATGTTTTAACAATGAATTTAAGATTAAAAAGATTTAAAAAAGAATTTAAAATGCTATAATATAAAAAGACTTAATCAATTTTCAATTTAGTGTGAGTTAAAAGTGGACCAAGCTATCAATTAATTACTGCGATCTTAAGATATGTATCGGTAGTATGATTTACTAATTTTAGGTTCATTGTTACGGTTACATCTTACCGAGGAGATTATATAAAATGCAGGTTTCAGTCCCCTTCAAAAAATACAAAAAAATCTTCAAAAACAACCCCATGAGTTTCTGTTTTTTTTTTTTTTCAAATTTCGCTCTTACAAAAACTTTTAAAACTTTAAAACTTTAAAAATGATATAGAACCTTTTGTGAAAGCGAAACTCAAAAAAAAAATATAAGCTAACGTGGGATTGTCATTAAAGTCTTTTTGTTTCATGTTCTTAATTTGTGTTTTTTGTTTGGTACTGAAACCTCTTTGATCTTACACTATCAATATTGTAGGCCTTAACGTCACTATTAGTAAGATGGCTTATAAAGCAATTTAAATACCTAACAACTAGCTTATATTAATAATGTAAAAAATTAAAGTGGAGGTTCACATTGAGCTCAATAATGTTTTACCTTTCTGTGAAGTCCTCTTAACACTACCTAATATGTACAATACATTTAAAAGGTCGAATAATTGTAAAAGTACACAAACGTAAGTATTATTTCAGTTTTAGTGTAGTACATAATAGGAGTATATATATTTTTTCCAAACAATAATAAGTTATTATCTATGTATGTAGATTTCCTTGAAAGTTTTAAATTATTATTCTTGATTTATATTTTAAATAATATAAAATCTCTTGAAAGTGATATGTTTTGAAAGAGCTTAAAATAAAATAAATTATTTAAATAAAACGAATCAATCTATACTAAATCTGTAGGAAAACTTTTATTATAGAATTGAGTAAAAGATCTTGTTAAAAAAAACTTAAGAACTTTTCATCATGTATGATAGAAAAACAGATAAATTTTTATATATATTTTTTTATTTTTAAAGTACCTACCTACCTATAAGTAAATAAAAAAATTTCAATATTGCCTAAATAAATTTAATTTTATGGAATATGTTTTATTCAATTTTTCATTAAGGAAATAAATACTTACATTTAATTTAAATCGATTTTAAAATTTAACATATTTTAAGACTATATGTATCATGATATTTAGATTTCGTAATACATATGTATTTTCATATATAGTTATAGAAAATTATAATTTAATATAAAATTCATGTAATATAATGTTGAAAATTTTGAGAAATATAGACCAAAAAATTTATATTTTTTCTAAAAACTCAACGAATCATCTTTGGGTATTATATGTATTTTAAAAATTGGGATTCATATCATTGAAAATAAAAGTTTCTTATCAAAAAGTACGAATTTTGGGAAGTATAATATGTATGGGAATTACCTCCTTTTCATGGTTGTGTAGATTTTGTTCAAATTTACGCACATTTTTTAATATATGTACTATCAAATAGAGCTAGATCAATTGTCTTTAATACTATATAGTTAGTTAACATAAGAACTAACTAACTAAAACATTCTGTTAATGAGTCGATAAAATAATATTATAGTTTAAATATAACTTAATTGTTATTAATTATATTCGAAAGATTAACATTAATTGAATATCTTTTAGAATGCATTTAATCTTTCCCAGTAAAGGTTTCAGAGGCGAATTTCAACACATTGAGGTCCGGAGCCAGCAATTTTATGCTATTTTCAACAAACTTTCGTTTAATTTTAAGTTCGACAACTGTTAACTTACAATAATGAGAAATTCTTGAAATAAGTTCTAAATTTTGGAAATTTTGTTAATGCATTTCAACATTTTTATTCTAAAATTATTCTAATTAAAATCAAACTTTGAAATATAATAATGAGTAAATGAATAAAGTTTATAAATTTTAAAATGTTTGTAGTTAAGATCATAATGTTTATTTTTTTTCATTTTTAATTAAATCAATTTTAAATATATGAATAAACAGAAACTTTTGAAATTGTTTGTTCACTGAACATTAAATTTAATTTAAAATGTGCATATATAGTTTTGAAATACACATAATACACAAATGTAAATATAGTTAACAAAAAATATCCTTGTGTTAATTTGTTTTTACCTTTGTCTGTTATAAAAACGAAAATTTATTAAAATACAATTCTATGTCAGCTTTTAAAAATATTACCAAAATTTGGCCTCTAATAAATGATATCACTTTTCTAATTCTACAAAATACATTTTTAAAGCCCAATATTCGCTTATCATAAATTTCACCAATTTATAATCTGATAAAGGCCGGTCAATGATTATTACCACAAATAATAGTAACTTATTATTATACATCTCTATGTAAATTTATGTCGCTATGTTTTTTCTAAACCATTCAATAATGTATATAAAACTTATATATAAAAATCTATGTATATATATGTCTTTTAAATTAAATATAAAAATGAAACATAAAAAAATACTAAAATAAAAATTAATGATTCAATGATTATTACCATAAATAATAGTAACTTATTATTATACATCTCTATGTAAATTTATGTCGCTATGTTTTTTCTAAACCATTCAATAATGTATATAAAACTTATATATAAAAATCTATATATATATATATATATATATATGTCTTTTAAATTAAATTTAAAAATGAAACATTAAAAAAATACTAAAATAAAAATTAATATTGAAACAAGTTCACTTAAAATAATTTATTTCTCAAAATAACTACTTCAAAATATTCTCAATGGTATATACTCAATTGAATAATTTTTTAAATAATATATTATTATATCAAGTAGAAGGTTACTCTTGTATAATAATCAGTAATTTATATTTTATTTACATATATGTACATATATTTCATTTGTATACATAAAACATAGAGTTCATTAAAGTATGTGTATATGATAAAAAAAAATCAAGTACAATGATGATGTATGAAAGAAAATTTTATTAAAATTATAATATAACTTTCTTGAAAAATTATTATATGTATACAAATACACTTATGTATAATGAAATTATTTTTTCATAAGATGTAATATAATTTCAAATAAATTATATTCATATTATATATTACTTCAGAGAATAATATTTTAAGAATATTCTTTTTACTAAGACTGCACTTTTCTTTTATGGTTATTCTGAAAAACTAGAATATTATAAGTATAATAATAATAAATTATAATCGATAACCCTGAAAAATATTTAACAACTTACACATACTAAATACTACATTCTTCTTTTCATACTATGGTAATAGAATCAACTGACTGAACAGACTCTCTTTGTTGATTATTATTATTATTATTGCATTTAAAAAGTTCAAAAATACATAATACATAATATAAAATAATAAATAATTCATAATATAATTAATAAAAAGTAAATTTTTATTTTTTGATCTATGTCTATTGAAAGAAAGTTGGATGAAAATTCATTTTCTTTTGGGTTTAAATTTAAACTGTGCAAAAAAAAACTGAAAATCTACATTTGGATCCAACTTTCAATTCCGAATTTAAATTCAAAAGTAAAATTGTACTTAAATCCAAACGAAATGAACTGATTTCGGATATAGGTTCATTAGAACTATATAAGTTTAGAAAAATTTTCTGTATAGGTGCTAAAATTTTTATTTAACACCATATTATTTCAAATATTAAATTCCAATTTAACACCAAGAGGTAAAATAAATTTTGTATTATACACATTATGAAGAAGAATAACAAATAAAATTTAAAATTATATAATTATATTTAAAAGAAGAGGTTTTTTAAGTGAATTTAAGTGAAGAGGTTTTTCTTGTTCAGCGCAAAAAAAAAAACGATTTTGTCATTTTATTTATTTTTAGACATTATTTAGGCCTATTAAAAAGTTAAGTACTTTAACGTTTCACGTTTAAGAAAAATAACACTCTCTTCATTTTAATTTTGTTATTGTTGTTTTTTTTATTTTTTAATACATTAAAAATTTTAAAATTTTATTGCACAGGATTTTATTAATTCAAAGAATATTTAATTTTTTGTTTCTTGTTGTTGCGAAATTAAAATTTTTTGAAGGTGAATTATTGTACAAATTATGATCAAAATTCTAGTTTTCAAACATGACGAAGATCTGTATTTTTGCATCAAATTACAGAATGTTGACTTACTCGCTTAAATTTGTACCGAAATTCGTTTTATAGAGTTTAGAGAGAAAAGAATTTCGAAAATAGAGAATCTGTGTTAAAGATATCGCCACCAACCTACAATTTTATATACTTTTTTATTTTGATTGAATGTCCTTTTAAATTTTGACAAAGAGTCATAATTTTATGGCCTAATTTTTTAAAATAAAATGAATTGACATTATGTCCGTTTGAAGTTTTGAAAACAATAAGCGTGAAACCTAAGTACTTAAAAGAATAATATAAAACTTATCAACAACATTGGAGTTGCGAATTTTATACAATATTTAAGAGAGTATAATAATTATTCATAAATTTGGAAAACATTTTTAATTTTTATACCCTTGAGTATCCTACGAGATTAAAGTATCTTTTTCATTTTAATTTGAATTTAATGATATCACGTATTTCCCTTTATTGATTTATTGAATTGTTATTTCCAGCACATATAGATTACACTTATGAATTTAAGGATATGTATAGGTATACAAAAATTAATGGTGAAACATTTTTTTTTAAATTTTTATGAAAAACAAATATTTTAAAAGTTTTTTACACGTCTCCATAAAGTTTTATATAAAAATACAAAGTGTTAAAAATTTTTAAAGTTAATCGATAAATGTCCTATTGACACTATATAAATGTCATACTTAATAAGAAATTATATCTATAAAAATTTTATTCGCTTTCATTTGCTATATATGGAAATAAATTAAATTTTTTGAGCATTTCATGGGTCGATTTTTTGTCTAATAGACCGTTATCGGATTAATTAAGTTAAGAATCTATAGCCTAGTTATTAAAATCAGCATTCAAGTCATTCTTATCTTTTTCGAACGTTTTTTATATGTTTATTTTCTATTCTGACATAAACCCATTCTCTATGTTTCAAAACTTTTTAAACTCGAACATAATTATCGTCACAACTACATTTTAATATTTTTTTATATATATATATAATATAAAATAAACAAACAATTAAGGTGTCTTTCCGTATCAAATGATTTGTTTTTTCTAATTTAAAAACAGAAAAAACTGTTTGCTCTTTCGAATGTTAAGAAACTTTCATTAGTTCCACATAGCAAACACATATATATATATATTTATATATTTTTAGACACTTTAAAATGTATAAATTTTTTTTTGCAAATAATTCATACAAAAAGAGGACTAATATTGTGCAATAGTGATATAAAATTCATATATGTTTAAAAATTATAACAATTTGTGAAACCATTCACACTGTGAACTGTTCTCATAAATAATTTTTAAAATTGTTATCAAAACAATATACGTAAGTTGGCTTGAATAAATCTTGATCCTCTGTAGTCAAATTTATTTCTATAATATCTATAATTATTTATGATATAATAATTGTTAAAACTATTTATAAATTATAATTATTATAACAATAATTTTATTTTTATATCACTTTAAGATCGCGAAAATTGTTTTTTTATGGATTGTTTCCTTATGATTCGCTTTGCAAAATCAGTAAAATTTAAATATATTATATTTTAGCTCTACATACATAAATCAATTAAAAAAAAAAATATTATTTTGAAATTTATATATGTTGTGTTTAAAAATTGTTCAATAAAAAAAGCTAAAATTTCCTTTTGTGTTTAAATACTTTATGCCAATTTTTATAACACCAATGAAGTCCCAAACTATATAGAACGAAATATAATAGTTAATGATTAAAAAACAACTAAAATCCAATAAAAAAAATTATTTTCATCTATTACAAAGGTTGTTATGGGTTAGAAGTTAGAAGAAGGACCCCTATCTGGGAAAATACACCTCTATTGGTAACGACTGAACCTATCCCTTTAAACTACCTTCAGTTGTTTGTTGTTGTCCAGACGGTTGAATTAATATGTAAGAAGCATAATATACAAAAACATTCTTAAATAAAATATTTTTTTTTTTATTCTATACTGCTACCACATCAAAATAAAATTCCGATAGGCCAGATAAAATCATGCAAATGTCATGAAAACATTTTTCATTTTCACTTAGAAGCATATAAAACAGAACAACAATAAAAATAACCGAAAAATAAAAGCAGGTTGTAAACAAAAATGAAACAACTCAAAATGCATTAAAGAAAATTTTTTTTTTTTTTGTGAAAATATAATACGAAAGTAGTTTAACATTTATGCTATATTTTAAAAACATAAAAAAAAATCAATCTTTTAGTTTTGTAATTATTCTTTAATATGTAGAAAAATACTTTAATGCGTTGGGGATCGTTATGTTGTATTTAGTGCTATAGAATTTAGATCACTAAATGGAGTATTATATGCGTCAATACACATGCAATCATTTAGATGCATCTGATTAAATAATGAAAAAATTTAGATGCATCTGCGTAAATAATGAAAAAATGTAATGCATCAGCGTATATAATGAAAAAATTTAGATGCATCAGCGTAAATAATGAAATCATTTAGATGTTTCGTATTGAATATTACGTAATACCTAAACAAACATAATGTCTCTCACATTATTTCAATATAGCCAAATACAAAAAAAAAAAGAGAAAAAATGAGAAGAAAAAATATTCTCTCTTTGCAACTACCTCTCCTCTACGCATTAAAACAGTATATTGGATATGTAAAAAAAATTTGTTATACAACTCGTTCTGTATTTACAGAAAAATACATTAACACTTGTCAATTTATATCACTCGACCTTCGGTCTCGTGATATAAGTATTGACTCGTGTCAATGTATTTTTCTGTATACAGAACTCTTAATTAATAACAAATTTAGTTTACATATACAATAATCTACTATTATCTAATCTTATTTAATTATGCACACATATTTAGCTCTTTTTCTGTTTCAGAAATAATTATTTCTGTTCTAGTTTTCTATACGTAGACATACATACTATCATTTTTTCGTAGAACTTTTGTACGATTCAAATTTCAAATTTAATATACAGAATTTATTTAAATAATTGCTTGCTACGTGTTTTATGATGTGTTGTAATTTCGAAAGGAGTTATCATATTGAAAAACTACTGAAAAATATTACGGCAATAAAGAAAGGGTTTTAATATTCTTTTTATAGTTTTGAGATTTTTACCGATTTTTAGTAACAAATTGAAACACGCCCATCAACCAAAAATAAAATAATAACAATAGTTTGCACAAAAAAATTCACTTGTCGAGTTCGATTGTTTATGTTAAGAAAAGGTTAATGTTACTTTTATATCAAAATTCCGTTATCTACACAAATTAAATATATATATAACTTTAAATATATTTTATGTCACCTTCCCTTGCCAACATTTTGTACATTAAAGAAAATGCTATAAGTAATCAAATACCTAAGTAAATTTGCATATATCAAATCAATTCTTTTGCAATCATAAATCTAAAATTATAAAATATATTCAGTGTTATGTATAACAAAATTATATGATAATAAAGTGGGCCTAGGGATATTAAATATAATGTATCCTTTTCCAACTATCATGACAGTTACATAAAAAAATAATTTACATAACTTTTTACATAAAATTTAACGTACACAAAATGTTAAAAGTTACGCATTCGAATTACATATATGATAATACTTTAAACATAATTAAACTGTTATTTTTGAATGTGGTATAAGTCCATTTTTTCATGTATCATTTTTTCATGTAAATATGGAGAGAAGGTGGCTATATCTTACTAAAATTACCATTAACTCATTTTTTTTAAAATGTGGACTTATACCATTTTCAAAAAAAAACAGCTGAGTTAATTTTTTTCGCATTTTTCTCACTTCGAAGAAGTTAATTTCAATATCTCAGTAACCCTTTGATAGTTTATTAAGTTCCAGTGCTTTTTGAATAGGTAATTAAAAGTTGAATTGATGGTCACCGAAGGTTGGACAGCCTCAAAAATGCTGTAAAACGCACCGTTTTCGAGATATTTGCAAATAACTAAAAATGTCCAGCATTTGTCCAGCATTAAGCTGGACAAATATGGTCAGTTTATAGGTACTTAGGTTCTTTTTCAACATCTCTTCTCAGACACCACTTAACCTTATTTAAAAATAGGAGTTCAAAAAATTATAGTTTTTCTGATAAGAGAAAATTTTAATTATCTATTAGAAAAACAAATGTTGGAAATTATCATAATTCAGGACAATTATTGGGTCATAGAATCATAACTTAAATATTATGTGAGTTCCTTTTCAAAACAATTTTTATTATAATTATTATTCAAATTTATATATCAAATGTGTGCGACTTTAGATTTAATTAATAGCAATAAAATGATTATGCTTAGACACGGAAATTAATTTAATAAAATTTAATAATATTTAATACATTTATACAATTTAATTAATAATTGTTTAAAATAACCTTTGATTATCTTTCTAAAAATTATTTAGTAGCAATAGTAATTTTTTCTAATAAAAATAATTTAAAAATATTATCAATATTCTTCAAACTATTTTCAAAAGGTATTGAGCAATTTATTCTCCGCAATAAATAGTTTATAAATATTTTAATTCAAATTGACTTAAAGCTAGACACAACAAATTTTTTGAAGTTTTGTTAATTGAAAAAGAAACTCGGATGATTATTCAAATTCAATGAAATTCAATGAAATTCATTCCCATAATATGTATATAGTGAATCCAAACATCATTTGCAGCTTTTTTCAAACCTAATGTTGATGATGGTGATAATGATCATCTTTAATTTGGGGAACATACTGACATTAAACATTTGAATGATTGTGTTGTGACTATATTCATAATTCTTGATAATTAATTATGTTAACTAATTACATTATTTTTAAGAGATTTACAATATTTTTAAGTTATATAAGTTTTTTAATTTATGTAGCTTTTGTCTATTCGTTAACATCTTAGCGTAGGCTCATTGAACCATTTTATTGCCTGTCAGGTGAGTCTAAACACCATCTACCAATTACGGAAAAAAACAAAATGAAACAATTTTGTTCTCGTATTGGAAATACATATAAGCCATTTACTCTTGTTTTTACATCTTAAGAAACTAACAACGCCCGCTGTAATATTTTTACCTGACTCTAATATGTCTTGTACCAATCTTGAGGTGAAAACTAGATTGCGGTGGACATACATCAGTAGATAATAGATTATATATATCTTATATGAGAATACTAAACCGAGATGATGATAAGAAACTGTAAACATGTTCAATAAAAATAACATTTCGGTACTTGAATTTCTCACTACGTATTGTTTAATTTTTGCTAAGATTAGATAAATTATAAAAAGATTTTTAGTTTTTTTAACGACAATAATAGCACTGCTACAAGACATGTAACCAAAAATAAAAATTAATAATACTTTCTTAACAAGACGTTAAGGTATAAACAACAGCTTATTGAAGAGCAAAACTTTAATTGAAAATTAAAAATTATTAAAATATTCAAAGAACAAAGAAGTTCTGTGGATCTTGCATACATAAATACATATCTTTTCAACATTCGAGATATAAAATAATTCTTAAAAATAATTTAATCAATAATAATATGTTTTTACAATATTAACATACACTTTATTATCTACGTTTCAAAATGTAAAGAACATAAATATTTGAAAATTATTTAATGTAATAGATAGATAACTTAAATTTAGAACTTCATATCTTCAGAATGGTCAACTGATACAATAAAAATATCAAATTAAAACTAAATATTTTCAGATAATCTCAATATTCTAGAACTACGTAATATCTCTTGGCAATTTAAAATTAAATTATATTTCTAATATGTACTTAGAATTATTGTTTATCACATCTACAGTATGTATATTTAATTTTTTGAATTATTAACTAAATATTAAGATGTATATAAAAACATATCAAAAATTAAAAATTTAATACTTCCAAATGTTAAGAAAAATCAATAAGAAATTTCCTTATAATATACATTCTCTTATCTATTATTATTAAGAAATTTCCATATAATATACATTCTAGTTCTGGCATTCAAAATTTTATACTTTGTCAAATATTTAAAAGTTTCCCTAATGCAAGAAAATTTATAAACTTTTATTTTGGAAGATTATCATGTTAAAAATGTTGTATTTTCAAAATTTTTGTATATTCTCAGTGTTCAAAAAGTTTGTTTAATTTCCTGTTCATTAAAAAAACAATGCAATAAACCAGAAATCATAATATGATTTTAGTGTATAGTGCAGAAGTGTCAATAACGTAGATCGCGTTATGATTTTAGGTCGATCGGCAACAAATGTTCATATTTCAGATATTTATTTCCTTTCAAATTGCCATTTTCAATTTCAAGAATGAAAAACTATTTGTACTAAATACATACAAAAAATCACAATAAGAAACTATTAAATAAGAAACAAACTACAGGTGGGAGAAACTGACGATGGTGGACCATCCGAACTGCTCATGCATAGTTATGTTAGGCGGTTAGGTCGAAGAAAATTTCTACAGCGATTTAGAAATCAATGAAATTAAAAAATTTCTTAGAGAAAGAGGCGATTAGAAGCAATAAAATGACGATACAATTTGGTTATTAGTTTGGCATTTTTAACCAATATAACAGCTAAATGAAATGATTTAAATTTAAAACTAGATCGTAATAAAATGATTTTTCTTACGAAGAGTGCTGTGAATGCTTTCAGAGAAAAATTGAATCTGCTTGTATCAAAGCTAGAAAATAAAAGTTTATATAATTTTCCAAATTAAAAAGTTCTGCTTCTAGTAATTATGATGAAAATAAATATATCAAAGAAATTAAGAACGTTATTGAAGAATTTGGTAACCGTTTTGAAGATTTTAAAAAACTTGATGCATAGTTTTATTTATGAGTCTTCCATTTGATAGCAATATTAAAGTAGAAACAATTGAAGAAAACCTTTCTACTATTTTTTAAAAATCGTGAAATTTGGATTCCTAAATATTGCCTTCTCCTACTTTTAGAAAAGTAAATCGCATATGATTTTTACTGCCCGAAGTAGATCTCATAGAAAAATTAGGTGACACCCCTGGATAGTGTATTCTTTTGTTTGAAAATTGCCTTGAAAAATAGGCTTGGTGGAAGTTATAGTTTTGAATTTAATAAAAGTGTTATAACTATCTTTAAAGGTAAAATTCAATTAATTTTATCCTTAATCTGTATTTTGTTTTCATCTTTTCAAAAAATAAAGATTAAAAATATAGTTTTGATTGATAAAATTGCCAATTATAAAATAATTACAGCATTAGTTCTAAAGATCTCGCAACTTTTCTCTGTGTCTTTGCGCTGAAAATGCGATTAATAAAATTTTATAGTTTTAAAATTACTACAATTTTTTAATGATATTAAAACTTTTCTACTGTAAAAAATGCTATTTAAAATATTCATTGCTTTTTTGTTTACATTGTGTGCATATAATCTTTTAATCTCTATAACACTGATTTCGGATATGAGAGACCGCAACATGGGAAAATACAGTGAAAGTATATAAACATTTTTTTTATAACAATTAAAAAGTTTAGGATTTAAACTTGTTAAAAAATCTATGTTCCATTTTTTACTCTTTTTTAGTACTTTCTGTTCCTGTCTAAGCGAACCACACAAGACAAATCATGATGGCTCTCCGTTTTAGGTTAATAAATAGAACATTCTAGGACTTTTCAGATTCAAAGTGAAAAAAAAAATTAAAATTTTTATTGTTTTTTAGCGAAAAATATAACCATGAACAGATATAATAAAAGTTAAAGTACGAGCTGTTTTAGCAATAAATATGTTATCTTGCAAAAAAAAAAATTTACGTTAAACACAAATTTGAAAGATACATACATCTTCTTTATTTTTTTTTTCTTAGTTGCAAAATTAAATTCAATTATTCGTTATTCTTTATAACGTTGTACAGATCAGGAAAAAAGTAAATTAACCACTTTTTAAACCAATTTTCAATAATTTCATGTATACTTTTGAAAGATAAAGTTTTAAAGCTGTTTATGAAATTTTAATGAATTGAAAAGTCTTTATAATCCCACCATAGAGTTAAGAGAGCCCAATAAGTATTTATGAAAATTTATATTGTTAAATGTTAATGTAATTTTCTGCAGTTTTATTCAGTATTATTCTATATATACTATACTTATATAGTTTTTGAATAAACTAATTTCAGTTTTTTTTTTCAATATTCGTTATTAATTTTTTTTTATTAAGAAATGAAGAATATAGATGTACATAATTCAAATATTCTATAATTGATTTTTTAGACGTTCCCTTTAATTAATATGGCAAACATTATTTTTAATTCTTACATAAATTTTAAATAAATCGCCCACAATTAATAATAGGTTAATATCATTTTTGTACTATATACAAAAAAATATAATTGAATTTTATTAATAAATATTCAATAGTTTTACAAGTTTTTTTTTTTTGTAAACATTAAGCTGCAAGAAAATAACGAAGTTATCGTGAGTGAAAAAATCTATGTTAGTAATAAAATTATAAATATTTAATAAATTTTTTTACCACATAATTATTTAATAAAAACTATGTTGAAAAAGTAACACAGACTATATTTATAACATAATAATATAAAAATCTAATATAGAAAAACATTAATTTAAAATCAAAAATGGTTTGTAAATAATAATTTTAACTAAGGGTTAAATGATATAATAATTGTTTTAGGTTTTCTATAATTATTTCATAATTTAATAACAAATGGCACATATTTTTGAAATTTTAGTATAGTATAATTTACTTAAAATTTAGGTTATACATATTTAACCTTAGGAGCAATTTGTTAAAAGCAATTTTTTATTTTTCCTCAAGTATTTTATAAATTAATTTATAATTAAAAAGTAATTACTATCTCACAAACGAAATTAAGAAATTAAGAAAATTTTAAAGATATTTAAATTTTAGATACCTAAATAATTTTCTTAAATTTATTTCTTTATGTAGAAATGAAATGTTATTAAAGATAACCTTGTCGTACAATCATTTTTTTGCGAATATCCACGAAATTATCTAAAGGCACCAAACTACAAAAAATCTTAACACTATGATTACAATTACATAATATTGCACTTTAATTAAATTATATATGAGAAATAGTATTTAGAAGTAATAGTTTATTAATAAACTTGATATTATAATTACGTATATTATTTATATATGCAGTTGCATTAATTAATATATTTAAATGATATTTTACATATTGTATAAAAGTATACAATTATGCATACATAATACTGAATTATTATTTATTAGTAATTTTATATAATAGTAATTTAATTATTAATTATGTTTATGTGATAATCATGTCAAATTAAAAAAAAGACCTCATTTGAAACAAATGCAAAAACACAGAAAAAGAATTTGCTATTTAAGTTAAAACGTTAAAAGGGAATGGGTTTTCAACCTTTATAGAAATGATTCAAAGTTACAGCTTAATGGATTTCAGTAACTAGCACTTAAAGTTTCTAATAGATTTGATCTCAAATTTTTAACTTCATGTTGCTGATTTACGTTTCTGAGTAAAATCGAGTAGAGTTTAATCGAAAACATGAATGAAATACAATTTTACAATCTTTTACAACACTGTTTTTGCTTGTTAGAATCATATAACTATTAATGTAAATGGAAAATGTCAGTTAATTGTTAAATATCTAAAATTAACTTTTCTATTTGAATAATTTATAATTTCATTTCATGATTTTAAAGATAAATGTAAGAAAGTTAAATAATAAGAATTTTCTTTAACTATGTTTCAGCATTAAGTTATAAAATGTTTCTTTATATGAAGAAAAAAATTATCTTTTGAATTTATAACAATTTTTCTAATTGGTAAAAAAAAATTAACTTTCAGTGTGATATGATTTTTGTTTAATTGTAACTCAATATTTTGAGAAAAATTAAGACCGAAATACTTTTATATTATTTATATATACATTAATATTATTGACTTATAAAAAATCAGGAATAATACTTAAATTCTACCCTACTGAATTTGTGATTTATGACGGAAGAAAAACTAGTTTCATTTGTTTAGTTTAAGTAATTCTGTTAGAAATGGTAAAATTAAATTTTCTTTAATTTCTTTTAAATGTTAGCATTTACGTCTTTTTCTTTAAAAAGTTTCTTTTAAGACGATTTGTGGTTAAAAAGTTTATATAATCCAAACAGAATTCATTTTATTGTTCAATAGTAAAAAAAAGAAAATTAAAATCATGATGTGTGAAAATGATTTGTATAATAATTTAATTAACGCGTCCCACACCTTTAGATGTAGAAATCATATGTACTACTTCATTTTTAAAAGAATACATATTATGTACTAATACATGAATATAGATATAAATAATATAGAATTTGTACACGTGCACTTATAGAATTTGTTCACACATGTACAATACATAGTTATATTATATTTTTCTAAATAATTCCAATCAAAATTCTAATTACAATTATAAAACGTTCATTTTTTGGCACTTCTAAACTTTCTGTATTACCTTGCTACACAATATTAATTCCACAAAAATATTGTTATTATTTTAAAAAAAAAATTTAAAACATAAAAGATATTAATTTTGAGGATTTGATTTTAAAAGTTTTTAAAATAATTTTAAAAAGAGTTTTGTGAAAAGAAGAACATCGCCGCAGCAAGTCGAAATTTTGTCTTCCAAAATTCTTTCCTTATTTTAGAACAAAAAAATTTAATTTGAGGAATATAATATCTACAATGTTCATAATTTGAGTAAACATTTTAGAATTTTTTCGTTAAAATAGTTGTGTTCAATCAAGAAAAAATTCGGCAACTAAAAAGGAATTAAACTAGGTAATTGTCGAAACAGTTAAACTAAAATTTTTATAGTAATGAATAATAATTTCATTCCTGTTGATTTAATGGAGGAAAGTAGTAACTTTAACAAAATCATTGCTTTTAAATCCTCATTTCAATTAATACATATATCAAATAGGAATAAATTTCCAGCTTTACATTGTTTGTGAAAATCTTATCAGTTCACTTAATTTCAAAAATTAACTCAATTTATACAGAAAAAGTAAAAACAATATTTTTATAAGAAAACTATCATATGGAAATTTCGAAAAATTAAAAATCTGTATAAATTATTTGCATGATTTTATGTTTGTGTACGTTCGTAAAAATGTTTGCTTTAAAAACTATACATACAAAAAAAATTTTTCTTTTATCCTTATTTCGGTGCATATCTTTATGCTTCGTTCAAAATAATAAAAAGCAAATATATTCAAAATATGCACTTTAAGGTAAATGGAAATTTTCCAATTATACATTTCAACAAAAATATTTTCAAATAAAAGAAAAATATATTATTTGTGTGTATGTATATGGAAAGAATTTTTAAACCAAAAATTTTTTAAATAAAAGCAAATTATTTGAAAAATTTACACTTAAATTTTAATACCATTCTGACAACTTAAGATTCCACAAAATATTTAGTAGTTATAAAGAAAATTTTATTGTAATTTTAATTTAAAATTTTTGGCATTAAATTGAAATTCGAAAATTAAATTTTAATATATAATTAGTAAGTGGTTATATAGTTTAAATTAAATTGTGTGTAGATACTTTTTTTTTTTTTTATAATCTCTGCTGCTGGATTTAGTGAGGTGAGAAAAACAATATATATAATGCAAAATTTAATGCCAATAACTTTATTATCGAAATTTTTCAGGGTTAAGTTAAAGGAATATAAGGTAACAAAAATTACCTATAACCTATAACTCATTAGGGTTGAGAAATAAATTGGAATTAAAAAAAAAAATACCCAAAAATAATAATAATGATAACAATAATCGGATAAAAAATAATTTAAAAAAAAAGTTACTGAAATTGACATTTGAGAAATTATTCTCATTATATCTAATTGCAACAAAAATAAATTCTACGTATAATAAATAAAAATAATAAATTGGATTCATTTATTTGAAAATAAAAATAAAAAAAACCTTATCAACCAAAGATATTTTTATAACATTGTTTTTTTTTGCCATAATTCTGAATCTTATAACTTATTTAATTTTTTTTGTTTTTTTTTTTTTCAGATGGAGAAATTATAATTAATAGGTTTTTCTCTTCATGCTAAAGAAGTTAATCGTAATGAAAAATAAGAAATTAGGTAATTTAATTTTTACGTTGATTACTTTTTACGGCCAGATTAGTGACACAATATGAAATTATGTTATTACTATATATTTTATTTAAAATCGTAATTTAAGGAAAAAGAATTAATAAAAGAACAAATTTTGAAATTTTAATAACATATTAAATTTAACCAATCCATTATTAATTTTTTAAAAAAATTACAATTGGGTTCGTGAACATATTTTCTCATATAAGAAAATTTTCGCAATTAAAATGAGAATTCACAATTTTAAAAAATCAATAAAATTTATTTTTAAATGAAAATTTAATTCTTCAATTTATTTAATTTTGCAAGAAATAAAACTTGACATATTTTCAATTTTTTTTTTTATTTTTGATAGGCTGCACAAGAATAGTATATTATAAAAAGGAATTAAAAGAAAACTAACAATTCTATACCACACTACAAGATAGAAGAGATACCGTGTCTAAAAGTTTTGAAACAAACAAATGAACTATGCTCAATAACTTTATACCAAAATTCTGAGCTCATCAAATAATCTAAGCGTCTCAATGCGAAATGATGACAATCGGAGCATTTATACTTCAGAACATTATGATTTCAGAACATTATCATTGAATGCAAACTTTTTTGGAAGACTTCTCAATTTTAGTACAACGTTTTTTATTAAATAAATATTTTTAAAATCATTAAATATTATTTCAACATTTGTTTAATAAATTAAAATATTTAAAGATAAAACCATACTATCTTTATTGATAAATACACCTTAATCCAATAAGTTATGTATAACGAAAAATAAATATATATTTATTTTTCTTCAAATAATGATTAACAATTCCTTTGATCTAATACCTTAATATAATTTAACTTAATTATTTAATCAAATTTAGTAATTTCTAAGTACCACGATAATTTTATTTGAGAAGAAAATATTCTGTATTCACTTTTGAAAAATAATGTTTGTTGTAAAAAGTATTTTTAATTGGAAAATGTTTTTCTTTAGTTAACACCCAAAATACATATTTACTTATATGTCTAAAAATAAAAACTTTAATAACAGAAGGATATAAAATGCAAATAAGGATAAAATTTTTCAAGTTCTTATACCAATCAGCGACAGAATAACTTAAATAAATTTTACAATTAAATTTTTCGAAGTCTTACCAATGGAAATATTTTTGACAAATATTTGTTTAACTTTATAATAAATTTATATTTAATAAACTTTATAATATTTTAATTTATTTTATGAATATTTAATTCATTATGCGGCTAAATTTTCTTATCTCTATTTTGCGTTAGATTTTTTAAAATCTTAATAATAAATTTCCATGCTGCTTGGTGAAAGTGACTTTTGTATATTTATGATGATTAATTTTTTTTTCAATTTTATTGATTTATTAAAATTTAAATTTCCTGGTCGGAAAAAATAAAATACATATATATAATATAGCTTACAACTTATAATTATTCATTGAATTAAATTTAATTAATTTTTATTTATTTCAATTACAATAACAATATTTCCTTAATAACTAAGTAAATATTAAGAAATTTTCAAAATTTAGGTGGTTTAGATTAAATTTAATTGCTTATTTATTAAAAAATAATTTACCAAAAATAACCACGTTCTAAGGAAACTATGTGAGAAACTCAATATGTAAACATTGACTTGTATACTAAGTAGATATGAATTTATCTCTTTTAAACCTTATTATTGAACTAAGTGTCCGTACACATGCACATAATATCTGTCCCTTATTTCCATGTATCAGAAGAACTTGTTCCGAACTTTTACTTTATTCGACTTGCTTTTCTCTTCATAGAAATACACAAAATTTATTTAATTTTTGTCCGTATTCTGGGAAATGTTAATGCATCAACATAATATTATCCATAAATAATATGTTTATGCTCAAAAGTAATAAAAACTCTATATGTATGAATATAAAAATTTTCTTTTTTGTTACTTAAGATGATGTAAAATATTAGTAAATAATATTGTTCTCCAATGTAAAGTATAATTTTTAAGTAAAAGAAGTTAGCTTTTGATATATATATTTTTATTATTTAATATTAAAACTCTTATTCATGCTATCATCATCATCATCAATTATTTGCATAGTTAAATTTCTAAGTTTAATAAACTCTGAATTTTATTAACCAAAAAAAAAAGTAAAAAATACACAAATCTTTTCTCATAAATTATAAGCAAAGATGAGTTTGGCTTGCTTGATGAAGCAAAGGCAATGGAGACTCATTTAATATAAATTTTATCTCATGCATATTTATAAGTTATACTTTTAAAAATTGTACATAATACATATTTGGAAAACTAAATGTATTTTATTATTATATTATATACATTATATACATCATTATCTCAAAAAAGTCGTTCAAATTTTATATTTTATTTTTCAAATTGTTCCTTTTAGCTTTTAATGTCTAAAAAAATTTCTCTAGAGGTTCATTTTTCTACAGGGAAAATTTTACATATTTACATTTTTAAGAATATTTTAATAAAAAACATCTTTATTTTTTTTATTTTTTTAACAATTTCTGTGTACTAAGGATTTTTTTTTTGAGCCTTTTATTTTTAAAGTGGTCAAATTGTATTTGGAAAAAAATAAAATAAAAACTTGAATTTACAATGAAATGAAAAAATACTTAGATTTTGAATTTTTTGGCACTGGAAAGAAAAATTTTAGTTATTTCAGTAAATTTTTTAAAAACTTTGCAAAATATTTTCTTAAAAATTAATATCATTAGAAGAATTAAAAACTTCATAATCGACATTAATACGATTTTACAACCATTAAAATTTACAATGAATATTATTTAGTTTAAATAATGATGTCATATTAAATGTAAATTATAATTTAAAAATATTTTATAAATGTTTTATAACCTTAATTTTAAAAAGTGTTTTCCTCAACTTTTAATGACTTATCTAGATTTCACAATTAATACGTACAAAAATCACAATGAACCCATATGTTCAATATTTCAAGAGTTTTTAGTTTTATTTTTTTTTCAGTATATCTTTAAAATTTGTTTGATATCTTCATTTCTTAACATACATACAAAGGATACATCATATGATGACTATGTAAATAAATTTTCAAATTAAATTATCATAGTGACAATTCCATATAATTCTAGTTATGATGAAGAAATGTTTAAATCAGAGATAAGTAACGATAGAGTGTGTCTTTGGACGAAAATCATGCCATTCAAATTATTTAAAATAAATTTATATAAATACCTAGATCTCTGTGCTGTGGTAATTGAGAAAATAAAACATATTATATATATTAGAATTTTTATTCATTTTTAAGACTCTTTAAAAATTTATTTTCTAAAAAGATGTAATATAAATTGAACCAAATCAAGCCTCTAAATTTTTACTATAGACATAATTTATCTCAAATCAAGATTAGTAGATTAGTTTAAATTTTTAATGCAAATATTTTTCTTCATTGTATGTTAGTATTTATCTATAGTATGTCGTATTTATGTTCATAAAAATTGAGGGTAGTGATCCAAAAACCAATATTTGTTATAAAATTTAAATATTGATATCATCTGTGATATAATAAAGTTAAATAAATTAGCATAAACATGATGAGGATCCTTATACATATATATTTTTATCATCATCAGGACTTTAATAAGTGGATTGAAATAAAAGACGAAACATAAAATCATGATATATAGAAAAGTTCATTATTAACTACTCTCTACATATGTATATTTCAAATGTTTTTCATTTTTTGTATATAAAAGGAAAAGAAAAAAATTTACAGATTCTTCTGCAAGGCATAAAATATTTTATTTTCTATTGATCTATTTTTTTTTTTTTTTTTTGAATTTATAATAAAATACATTATCAAATTTAAATTTAATATTTAGAGAAATAATAAAGATTTTCTTTGCTGCTGTTAAACATTATACGTATGATATTTTAAATATCTGACTTTGTATTAAGTGATACAAAGTTTCCACTAAAAATGTAGTTTTCAAGTTTATATAATTGTGGTAAAATATAGAAGAAACAAAGTAAACATGCCGATACAAAGCATGGTAGATTTCAGTCTGTTAAGTATTAAAATGTCGATTCCATCCATTAAACAATCCTTAGGAATTAATCTTTTATATGTTGTGTAAATACTAAATATTAAACAAAAAATATTGTGAAAATATTATGAGTCATTTATGAACTTCGATCGTTTACTGTAATTAATTTCCTTAAACAAAAAATATTGTGAAAATATTATGAGTCATTTATGAACTTCGATCGTTTACTGTAATTAATTTCCTTTATTTTTATAATCGAAGCAATTCTGGATGTTTTTAATAAAACTCTTGAAATATGGGTTCCCGGTCTGTCTTCATCCGACCCTTCAGTAAGGACGTTAATTTTCTGTCATTACAGTTCAAGAGTCAGATCGCCCGTGATAACTTCATATGTATTTATTGACAAAAAATAGAGCAAAAATATTTTCCGGTTTTTTTTTTTTCTATAAATACGGGTTCGAAGTGTTCGCACTCATTCCTCAGCCGAGTTTTGCACTGCAAAGACGTAAATTTTCTGTCATCATCACAGTTCAACAGTCAAATGAGTCAAAACCCGCGTGATGAATTCACCCGTATTTACAGAAAAGAAAAATTGAGAAAAATATTTTCCGGTGTTTTTTTTTTTCTATAAATACGGGTGCTCACTCATCCGACTCTTGCACTCTTGTAAAGAAGTAAATTTTCTGTCATCACAGTTCAACAGTCAGATTAAGACTGGACCCGAGTATTCAAAGAAAGAAAACATATTTTCCAGTTATTTATTCTATAAATACGGGTGCGCATTCAGTCTTAATCCGACTGTTGAACTGTGATGACAGAAAATTTACGTCTTCACAGTTCAACAGTCAGATGAAGACTGAAAGTGAATGGAATTATACGTTTCTTTTGGAATTTAAAGAATTTAAATCGCTGCAGCCGTTCATTAGTTATGAACATTCAAAGAGAGGAGCAAAATTTACATTAAAATTAATATGAAAGAATCAGTTCAGCCGTTGAGGTTCTCGAACTCCCAAAACCCGAAATCGTAGAATATCAAAAGTTATGTTGAAATGAAAGTGTGCAAAATTACGATTCTTTTGGAATTTTAAAGAGTTAGAAAGAGTTATGAAAATTCAAAGTTGAGAATGCCAAATTTACATTAAATACATAAATTAATAAATAGAAAAAATTAAGTATTTTTATGTTGAAGAAAAGTCCATATACGTGTAAAGCTAGTTTGTTATTTAATTGAATGGAAAAAAATTAATTAGCAATACTTCCAAGAAAAAAATTTGACTTCACAATTATAGAATATCGAAAATTTAATTTGATTACCTCTATGTATCTTATTTCAAATTCAAAGCAGATAAAATTTTTAAATTTTAAATTAAATGAAATAACTTCTTTACAGAACAACTTTTTAATTCAATTTTTATTCATCTGGGTAGAAGTTTTGTATAAAAAAAAGTTCAAAAAATTTAATTTTTTATATATGTAGTTAGAAAAGTTAAATTGTTTCTTTCTTAAAATTCATACATATACATAAAATTAATGAAAATTTGAAAAGTTAGACCTATGGCTGTAATAGAAATATTAAAGATGTTTGTTACATATGTTTTTTTTACATTGTTTATTCAATAAAAGAATTTATTTTAATATATGCAAAATTATGTAAAAGAAAACTTTTATTTTCTACCAACAAAATATTTTTAATTCCCAGAATTTGGTATTTGATTGCATAAAATATTGTTTGATTTGCTCTTTATTTTTCTGTCCAAAAAATTGAATAACTCAAAAAAAAAGAATTTATTTTACTTATCAAAAACAAAATCATATTTACAACATAATGTTTACTTACTTTTTTTTAATATTAATCCTTAATAAATATTACCAGGTGCAAATTTGTTATTTTCATCAATCAAAAGAATATAAATAAACATTATTTATACATTATATATTTTCTTTGCAAAAAAAATAGGTATATGTTAAAAATTTAGGCAGATAAACAGGATTAAGGTATTATCTTGTTCTCATATAATGTTAACGAAAAATATATAGCAATCAATTGTTTTAAATTGGATATAGAATCAATATTTATTATTTAAAAATAAAATTTGAAAAGATAAAATATACATAATAAAAAAAAATAAATACATTTGCAAATTTATCTGAAATAAAATATTTTTGGATATAATTTTTATCGGACGGCCTTCGTCATACATTAACTTGAAAGATGAATTTCAGAAAATTTTTAAAGCAAACAATAACCGCACATTACTTTCAGAGGTGTGATTTTCTTTTCTATAAATAAATCGTTGGCTATAATTATGTTTTTTTCTTTTGATATTATGTAGCAATTAGCAGTTGTTGGCAACCATTTTTATTCCAGATGAAAATGAACCCATAATGTGATTCACTTGACCACTCTTTTTATCTTTTTATTAAAATTATGTTGATTATGGTCATATGATTGTAAATGCATTAAATATTGATTCAAGCATCAATTGGACAAACAATTAAGTAAAATCAAGTTAAGTTTATACAACATAGTCTCTTCTAGCGTCCTAACATGAGTTAAAAGAAATTACTTTTGAGAATTTATTTTGAAAAAAGAGAATACGTATACTTTTTTTTGTATATTTATTTAAGCCTAAGTTTCAGCCCTTAAATTTAAACTATAATTTAAAAAAATCATTAACTAGAAATCTCAATAATTTAATATTAAAATCCATATTTTATTCAAGTAGGTACATTTATGTATTGTTGGCAAAAAATAAACAAAATACTATTCTCATTTTTGCCTCCTTGTTATACATATATATATATGTACATTATTATAACAAATCGTCATAAATAAAAACAAACATTAAATTTATTATATATAGGACTTTTGAATGATGGATTATCAATATCATGAATAAAAAATTGGCATATTGTTATTTCATTTTTCATTCATTGTTTATTTTTCTGAATCTGTTTATATTTCATAGATATGGATATACAGTATATATAACCATGAATAAAAAATTATAGTTAGGTCAACTACATCCAATGATAAATCTTATGTTGTATAATATGTAAACTTTATATTATAGGTATACATATATTTATTTTGTTTAGATCAAGTAAGTGAAATAAAAATGTTTAAGAATTCAATTTTCAGTTCGGTTGTTTTTGATGAAAGTACTCAGGTGATTTAATGAAATATTTAAACTCTTTAAACTCATTATTCCAAAATTTAAATTCTTTACTTGTCTCCCAACAATGTCGGTCATTCTAATTCGCATTATAAATTCAACTACGTAAATATTTTATTAGAACTAATATTTTCATTTCATACATGAAACAATTAACTAGGTTTATGTACATTAAAAACAAAAAAAAAGTGGTAAAAATTGAAAAATCCAAAACAAATGCTGCTCTGTGGTTGGTATATTTCAAAACCATTAAAAGTCATGTTAAACATTTGACAAAAAAAAATTGTGTGAAAGAATTATAATTACTTTAAAATTGCTAGAAATTTTATGATTTTGTTGGTTCATGAATTTTACAGAATATTTAAGTTTTTTATAAAAAGTTACAAAATTTATTTGAACAGAAACAATTTTTTGTAAAAACACTATGAGGTTGTAGTGTAGTGTTTTTTTTTTTTAGAGAAGTATGAGGTTTCATTCAGGTTTTCTTGTTTACAAAACTTTATGTAAATATTTCGTTTTTTTTTTTTTTTGTAATATTCCTAATTGCATAATATGGCATATTATAAATGTGAATGAATGCACAAAGAAAAAACAAATAAATGTAAATAATAATAAAAAAAAAACACACTAAGAACCAGAAATTTTATTTAAATTTATCACGAAAACTTTTCTTATTATATGCAACATTAGAATTTTGATAAATATTTTTTATGTTTTGAAAAATGTTTTTCCTTAATTCAACTTTAATAATATTCATTCTATTTTTGATTTTTTGTTCTCTTTTGATAATTTTCCTTTCGGATTCACGTACAATTTTAGTTTTTTTTTTTTGCAACACATAAGAAGTTGCACAGTAAGCAGATATTAAAAATTTTACAAAATCAAAAAAAAAAATGATATAAATGCTTTGTTGATAATTAGGTAATGAAATTCTTGGTATGTTCATCCTTATAATGAAGACATTTTAGCTTTTTATATTAAAAGAAAATTACTGAAAAAATAGGTGTAATAATATAAAAAAAAAACTTTGTTGAATTTCCTGCATTTCTCTAATTAGTTTTTTATTCTGTATAGCATATACACTAAGAGGTTTTTATGCACATCTTAATGAAGCTCATTTTATTCTTTATAAAATATGCTTTATACGGAAAAAATGTGTTTAAATTTTCAACAATCGCGAAACATAAACATAAAGTGTTTTTAAATTAATTCTAATTAAAGTTTTAATGTTCAAAACAAAGTTTTTAATCAACAATATTTTTTTATTACCTTCTAACATGGTCATTGAATAAATATTGTAATTTTGTCAGTAAAAAATTGTGTTATAATTAGACAATTACTTTGGTAGTGTTTTGTGGTTTAAAAGTTAAGAAAAAAATAGTTTTTAAATAAATCTATAACTAATATTAAAATTCGTGATTTCAATCTTAAGAATACTCACTATTATTTATTTGGATATAGATTATGTGGGAAATTAAGGAATTTTTCTTAAAAAATACTTACCTCACTATTATCGATCTCACTGCGAAGGTATATACCAGAGTTCGAAAATCCTATTCTCAACTACATACATACGTGATCGAAAATTTGACTTTCCATTTCATTCGAGTGAAAAAATTATGAATGCTTTATAAGCAAATTTAATCCATATAAAATAATTGGGAAAAAAATAATACATTTAATATTCTTATCTTGTTCTTAAATTTTTTTAAAAGATACACATACAATCAAGGTCAAATATAGGTAAACATGCAAAGATGCATTATCCTTAATTTTGAAATACATATTTGAAATAAGTTAAGGCATAACACTAATTTATACAAGAATTGCATATAAATAATTTCATAAATTTCAACAATAATTTACAAAATTTATTAAAAAATTTATTTCGTTTTTTTTTCTTTTATATATAAGACTTGTTAACAATTTTTTGCAGTAGATAGTCTAGTCAAAAAAAAAAAACAAAAAATCTTCAACATTCAAACACTCACAGAATCTATAATTCAGTTTTGTACAAAAAAGTAACGTGACTAAAATTTGTTATTTTAAATTCAAAATTATATATTCTTATTACTTATATAGAATTTTATTCCCAAGTTGATAAACAGATATTTTTTAAATTTAATTTGAAATAGTATACAATGATATTATAGTTTATTGTGCTATATTATTCAATTGATTTCTCCTTTTAAATGGAGTTAAAATTATATAATTCATAACAAAACTTATATATACATGAAATGTTAATTTCTAATTAAAAATGTACTACAGATTCATCTATAAAAGAGATTCTACTTTATGTATACTTTCCTGTATACGTATATTATATATACACATATTCCAAGATTATATTATAAATTACTGCTGAGCTCAAAGCAGATTTCTCAGTGTAACAAACTGCTCGCGAATAATCGAAAAATATCTAAATAATTTAGCATTCCCAATCGATTTAAAAAGAAATGTATATAAAATCAATTTAATTAAGTATAATATCGTTGGGTCCAATTCAATAATAAATATTCAGAAAAACTTTTTGTAAAGATAAAATAATAATGGAAACACTTTTATGAATAAAGTAGTATCTTGAAAAATAAATTATTTGTATGTGTTTGGAAAAATAAGTTAAAAGCTTTTTGAGCCAAAATTAAAAAAAAATATTTAACGATTAAAGCTATAAATAAAAGCACAAATTTTAGTACTGGAAAAATAATTCTCACATTATTTTTAAGCATTTTTGTAGTTTCGTATCGTTATATTTATATATATTTTTAATTATTTTTTTGAGGATGAGGATAAAATAAAACGAATAGTTTATCTTTTTTTTAATCTACTGCCAATATATTTCGTTTCTGTGACTTGTTAAGTCCGAGTGGTACGAGGAATCCATTATTCAAATTCAGATTCAAAGCAGTGTGGGGTACCTAAAATAAATACAATTAAACGCCTTTTATCATTTAACATTTATTTTTTCTATAAATAATCAACATAAAATATACAAAAATTACTTTTTGAATAAATTAACTAATATAATAGTTTTTGTTACTCCTGTCGTTGGAATATTTTTAAAGAAATCTTCTTAATAATTTCTGTAAATTCTTTAAATTCTTTAAATTCTTTACTAATTGCCCAGAAAACTTTTTAAGTTTTTCTATAACAGTAATTGGTAATTCGTTTACATATTCTATAGTTTTTTTTCTTATCTTGTTGATAGAAAATATTTAAGTCACTTTCACCTATTCGACTTAATCGAAAATCTTCAATAATTGATTTATATAATTTTTGAAATTCTTCTGTGGTTTAACTATATTGTGCACTTTATTTTCATTTTCACCAAAAATAATTTGAAAATCTCCTCGATAACTTAAATTCGAAATTGTGTAAAATGAATCATAATTTGAAAATTTCTCAGGCAATAAAATTAATGCTGTCCTAAAAGGGAACTGAAGATTTTTTTGTAATGCTTGATGTATTTTTAGATTATTGTCATCAGTAGTAATAGAGACCGGTTTATGCAAACGTTCTGCAACATATAAATTATTCCAACATTCTAAATAAATCTTGAATTAAATCTTCTGTAGAAATGATGCCATACTTTATTCGAACATTTGGATTTTGGATTTGTACCAATGTTTTGAAATAAACTTGTGCTCCAAATTTTTTTTGGTAACTTGTTATTGAATTGCTGCTCAAAATTTTAAAACTCGAATAATGATCATCGAATATTTTCAGGCTAAAAAAGAAAACAATATTTAGTTAATGTTAAAAAGGAAATTATTTAATTTATATAGTTGGATTATTTCTTTTATTTTTTCTTGATGTTTTAAGATAATTCATATATGTATGTATAAAAATAAAATGTATTCAATCAAAAAAGAAAATAGATCCTGATTGAATTCATTTAAAGTTCAAATAAACTATAGTCATTTTCATTTTTAATAATAACGTATTGAGCTGGATCAACTTTTTTCTGATCAGAAGTACTCAAAGACTGAAGAATGCAATAATCTATATATTTTCATAACTATATAATGTGCCAATTTCTTTAAATGATATAAAAGTTTCTTAAGCGTGAAAATTTTAGTAATTGAAAAACATTTTTCTGAATTAGGACTTATAATTATTTTGCAGTAAACCATAAGCATATTTATAAAATTGCCAGTTTTAGAACAAGGAAAATGTTTTAAAGTCCTACTACAAAATTGCAATAAAAATAAAAAATCTAATGATTTTTAATGCGTTGGGGATCGTTATGTTGTATTTAGTGCTATAGAATTTAGATCACTAAATGGAGTATTATATGCAATCATTTAGATGCATCTGCGTAAATAATGAAAAAATTTAGATGCATCAGCGTATATAATAAAAAAATTTAGATGCATAAGCGTAAATAATGAAATCAATTAAATGTTTCGTATTGAATATTACGTAATACCTAAACAAACGTAATATCTCTCACAATATTTCAATACAGCCAAATACAAAAAAAAAAAAATGAGAAAAAATGAGAAGAAAAAATATTCTCTCTTTGCAACTACCTCTCCCCTACGCATTAAAACAGTATATTGGATATGTAAACAAAATTTGTTATACAACTCGTTCTGTATTTACACAAAAATACATTGACACTTGTCAATTTATATCACTCGACCTCCGGTCTTCTTCGGACTCGTGTCAATGTATTTTTGTGTATACAGAACTCTTAATTAATAACAAATTTAGTTTACATATACAATAATCAACTATTAAGAACCAGATTTTAATTCACTTTTTCTTGTAAATCATTATGTTGGTGCTTGCGGAATTAAATAATATTGTATAATTAAGTTCTTACTTTATAGTTTCCAGGCAAAGAAATTATTTAAATTTGAAAATTAAACTTTGTGATAACTTTAGGACATAAGAAAAAACGTGAACGAAAACACCCACATTTAGTTTGTGGTTATATTAATTACAACTCACTCATATACTAATATTATACAAAATTATGTTTTTGATTAGTACAAAAAAAAATATATACAATATATATAATGTTATACATCTTTGGTGGGCTGCAGAGCCGTAACTAGGGTATGGTAAACAAGGCCCTGGCCGTAGGCGCCTGATTAAAAAGGCGCTCACTCATTTTAAATTTTTCAAATATTACACAGATTTTACTTAGTAAACATAATTTATTAGAGCTTTATATAAAATTTCAAAATTCTAGTAAATTTACGTAATTTTCTTCAAATTCATTTTTGTTAATTTGTTAAATTATTTAAAAATTATTGAATTTTTGTCGGGAGAAAAGTTAATGTCTAGATCCATGATGGAATTAAATAAAGCAGTATAAGATCTTTGTTTGGAGTATTCAGAATTAGATTCAGGTGAGATGCTGAATGAAATCGAATGCTTTAAATTTCAAAGTGCGGGGCTATTTAAAAATTCAAACTCTTTACATCATTTTATTTTTTTTAATTTAATTAATTTAATTTTTAATTCTTGATTTGTGTGAAACATTTCCAAAAAGTTATGTTGCTTAACGAATTTTACTTACACTTCCAGTACTGTGGCTGGCTAGTGGAGAGAGTAGTTTTAGCAAACTTAAGCTCATTAAAAATTATATCCCCTCAACAATGATACAAGCTCCCTTAAGTGGTTTAGCTATATTGTCAATCGGATATGATAATTGAAATGTTTGAAGAAGCAAATTTTGATGGAATAATCAACGAATTTGCAAACATTTAACATTTTTGCAAGAAAAATTAAATTAAAATAATAAAATTTCTAAGCATTGAATTTGTTGAAATTATTGCATTTGTTAAAAATCAACAAATGTGTTAATTTCAAATTGAATAGTTACGTTGAATTAATAAAGAATTTTTGTTATATTTTTTTCGTATAATAACATTTAAAATAGATCAAAATTAAAAATTGGAACTTAATTTTTTGTAAACTCTGGTGGGCGGATATCAAATTATATCATTATTTCTGAATATTTTACCTTTCAAATTATGTACATTTTATTCAATACAATCTTTATCTGTATTTGAACTTATATGTTCAAGATCACTTTTAGGGACAAACATAGGCTTAATACGATTCGATTGTGGCACTTTTTTTTTCTATCTCAACAATAAAATTCTAATCCTTAAATTATTTTGCAATATTAAAATTCTGGACTATATTTTTGGTTTATTTATTTTGCTTTTGACAAAATATTTTATTCTTAAAAAATAAAAATAAAATGCAAACAAACACAATAAAAAAATAAATATAAATAAAAAAATAAATAAAATATTACCTATTCTAATAATAATAAGTTTTTTTTTTTTTCATACACGCACATAAATTGAAAATCAAAATTTATTCAACTTTAAGTAATATAGATTGAGTATTTTTTTAGCAAATATCTCACATAGAAAAAAAGATCACATTTTATGATTTTGAATAAAATAAAGAAACGAATGTAAGAAAAACATGAAAATAAGGTACAAATAATAATTACTTAAAAAACGTGACATGAATGGGTTTTCTTTTTGTTTTCTGCATGTTTTCATCGGAAATATAGGACTTTTTTTCTTTTTCAAAATTTTTAAAATAAATTTTCCAACAAAAATTTTAAATGAAAAAAAAATAAATAAATTTTCGAGAGAAGTAAAAATTAAAAAAAAAAGAAAAAAGTTAAAAGTTTTCTGTTTGCAGAAGGTATTTTTATTTATACATATATATTTTCTTTTATCGTTTCTCATAGAAAACAAAGCCAGTAAATACATAAAACTGAATCCTAAAAGAAAATATAATGCTTTTATATAAGTATATTTTGAAAATTCTTGAAGCAGAAAATTGAAAAAAAAAAAAATAAGGAAAAAGAAAAAAATTATTTGGGATAAGTTTTCGCTTTTTTTTTTATTCTGATATCCAATATTACACATTTTTAGCTTTATAAAAACGTACAGAGTATTAATTTTTTGTTAAGAAATAAAACATCACTTAGTGTTTTAAAAACGTTCAATCTTTTTTGGCTGAAACTGAGTTCAATAAATCTGACTGACGATTGACAATTATGACTTAATTAATATTTCGTTAAAATTCAATTAGGTTTGAGATAGAATCGTATAAAATAATTTTTCGTATTTTTCAATTATTAAACTGCACAATTACAAGAATAAAACTAATTTTTTTTTATAAAATTGTATATTAATTGTGTACAATTTTAAAAACATTTGTTTTCTCTGAATTTATTTTTCATCTTCTAGGTTTCAATCATTTTATTTAAATTAACACTTTACGCTCACAGTCTCTTTTCGATTGTGGTACTTTTTTTTTATCTCAACAATAAAATTCCAATCCTTCACACATTTTAATTTTTATTTCTTGGTCACCCAGTACATTTGGGTAAAATACAACTTGAAATTCAAATGGTGTATAGTAATTTCATTTATTTTAAATTAGCTTAGCCACAAGGTCAGTTATATTGAAATATAAGGATGAGAATTGGTAATAATATTATAGGGTCTAATATGTATGAGAAATTAAATTTTTTCAACAAAAAAAAATAAAGTTAGGCAAGTAATATAATCATTATACATTTTCAGATTTCACAAAACTATATATATATATACAGATATTTTACTATAGGAATGTTGACAATATTTCTTAAAACTCTTTCAAAAAACATATGAAATGTATGTCATAAAACTTCTCAAATTCATTAAAATAGTTTAATATTAACGAAAATTTAAAGCATCGATTAGCTGAAATGAAATTTTGAGAAATAGTGAGCATCAGCTTGTCTTTAAGACGAACATTAAACTTTAGTCGACTTAAATAATATATGTATGAAAATAAATATTTCATATAATTTCATTGCATCTTCTAGTGCCGCAAATCCCACTGACCAACCGCCCGCCCGCCGCCCTGCTGCCCCCTGCCCTGTGTGCTCACCTCACAAGATTACGCGGCCTTATTTCGTTTATAAAAATGAAATTAGCCCTCCGAATAATTGTTTTTTTTTGTCGCGGTCTTATTTCATTTTTCAAAATGAAATAAGACCGCGAGGATTTTTTCGCGGCCTTATTTCATTTTGAAAAACGAAATAAGGCCGCGAAAAAATCTACGCGGCCTTATTTCATTTTTCAAAATGAAATAAGACCGCAACAAAAAAACGTCGCGGCCTTATTTCCTGCGGCCTTATTTCCATCCCCCAATTTAAAGATCATTACAAAAAAAAAAAGAGAAAATCATGGACAAGACTGAAGGATATCTAATTTCATTTTAAAAAAAGGCATCTTTTTTTTTTTACTTTTTTTTTATTATTATTTTAAGCCGTTAATGGATTTTTATTTGCTGTTTAGCAAAGCCTAACGAAATAAACGATTGTTATCAGAGGAATGACAACAATTTTTTTTTTTTGCCTTTTTATAGACCTTTTTATAGACAATGTTACAGCTACTTGTTGCTAATGAAGAATTTTATAGAACTGTCACATACTTTTTTTCTTCTATTTTAAGTTTATGTGCACAATATTTTGTCTATAAAAATGTTAAAAAAAAAACGTTGATGCTAAAAATGTACGATTAAATTAAATACAATTTTTTATTTACTTTGTCTTCGTAGAATAGACGATTTAATGGATGCATGTCAGTTGTACAATTACCAGTTGTACAATTTTTTGGTACCAGTTGTACAATCCAAAATACCACTTGTACAATTTAAAATTTAATTGTACATCTGGTTTTTTGGATTGTACAAGTGGTAAAAAGATTCCACTTGTACAATTGACCACTTGTACAGACTAGTGCCAGTTGTACAATCCAGTTGTACATTTTAGACCAGTTGTACAATCTCGATTTTTTCGAATTAACCACTTGTACAATTTTTGACAGTTGTACAATCTTTTTTTTTTTGTAATTTACACTTGTACAATTTTTGGAAAAGGCGCTAGGGCGGCGCAGTGAAATAAGGCCGCGTGGAGGTCTAATTTCATGTTTCAAAATGAAATAAGACCTCAATAAAAAATCTTGTGAGGTGAGCACACAGGGCAGGGGGGCAGCAGGGCGGCGGGCGGGCGGTTGGTCAGTGGGATTTGCGGCGCGAGGTCTTATTTCGAGGTCTTATTTCGTTTTGAAACATGAAATTACTACGCGGCCTTATTTCATTTATCAAAATGAAATGAGGCCGCGAGGACTTTTTTTGCGGTCTAATTTCACTTTTCAAAATGAAATAAGACCGCAACAAAAAATCCTAGAGGCCTTATTTCCATCCTCCGCTAGGGCACGGTCACCCATTACGCACAACAGCTTTTCCATACATTTTGCTTAGTTTTTCACGGTTATAACTTTACCATAGAGATTGTACAACTGGTTAAAAATTGTACAAGTGGTTAATTTGATAAAAGATAAATTGTACAACTGGTCAAAAATTGTACAAGTGGTTAATTTTATAAAAATAAATATTGTACATCTGGTCAAACATTGTACAAGTGGTTAATTTGAGAAAAAAAGGATTGTACAACTGGTCTAAAATGTACAAGTGGTGATAACTGAATTGTACAAATGGTAAATTTGTCTGTACAACTGGTAAATTGTACAACTGGTCAATTGTGCAACTGGATTATTTTTTACCAGTTGTACAGAGAAAAATACCAGTTGTACAATTTTTTTTCGCCATACAAATTGAAAAATTGTACAACTGGTAATTGTACAAGTGGCACTCACCCGATTTAATCGTTTACGAAATTTGGAATTGGAAAGTATAAAATTTACAAAAAAAAAATTAAATCAATATAATTTATGTATTGATGAAAAGCTTAGGATAAACTATTTATTCACATTAAATTGTCTGTACGCCTAAAAAATAATAAAATTCAAGTCATATAAAGTTCAAGAGGATTCTATTTCCTGTACAGTAAGTATAAATACGTTTTAAAGAAATATAAAATACAAAAATTTATCTTTTTTAAGTTTAACTATTCATTATTATTTTTTTTTTAAGTAATACCTCAAATAGTCTATCAACTTTAACTTTGATTCGTTCACTTTCACCTTCCATCTTTACTCCCAACTAATTCGAATATGGCAGTCACAATATCAGTCATTTCCTCTTTCGTTATATAACCATCTCCATTAATATCGTATAATGAAAATGTCCATCGCAATTTTTCGTTTATTGTACATCTCGAGAATACTGAAAGTCCTTGAACAAATTCCTGCAAAAAAATAAAAGAAATTTAAGATACATTAATTTAAAAAAAAAAAATTCAAGCTAAGGGCGTATTACGAAACTAATATAATAAAAAAAAAAAGTGGTAAGTTAAATTGACGGTCGGTTTAATTTTTTTTAAAATGTTCGTAAATATTTTCTATTAGTTATGTGGTACCCGGTTAGTTCTTTTACAGATTAATAAAATACGTTTTAATCGTCCGACACTTTAGAGTTTCATCGGACAGTTTAAGTAATAGGTTGCTTAATTCCCAATTTCTTTTTTATTGTAAAAATTTGTGAACGACTGAATGAAGTATAGTTTCAAATTAAACAATTTACAAAATTCAGTTAAACTAGAACAATTAATTATTTAAAATTATATGTTTTTTGTAATTTGAATAAAATATATTCATCGTTTGACCAATATTTCGGTTTATTTATGGTGCTGCTCATGCCCTGGAATAAATAAGCCAAGCAAACATAGGACAATGAAAAATTTTCAGTTTTTGTATCAAATCGAATAAATTCTGTACAGCCTATTAATGTCGAAATTCGAAAATAAATCCAAAGATAAATATGACTGATAATTCTACAAAAGAGTTTACATATAATTCGAAATATCGATTAGTTACATATAGTTACATGTATACTACAGGTTTTAAAATTATTAAAAATTTTTCATCAATTCATTATTGAATTAATAAATAACTAAGTTAAAGATATTATTTTTGTTGTTTCATGAGTTTTCGCCTTATTTTAAATATATATATTTTTTTTATGAATAATTTCTAAAAATAAATGAAACACATTAAATATTCTCTTTTTGTTTAGCAAAACTTGATGTCTTTAAAAGCTTTAAAATAAATGAATTAAGGTAAAAAAATGTAAATTACGCTAAAAAAAAAAAATTTTTTTATGACAACTTCAAATATAAATAAATATCCGTTTTCCTGCAAATTAAATATAAATTTAACTAGAGTGGTTTGTGCTTTAATATGTTGTGTCATATACGCAAATTAAATACAAGGCAGAGAATCATGTACCTTAGAAATACATTGTGCGTAAATATATACTTAAGAAAGTTAAAATTGAATACAATATAATTTTTTTTAAGTCGAAAATATTTTTTTCAGTGAATTATTCATCCATGCAAAAAATTTTTTGGTTTTTTTTTCTGCAAGAAAAGTTAGGAAAATCGAAGTAAGTGCAAATTTCATATTTTGTAATATAATTCACAATAAAAATCAATTTAAAAAATATAAAATTAGGAACAATCTAAAACTTTTCTTTATAATGAATTTTTTGCATGAATTTTTTTCTTTTATTACAATTGAACACGAAACATTGTAATGTTTTGAAATATATATATATAAAAATTAAGTAATTGAGGTACCAAGATAATATACATATACATTTAGTAACACTCTTGTTTATCCCTTTTGACAATATTGACTTCATTTTATATATTCAACAGGTAATTTTTTTTGGTATTAAGGAAGCATATAAAAATAAGTACATCTACGTATTTGTTAAAGTTAATTGTATTATTTAAAAATTTAAATTCACATTTTGTTTACGTTCTTGCGTAGAAAATATATATACATAACTTAATAGGTAAACTATAAACCAAAATAAGAAAATAAATCTGTTTAGTAAATAAACATCATATATTGAAAATTTTTCACGATATTAAAGAGAAATTAAATAATTTCAACAAAATTTTCAAATTGTAAAAAAAACATGAAGATATATTAAATATTTTGTTCCTTATGTTAAATATGAAAAGTTTTGTTAGCTGAAAATAAAACGTATTTTTTCTAATCTTTAAATAGTCTAAATTATAATTAAATACGACTCCAAGGGCTAATCAAATAAAATTTTTTGTCAGGATTACATTGTTAAAATTATAAGGTTCATATAATTCACTGGAAGAATTAAAAAATAACATATTTCCATCAATATTGCAGAGACTGTGAAGCAGAAACTATGAAGTGATTAAGACTCCTCTACAGCAATTCTTCACCAAAAATTATTGGAACTCATTATTTTCTTTCAAAATTATATATAATTTTTTTTAACACAACAACATGTAAATAAAAAACATAAGTTTTGCCAAATTTCAATGCAAATAAAATAACAAATTAAAAACAAATAATAAAGTTATTATTATTTTAATTGTTATTAGCTTGTAAAAGAATAGACATAAATATTATTTTATTATCAGAGAAAAACATTAAATATAAATATAGATATCTTATATTCATATCCATATATATTCAAAACATAAGAGGAAAATTTGTTTTTCTTGTCTTTTTTTTCAATAAAATAAATAATTAATTTTTTCACAGTAAAGAATAGTTATTTATCGAACAAAACCATTGAGGCTTTCTATTCTTTTATTGAAAAAAACAAGCATGAAAAATAATCATAATAATTTGTTCTCTTGTACATAAAAAAAAAGAAGAAAAGTGTTGTAACTATTATGGGTAAATTTGTGAAAAGTTATTTAAATCGGTTATGTTTATAGAAAATATATGTATAGTAATAAGGTTTTAATGTAAAAATGTAGAAAATGAAAATAATAAAATATAAAAGTATAAAATAATTTGAATTTTGATTTGAACTCTAGAACTAGGCCTTTACAGAAATACGTATTTAGCCTATTTTGGTTTTTTTTTTCTAGACTTTTATTAAAGTCCCAAAACTTGGTAACCGCGCACCATCTGTATCATCTTTATCATCTTTATCATCCTCTGGTGGAACAACAACAACAACTACCCATCTGATAGATTTTAATTTAATTGATAATCTTTATCTCAATGTTTATGACAAAAAAAAAAAATTAAAAAGAAATTAGACTTAACCTATAAAGCAAAAAATAAAAAATAAAGAAATTCATTAACATCATCTTAAAATTATTAGAAATGAAATAAATTATTCAAAAGATTTATATTTCTTTGTCAAACTTAAGTGTATGTAATTATATTACAAAGAAAAGAAAAATTAAATGTACAATTTTATAATAATAAGTTTTAATTAAAAGATATTTATGATAACGACCATCAAATAATGAAACAACCTTATAGACATCATTTTTATGGTATATCATTCTGCAAAAGGTGAAAAAAAAAAGTTTTATTTTCACTTGAATTTTACATAATAATGTAATGAAATAATGAAACAATTTATATGGATACAAAATACGTTTTATCCAAACATAATTAAAGTATTTATTATTTTCATCTAAATTTATGTTTTTTATCTTATTTCGACATTAAAAGTCGTACATACTTTTAATCGCAATAAATTTTCCAACAATAATTGGTTTCGAAATCGAACTGAATTGTATATTGTATTAATTAGTTATATTGAAAATAAATTAAGGTATTTTTATTATTAATAAACGATAAATATCAATATGTATAATAGAATGTATAAGTTCACAATATTTATAATGTATACAAGTTTCACTTAATAAAAAGTATTCTGTCATATAAAAAAGGGTATCCAAAAACATTATGTAAATGTATATATTATAAAAAAACTTAATTATTTTTTCTCTGCCACTCACCAATATAAACATTTATTAATATAAAATTTATAACAAGTATGTTAAACTTATACCTCATAACTAACTAATCCACTACGATCTTGATCTAAGGTATTAAATACATAGTGTGCATATGATCCAGAATTTGCTGCATTAATTAAAAAAAATAAATAAATTCATATTAATTAATTTTCGGCCAAAAGAAATTAAATTTTAAGACTAAAACATTTTTCATAAAAAAATGGTAAAAGAACACCACCACAAAAACAGGGGTATGAAATTGTTTATTTTTCTAGGAAAGTATTATTTCTTTTCGAAGAAAGTATTATTTGTGAAAATGAATAAAATGTTTTTGTCAAAGAGAAAAAGTTGAAATCGAAGAATAATTATTATACAATAATTTCAGGAGTTATGAAGTTAGAATAGAGCGATGATGAATAAATGATGATGAAGGAAAAACGGCTTAAAATTATTTTTACATTAATATTTAGATGTTAAGCTGTTGTTCAGTTCTCAGTAAAGCAATATTAAAATAGTTGTCTCCCTCTCCATTTAATTTTTTTTGAGGAGGTTTCAGAGTCGATTCCATAAAGTTTAAGTTTTTATTTTGATTAATTGTGTATCGATTATCATGTTAAATCCAAAAAATGTTTTTTTCTTTTTTTTATAAACCAGATTTCCTAAAAAAAAAAAAGTTATAACTTTAACATCCGAGTACACAATAAAAAAATAAGTTTAAAATTTATGAACCTAATGTAATGTAAATCAACAAATCCAGTGAACCAAACAAAACTTATTAATGAATTTGAAAATAAAAAAAAGTTAAAAAACCTTTAACAATATATCGAAAATATGGCATTTTAATTTATTTTTATGTTGTATTTTTGTTTTCAATGTTCAAATTTAATATCCTTTGACTGTAGCAAAATAAAGTTTAATGCGTTGGTCAAATTATAAAAATACATAGAATCAATTTTTTTCACTTTGAATATAATAGAAAAAATTTAATTTATATTTTTCATTGAGAATACTTTGTACGTAACTTTTACATAAAGAATGTTTATAAATTGCTGTTATACTGCAGGAATTTCTATTATTACTTCGTTGTAAATATTTACTTTAAGTGCAAAAACATAACTAAATATAACAATTCCAATAACTTCAACATTTTAAGTAGATCTTCGCATAATAATTTTTTATTTAGAAACTATTAATAAGTATGGACATAGTTAGTTAGTGGAAATAATATTGTTAAACTACAGAATATAAACAAAAATTATCTACTTTAGAGATAGAGAAAGGAAAGTAAATTTATTTTGCAATTTACTATATAATTTAGATATATAGAATATTAAATGTATATTATAGATTAAAATGATTTATTATGATAGTGAATAAAAAGTATAGGTACATCATAAAAATAACAAGTAATATTATAATATAATATATAAAATTTTCAAGCAAATTGGTCAAAAATGTCAAATCACACAAAACTTTAGAAAAAAGTTTTTTTTTATTTAAATTCAAAATTAACTTGCTACGTAACTATATAAAATATTTAAATTATGAAAGTGATGTAGATTAAAATTAAAGAAAAAAAAGTTATCAGAAATGTTTAATGGAGCTAATAACTAACTAAGTAGAGAATTTTCCTATATTATAGTTTGATAAATTTTAGAAGTTTTCATACTGATTATTTACAATAAAACTTACCTTCTGCAGTTAGTAGTGTCACAACATAAAATAGTTCAAAAAGGTTTTTTTTTTTTTCGAAAAATAAAATTAAAAATTTTTTTTATTTTAAATTTTTATCACAAATGAATAATACGTAGTATATACGGATTGAGGTTTTTATATAATAATTAAGGATATAATAAAAAAATATAAGAGAATATTTTAATTTAAATTTTTCACATACAAAGTTATTAAAAAGCATAATTTTTAATCATTTCTAGCAATTAATGAATTTGCCTGAAACTTAACTACAAAAAAAAATATTGTCAAACCTTTATTAAAAAAAACAATATTATAACAATCTATATACCTGAAAAAAATCTTATTTAATAAATTTTTCTAAGAAAGAAAAATTCGGTTTTCCAGCTTCAGATAACTATGTATATTATTTTAAGAATATTTTTATAATGTGAGTCAAAAGATAAGAAAATATTCATATTTTGCTACATCACAAAAAACCGCCCTAAGGCCTAAGCAAATATTTTAATTGCGTAATATATTTTATCTAATTTTCTATTATTTAAATTTTTAATCTAACCTTATAATTATAAATAATTATGTAATTAAATTTCTCTTAGCGGAATTTTATTCCAACAAATAGTTTAAATTTGAATAAATTTAAAATATTTTCTAACCAAAAAAAAACCTAAAGTAGTTAGTTTAGTAATTATGTACATTATATGTAAAAAACATAATTAATTAATTATCGATTAAATTCATTTATAAGATGTCCCTAAGGAAATTTACTCGAATTATTTATGCATTTACAATTTATTAAAAATTCTTGAGTGATATAATCAATAACAAACATTATTATGTGTGCCATTAAATAAGCATGATATGCCTTATCAACAAATTGGGTGCGTTAAAATATTAATTTTGTAATTTTAAATATCGTTTTGTTAACTAATTTTAGTTAAATATAAATTAGTCATTCTATTTCTGTTTTCACATATAATAATCACGAAAGTCGGCAGAAAAGAGAGTATTGAAAGTCTGAAATTTATGCATACTATTATTTCTTGGCAATTGTAGTGGAAAAACCAAGTTTAATTGGAAAATAAGCGGCTAGCATTTGATCTGACTTTACGTTTGTAACAATTTTTAAATTTTCTTTGAACTTAAATATTGTTAACAGATCATCACTTAAAAATTAATTGTTAATTATAATAATTTGTTAATAATTTCAAAATTTAATTTTTTAATATAATTATATATGTATGTGGTTATATTTAACTATATACATAAATAAGTATATTCAAAAATACTAACCTCCTCTCTAAACAACACCAGTTGGACATTCAGCTTCGAAGCCTCGATAAATTCGTTTGATTTCAGCTTCCGAAAATTTGGTTGCACGACATAGGGCACTTAGTGAATCAGGCCGATAACGTGGTGGTAAATTATCTAATTCTTCTAATTCCGAATCTGAAATAAAGAAAAATTAACTTCAATTTGATAAAAAATTATGCGATTTGGATTATTTTAAATTTCGGTATTTATGACATTAATAAAATAAATTACATAAAAATTGGTATAATTTTTTTAAATTACTTTACTAATTTTTTTTTTTTTTTTCATTAAGAAACAGAGGAAAAGCTTTAATTATTTTGTAAATAATTTTGGACTTAAGATTTTCTTTTTATATTTCTATGCTGTTGATAATGGATATATAATTTATTTATTTATTATCTTGAATTTCATTTTTTATTTATGATTTAGTATTTTTTCTTTAGTCCTTTCATGGGTATTTTTAAATCCTTAATAACTCCAGGTTTGTGTCAGAAAACCCAAAGGTATTGATTTATTTTTATTATTTTAGGAAAGAAAATACTATACATTTTAAAGGTACAAATTTTTGTTCTTTTTCAGACATTATTGTATACGAAAAAGAACTTTAATATTTCTTATATTGTGAAAATTTAAGTGGGAAATTTTATTGCTTTGTTAACAAGTATAATTTTCCAAAGATGGCTTAAAATCAGTTTACATGAACATTAAACTTTTAATTATACAGCTCTAAAAGACGAGATTTGTTCCTAAAAATCCTGGTAAAACCTTCAAATTCAGGTGAAAGTCAAAAATAATTATATATTGGTAAATTTTAGTTAAATGTTAAAATTTTGATATTTTCTATTTTCAATTCATTTTGAAATATTTTCAATATTTTGGATGCTACAATCATTTATGATGAGGTAATACTTATTTATACATTTTTTCTGACACGCTTTAAATATTCAACTCAATAAATACGACATAATATTGATTTTATTCTCCAATTTTGGGTTAATTTTTATATAAAATCTGATTTACTGACTTATTTACTAAATAATGAATAAAAGTATTTAAGGTTGTCGAGCTGTGGTTTTTCTCTGCTTCAAGGCGAACAGCATAATTTTACT